>JAALXI010000026.1:0-90251 GCA_012977755.1 Fusarium nurragi
CCTCTCTTCTGCTGTACCCATTTTCTCGTCTGACTACTCCAGTATTTAGGTATCCACCTCCGCCATTGGTATTGTGCCACCGCCGAGGAACCGCCGTGATAGTAACAAGCTACGAGTATGAGCTTGGGATAAACCTGGGGTGCATGGGTCTTTACCCCAGCCTACCAGAATACAGTCTGCACCCGATGGAAAAGGGACTCCTGCGCCGATCCTATATATGCCAGCCTGTGGAAGGGATGTAACGCTGTTTTGAGCAGTCTCACATTGGGGACGCCGATCATTACATGCTTCCGCCGCAAGGCATCCGTTCCTTTTTATCTTGATCTTTTATCGAATTGCACAAAAATCCACCAAATGTTCGGCTCGGGCAAACCCTCGTCTTCGGACAATGGTAGTAAGGACGAGATAGTCTTACTGCCAGTCGAGGCCAAGACCGGCATTCTCCGCGTCACCGAGATCGAGACAAAAGTCCACGATCCCAACGGCAACCAAGTCCCCGTGCAAGACTCGACGTTTGACCTACCCGACAACCATCCCAACAAGAATGCAATCGAAGTGCTGTGGCTCCCACGCGGGTCGCACAGCTCCGACGATACGGGCGAGAAGGTCCGGCGTGCGCTGAACAATGAGAAGGACATGACGATTCTGGGATGTTGCAAACAATTCCCCAAGGCCATCTTCTGGTCACTGCTGCTCTTCCTCACTGTTGTCATGGAAGGCTACGACAAGAGTCTTGTTGCTGGCTTCGTGGCGTTTCCGGCCTTCAGACGGCGCTACGGAGAGATCTACGAGACGGAGAACGGGCCCATGTATGAGATCTCGCCACTTTGGCAGACGGCCCTCCAGGTCTCGGCTATTGCCTGCGAGGTCGTTGGTCTCTTGCTCCATGGGTGGATCACCTATAGCATTGGTTACAAGAAGATGATGTTGATCAGCCTTGCTTGGATGTGTCTTGCTGTCTTCCCGGCCTTCTTTGCGCACAACATTGCTGTTTTGGTTGCCTCTCAAGCTCTTTGTGGTACGTATGAGCTGTCGTCTCTCTTTCTACCTCTTACTTCCTCCCTTCTTTGTGTGCTTCTTCATAACCATAAGGTTCTATACAAGTGCTCAAGACTATCTTGATAAGTACCCAAGGCTAACCATCACTACACAGGTGTCTCATGGGGTGTCATCCAAACACTCGCAGCTACCTATGCCGCCGAGGTCGTCCCATCAGCCATCCGTGCTTGTCTTCTCAGCAACGTCAACATGTGCTGGGTCATCGGTCAACTTCTTGGTACCGGTATCCTACGATCTCTTGTTCACAACGACAGCGAGTGGAGTTATCGGCTTCCTTTCGCTTTGCAGTGGGCTTTCGCAGTTCCTCTCTTGATTGGAATTACCTTTGCCCCGGAAAGTCCTTGTAAGTTCCACCTTCATCTTCATCCGTCACCAAGCTGACACATCCGCACAGGGTGGCTCATCCGTCGTGAGAGAAAGGTTGAGGCAAGACATGCTCTCCAGCGCCTTACCAAGCAATCTCAACTCGATATCGACGATACCATTGCTGTCATGGAGCATACCAACCGCATCGAGCGTAAGCTGAACTACGGTGGCTCCTCTTACATGGATCTATTCAAGGGTGCGAATCTCCGACGTACTGAGATCTCATGCATGGTGTGGTCCGTTCAGGCTCTCTGTGGTTGGATCTTGACTGGTTATGCGCCGTACTTCCTTGAGCAAGCCGGCTTTGACTCTTCAAAGTCTTTCAGTCTGTCCACCGGCATGTACGGTATGGCTCTGGTCGGAGGCATAATGTCTTGGTTTCTGCTGTCGCATATCGGTCGTCGCAAGCTGTATCTAATGGGCCTTGCGGCCGCAGTGGTCATGCTCACAGCCGGTGGCATTATTTCTGTTGTACTCGAGGGACAGAAGGGTCTGAACTGGTCTCTCGGAGCTATCCTCATCACCACAACCTTTCTTTACAACTTGAGCATCGGCCCAACTTGCTACGTCATTGTCGCCGAGATCCCCTCTACCCGCCTCCGGGTCAAGACTATTGCCCTTGCACGAGTTGTCTACAATGTCTTCATGATCATCAACAACGTCGTGGTTCCTCAGATGCTGAACCCGACCGCGTGGAATATGCAGGGCAAGTCGTGCTTTATCTATGCGGCAACCGCTCTCCTTTGTTTCATCTACTGCTACTTCCGTCTTCCAGAGACCCAGGGTCTATCGTACCTCGAGTTGGATATGTTGTTCGAGAAGGGAGCGCCGACAGCCAAGTTTAAGGAGTTGCAGCAGAGGTTGGCTAACTCAGCCTACCTGACAGTGGACAGGGCGGAGCGCATGAGGAATGCTTGGCATGGCTGGCTCACTTACTCGTAATATTCCTTTAGTCTTGATATTTACTCTCCTTACAAGGACTATTACTATGGTCGTACGTTTCGGAAAGCTAGTTCTTCTGTGAAATTTTATGTTTGAAACTCTGTCAATTCCTTACCATAACTTTCAACTTGACCACTACTACTTGTGAAGTGAAATGAGTATATACCTTAGGCCGGTCAATACGTTGTAGAATATTTAGCGTTTCGTTTACAGGTTGCCAGGGTTGAAAATATATCGGCAAGCCCCAGCTTATTTACAGCAGTACTATCCGTGTTAGGAGATAAAATAGGCTTATAGATCTCCTTATAGAATCTAATAAAGAGTATCTAAACAGGTCTTCAATCATGTATTTGAGTTTATATAATCCTCATTCCTACCACCCTTTGCAACCTGTACATAAGATTTAACTCATGCGGTACGTGTGCGTAAGTGAACTTATCTTATCTGATCAGACCCCACAGCATGATTGGCTTGGATAAGAAATTGGGACCCGCCAATCCTGTGAAAATTCATCAACTTCTCTCCCCCTAATCGTTCACAACCACACTAGTCTTCTTTAGTCACCGCATCTCATCGACATCATCAACTCCTACCTGATCAAGCGTATCATTCTGACTCAGAACCTTCATTCGACCTGGCTTCAGCCCCTTCTTGATATTTTAGCCAAGCCAACATCATTCAGTGATCAACCATGTCCGCCACTGAGGATCATGTGCAGGATGCAGCAGTGCAATATCTGATAAGCCCTCTAGACGCCAGTCAAATATCGGATGGCATTGAGGGCTCGAGTCATGGTAGCACGGTTCAAGCCCATTGCCATGAAAGCCATACTGATCATGTATAGATAATCGGCCACCTATCCCCGGCCCAACTTGCGACATCTTCAAATTCGTTGACGAGACAATCGTCCCCTCAACACCACCAACGACTCACCCCTACCTCCTCGTTAACATAGGCTCAGGCGTATCATTCTTCCAAGTCTTTGAGAACAATCAATGCCAGCGTGTCTCGGGATCATCATTCGGCGGTTCAGCTCTCTGCGGTCTTCTCCTTCTCCTCACCAGAGCCCGTACCTATGAAGACATGTTGGAACAAGCTGAGAAGGGAAATAACGCCAATGTCGATAAGCTCATTGGAGATATATACGGAATGGACTACAATCGAATCGGCATGAAAATGACTGCTGTCGCATCGACATTCTGCAAGGCTTTCAGTTTAGAGCACCGCCCGGAGGCCGAAGACCAAGAGCCCGCAAACCCCTCGCAGGACATCAAATCCTTCTCAGATGCCGATATTTGTCATTCTCTAGTGTTTGCAGTATTTAACAACATAGGCCAACTAGCCACGCTGCATAGCAGGATTCACAACAACCCGGATATCTACTTCACCGGTCCTTACATTCAGAACTGTCCATTGATCATTAGAACATTGTGCATTGCAGTCCGTTACTACTCTCAAGGAGAGAAGAAAGCGCATGTTGTGGTCAATCAGGACACAGTCGGCGAGTCTAGTGTCTGAATGACTGCGACTGGGCATTAGTGGACATCACAGGGACATTTAGAGAGCATAAGCGAGTATAGAAACATCGAATTATTTGAACACTGAGTCCCTATAGTAATCACTCGTGAATCTAGGTCCGATAAATCAGTTTACCATAGCTCTATTGCATAACTGATGTAAGAACGTCCATGGGCTGATCATCACCGACCTTCTGCCCTAGTTATATATAGCTCTGTCGGAACCGTCAACCACAAGTATATAACTACGGCCAAGAAAGCGACATAACTCGTCGGTATACAAACAAAAACACAAAATACATACAAAAGTCATTGTAAACATGGAGCGGTCTTGTCGTTCAAGATTCCAGTCAAGCAATTCCAGTCGAGCAGGAGACCGTAGACAAGTCCGTGGAGACTTTGCTTCGCTCAGGAGTAACGAACGGGAAGCCCCGCAGGATAACAGCGGCGGCTTTATCACTGGCTCGTATAACGACCGTTCTCGATACTCGTAGCAAGACGGGTTAAGACTTAACCAGCCCTATGACAAACTGATGATAGGTACAAAGCTTACCAGGGATGCCTAGACAAAAGTAGAAGGAAATAAAGAACAGCAGGAAACTTGAGTCTGAGTACCGCGATTCTTACGCGAAGGGATTAGCAATCGGATGGTATTACTGGGCCACTTAGTTGAGATATAGCGATGTTAGTAGTGTTACTCGTTCACGACGTTTACAATAGATACGCATCGTGTTATAAACTCGGACTTAGAACAAAGCACTGGTTTAGCAAATGAGTTAGTGAATGGGTAAAATCTGAACGCATTGAAAAAAGAAAGCAACTAACTCTGTTATTCACTGCTGACCCTTTTCTGAGTGATCAACCTACAAAGATAATAAATTCATATCCGTGGCTGGTGCCTCTGGGCTGTCAATCATTCCGGATTGAGTGTATGTACAGTTCCGTGCAAATATTCTGACGTTGAGTAATAATATTTGTGCTAGCATAGTAACACAAATATATATAAAAATACAAATATTCCATAACAGTCGAGGTTTTCTATAGTGAATACTTAGGATAAAACTACATAACGTTATGTAATATCTTAGGTTTAGGTAAGAAAGTAAGAAATTATCAGAACTTTTGCACGCCTGCTGTACAGAGTCGTATAGTACATGACATCCACAGCACTTAGTATAGCACGAGTACGAAAGTATAGCTGACGCAAGAAGAGCTGTTTAATTAAAAAGGAAAGTAGGCTATGTCCATATCACCACGTCGAGAACTCGGTGCGTGAAGAGTCACCTACGCCAATGAACATTTATGTCGCTGAGTAGCTCCGATCTACTGCAATGTGAATCAACGTATATTTGAGACTACCCATCGCTGAAGAAGTCCTTGGAAGCAGGAGTATAAATACCACTCTCCTCTCTGTTTTGTTTCTCCTTTGACCATAACACCCTTGAAAACGAACTTTCTACTCAACCTATGCGACCAACTTGACTGAAACTTACTACAATGGACCCTGATCGCTGTTTCCATCGACAATTCGACCCCGATGAGGGAGCCATTTCCTCTTCTCCTACAAACACTACTCCGCACTACACTCCGCCTGGAACTCCGTACCAAGCGTCCTACTCTACTACCGCAGACGATGACCGCCTACCACATATCCAAACTCGGAACAGCTCTATGCCAAGTGGATATGCATGTTCCGTGGAAAACGATATAGCGGACATTGGCAGTCACCCTGCCCAAGACTCACATTATTACAATTACCCTGGCTTTCCATATAGATACTTACCTAACAGCTTTGCAAGTTCTGGAATTTCTGGTTTAGCATCTATCGAAAGTCCGCCTCTGGTTCAGCGTTTCCACCAGTCGGAGTTCCAATACGACGAAACCGCAAGATTGCCCCCTGTAGACAATATCCCCGACTACCCGCAGCCCGTGTATAGCTACCAACCAGGCAATACGTACAGGCCGATACTGCCTAGGCCTCGCTCGGAGAACGGTGGCCCCTCCAACTTTGAACACCCCTATACTGCCGAGGGATGTGGATCTCCGTATGTCCCTGAGGCATCTGGTGATCAGTGTCAATATTATCAAGACCAACGGACCCACAGCTCTCGCGCTGACGGCCCTCAACATTTCGACAACCGAAGGAATTTATATCATGATTATATTGCTTCACACACTACCACTTGGCCCTCCGAAACGCATCCAAACCGCCCATGGTTATATGATGCCCCGTTTCAAGGCTCCCAGCATTTTACCAGCCAGGTTCGAGGTCGCCAGCCTCAGAACCTTCGTGGCTTGTATGCAGCCTCCTATCGGTCGTACTGTCTGAACTGCCAAGCCGAAATGCCGTAATTCAGCTTACGCTGTGATGCTTGATGGATTAAGAATCCAGTCACGGGAAGCGATAGGTGCGTTATATGTAGATCGAAGCCGAGGCAATGGATTATGGATGGCCTGGGGGGGCGGCTCAGCGAAGTTTTTGTAATCGATGCGGGAGAAGACCGGTTTCTGAGCCCGATACGACTTGCCAATTGTGTATGACCTACGCCCAAATCATTTCTCAAGATTACCGTTGAATGTCCCTTGGTATTCAAGATAGGGCACCGTATTTTGTACTTGCTGGCTCAAAGATACTAGTTAGGACACGTTTCCTGTGGACCCGGGGGCAATGCTAGACAGTTCAATGGGCAATTAAGACGAACATTCTCAAGCTATTTTGCTCATGGAGATAGGAAATTATATCAATTATATGGAAAGTCCAAATCCCTAACAGTTCAAGCTGGTGCCAGATCTTAATTCAGGATAATTCGCTCCAATAGGGATATGTCGTAACGATCGGACACCCAGATTAGTTGACCATGCCTTCTGAGCGTAATTTAGAGCTGAGACTTGTAGAAACCTTCTCATAGAAACCTAGAACGGGCAACGTGACCGGAGCGTTTTAGTTCCTCGGATCTGCAAATAACCTTGCCTCTAAATAGAAACTATGCGTTGTCTTTCCGCAACCATATCCAAGGAAGTAACTGGTGAAGTTGAGCACTTCACCCCACACCGGTCAAACTATAGATCTGCTTGCTCAGTTCCACAATTATCTTGGAGAGAAGTTAATGGTGAATTACCTCACCGCGACCCACAGACTGGGCCAATCGATACATTTATACTTAGTACCAGTGGAGACTTGATGAGGGGACTTACATAAAGACAGGCTGACGGGGCTCAGTTATCATACGTAGATCACCCACCTCTGAGGACTGCATCCTTCAAAGAGAGCGCTGAAGCCAAAGTCTAGAGCTGATCTGGGACGGATGGATACGGTATATTGGTATTAGCGAGAACTCCTGGTTACTTCCAGACGCCGATGCCTGGAGACGGCCCGAACACTACATTTCGACTCCGCACCGTTAAGCTACCCTCCCTTCATGAAGGATCAAATCCTTGCGCCTGCAATAATACGGGCATCCGGACCTTCATCGGCTGCATCCCCGAAGAGGACAGGATTTGTATTACACGTATCAAAAATGGAGATCACATGCTCACAGACAAGTGGGTTAAAATCAAATCTACATAATACGAGATAGTAGATACCAAATACTATATATTAGTATGCGGGTTTTATTTCGATCCCTCTGATTGGTATCATCAACGGATTGTAAAGACCAACTGAGAACGCTAGAGCCCTGGTGACATGGTCATGGAGACGTCTCGTATTGGTGGAAAGACATGATCATCCTCGACACCAATACGTGGCGCCTTGACCAAAAGACCTTTGCATATACCCATCATCTCAGCATCTGGGAGGGCTGGGAGCGTAAGCTAACAGGCTGCGTTGGTCTTCTACACATCTGCCAAGCAAAGGCCGGGCACGTAATTATGGGATCCGCAGCAGCAGGAGCTACAAGATCCATAGCGGCGCAGACCGCTGCGTATGCACCTCGGTGCCAAGCATATGATAGGAATTGTAGGCGGTGAGGAAAAGCGCGCTTAGGTGTCATTCTATATCCGCGCTCATGCGTGTGTGGATTACAGGAGTCCTACTTTTCTGCAGCACCACAATTGGCTCGTGTTTATCGTGGCGTTTCTTACTTTTTGACGACATAGATTAAGTAAACGCTAGAGAGAATTCTAGCAAGGCTGCAGCTAAGATCGTTTAAATGTATCGCGCTCACCTCGGAAAAGCCTTTAAACATTAGTCAGTCTTGGTATATGATATGTCAAACCTGTATCCCAAATGTATCTCCCGCTTGTCTATGGCTCGTAACCAATACCGACATCATAACAGTCTCCCAAGTGCCTATCTCAGATCATCGTGTACTATGGTCGAGGTCTTCGGATTGCCTTTGCATTGCGACTGCCGCATAAACATCTCGAACATGTAGCGTTCTTGGTCAGCCTCATCTATTGCTTGGTTCTTCAGTAGGACAGTGTATCCCTGCGTCACAAGACAGATGAGTCGCATGTTATCAGGCGCTATCCCCCGCAAGAACTGTCCAACTTTGTGACTTGAAAACCACATGTTAGCTGGTCTGCCGGGAACACGATTCACAAGATGTGCCCGTCGTTGGAATATAAATCGGAAGGCTGGCTGAAATGCCCAGATACCCCATAATATGCTCTCCGGAACGTGAAGAATTGCAAGATATAGGGATCTACGCGGATAAATCGTTGAATATCCTCAACAGAGCCCAATATAGCAAGGACCTCGATCGAAAGGTCTGGTTGGAGCTTTTTGAAAGGCAAGGCGCCCGTAATGTGAGTTGTTGTCGCCACGCGCTTTACTTGTGTGATCAGAGGTGCGAGATAAGTTGGGAAAAGGTGAGTTTTAGCAAAGGACACAGGGCTTACTTCTTGTGCGTATCAAAATGTTTAATTGAGTCGTCTAAGTAAGCTTTTGTATGAAATAAGATTATGGCTTAGATTTTATTGCCTCGCGAAATACAGCGGGAAAGGATTAACGCTCTTTTCATCTTATATTTACTATACTTTGACAGGTGCGAAGATTAAAACTCCTATTCTTAATAGTTTCAGACTAAGATTGGAATTTACTTTGGTATAGTAACCACTTAGAGGTTATATTTATTTAGGAACTATTACTCTTTTTATCTTATAATTATAAGGTTGCTTAAATACCATTATCTACAGAGGATCATCTCAAATCATAGATAGCTGATGACTCATTACATTGGCATAGCAATATTCGTCCATTGAAAAGCTGTGTAAGTGACATGAGGCAAGTACCATGATACATAATGGTAGCCCGGTAACTAGTGTAGGTTGTGCTTCTCAAGACACTTGAGAAGCTTCGCCTTCTCCTTATCCTTAACCTCCACAAACGTCTCAACATATTCCCGCAGCGAATAATCCATACCGGTCTTATCCGTATACAAGTACTTCCCGTTCACATCACCCTTCACATCCAACGCCCGTAGCATGGCCGCCGTGACATCACTTCCATTCTCGAGCGCAAGATGCAGCGGAAGCTTCTGTCTATACCTCCAGCCCGATAATGTCCTGGGATTCAGAATTCTCATCGTCTCTTCTAAGCGTATAATCCAGACCTTTTCCTCGTTCGCGACTTTGCACCATGGGAAAGGCTTGGAGAAACATGTCAACGCCAGTGGGACCATGAAGCCGAAACTTTCTTCTTCGTAGTTGGCTTCGTGCGTATCAAGGAGCCAGAGGACGAATTCGGGGAGGGCTAGGAGTGCTGCTAGGTGCAGTGTTCCATCGTCGGGTGTGTTGGACGGGTTGAGGAGTTTGAAGGCTTGGAGATTGCCCAGAAACAGGGAAGCTTCACGGGGTGATATTTCGTCGTCGGCCTCGAAAAGACTTGAGAACTCACCCTTTGGCTTCTTTTTGTGGGCAGCCAGGGAGCTGAATGTTGATCCAGATATGGTATTATGGAGAACATCAACACCCTCAAGTTGTAGCAGGGCTTTCAGAACTGGTGCTCTGGTCTTTTCAAGGAGTGCTAGAAAGACTGTTGGTATTTTTGAGACTGGCGTTGTATAATCTGGAAGGGCTAGGCGATCGTTAGCACCAATCCCTCCAAGAAGAATCATGTGGACTCACCCGCGTGGCCTTCTTCTAGTAATCGTAGTATGACTGTGCTGCTAATATTTAGTGGCGATACAAGAGCCCAGATAAGTAATGTGATCTCCTCTTCCGGCCATTCCTTTCGAATGCGATAAGTGATCGTTGCTCCAGGCGACAAGCCCTGGATTAACAGCAAGCCGAGAACCGTAGTACCATCCTGGAACTTCCGTATACACTGGAACAAAAGTATCTGTGACAGCTGATTATCAATCTCAGTCTTGCGCGATTGAAAGCAAAGACGAAACCAACGTGCTACGTGGGTCTCCTTGTCAAAACGCCGCAAAAGCGTGGGGAGAACAACAGACAGATCTGCATATTTACACAACGCTTGAAAATGAGGATCTAGTTTATGTCGCGCTGCTAGGTAAAAGCAGTGGCCTTCTTCTTCATTCGGATTGGCGCCGTGTTCAAGAAGAAGACAGACGATAGTGAGGCTGGCGCTTTTGGACTCGAGGGTGTGGACGAGGGTGCTGTAGAGATATTTCTTGTCGATGTTGCACGTGAGCACACTGCGATATATGCTGGCTCGAGCGATCGGATCTACGGACGGACTTTCTCGTAAGTATGGATGCTCGAAGATGAGGTTGGCTGCTTCGTCATGCTCTCCCTTTTGCAGGTAGCAGCATAGCAGCTTGACCATGTCGATATTTCTGCAATTAAACGCTGCTTTGAACGCAGCATTGTCTTTGTGACTGACTTGCGCGCCTTGATCGAGCAGTAATTTGGGCATGTCCAAGTTGTTAGGGTCGTCCTTGATCGTATCTACCAAAAGGTCGGATATTTGAGACTGGTCGATGCCTTGCTTCAGGAGAGTCGCATATGCTTGTTGTTTATGTCCGAGACCCATGGCGACACTGTTCCGTAGATGTTGGAAAATGTCGTTCCGAGTGCTCAGGTCGGCAACGCGACCTATCAACTTCTGGAACAGCCCTTGAGGGGAAGTATCCGCTGCGGCTTTCAACGTTCGAAGATCAATCTCAGCACCATGCTCCAATAACAGCTCAGGTAGATGATCATCCTCGGGATGCATCTCAAGAACCTTGGCCAAAGCTCTGGAGATAACTCCGACTGAGATCTCCTTGTTGAAAGCGAATAGACTTCCAAAGACACCGATCTTGACATTTGAGGGCGTGTCTGAAGCGCTTGCTGCTTCGAAGGCTGCTTCCACGCTTATGCTCGTGGCTCCGGCTGAGAGTAACATATTGAGAATGATGGGGTAGCCTGCTGCGTTTGATGCTGCTGCTTGAACAGCTTCGCCAGTGTTGAAGTTAACATCGGCTTTGTGGCCGAGCAGTAGCCACAGACCATCCATACTTCCGTTCAATGCTATTTGCGTTTCTTGAAAGAGAGCCTCCGATTGTCCAATCTCAGCTGGGGAGGCCTTCTCCAGTAGTCTTCGCATGAGCTCAATTTTAACATCAATGGCCTCAATTTGGGAAGCCTCGTTGAAAGCATTACAAAGTGTCCCAATGCTAGGGCTCAGTGCAAAAACTGCATCCACGAGGTCTAGGTTCTGCTTTTGTACAGCAAATCTAAGTACCATACCGGCTTCCGAATTAACATCCAAACCATGCCTGAGAAGGCATGGCAAGATTTCTGCATATTGCGGATGATGTTCAGTAAGAGGATATGCAGATCTGAGGGAAGGTCTTGGAGAGCCTCGTGATGCAGCATCTAGAAACAGCTCAAGGCTGTCAGGGCTGTAATACGTTGTATCGATAAACTTGGGTAAGACTATGTCAATGGTTTCTTGGCTGGGTGGGAATGCTGAACACAAGAGTTTCAAAAGTGTAGTATTGTCCATCTCAGCAGCCTGTGCGAAAGCTTGACCGGAAGAGTAATTGACGTCGGCGCCGTGATTGATTAGTACAAGCACAAAGTCGAGCCGGCAATTTGCTGTTGCCTTGAGTAAGGTTTCGTGTACTTGAGGGCCAGATGCTCCCTTCTCAAGAAGTAGAGTCACCATCGCAAGAGCCACATCATTTCCGGAGGTTGCAATGGTGTTGAATGCGATGGGAAGAGCAGCGTCCAAAGCCTTGCTATCTGGGCTGGCGCTTAAAACCATATTGAGGACTGGGACGTCTCCTCTCTTGGCAGCTTGTACCACGGGAGACATTTCTACATCTGTGGAGTAGCTCAATGGCGCGCCATGATCGAGGAGAAGCTTGGCCAGCTCAATGTCGATGCAATCTTCTTCAAACATCAAATCCTGGAGAGCCGCCCCCAAAGCTGAGCTTTCGATCCCTTTCTTGACAAGAGCTCTCATCGCAGAGAGCCTCGTGGGTCGGGGACGTATCTTCATCGCGCGTGGAATAGTAGTAGAAAGGAAAGCCGGTGCGCAATCAAAAAGCAATAACAAACTAAGCATATCCAAGTCAACGGATATCAAGGCTGTGTGGATCGCTGCAGCCTGTCCGGATTCCACGGATGCTCCGTAATGTAGGAGAGCTTCGGTCAGCTTTCTCTGCTTCTTCTGCACAGCGCGCACCAGATATGAGTCAGTTACACGTCCTGCCAAGCCCATGGGGCCGAGTATCTTTAGAAACTGTATCATGTCCTGCTCAGAGATATTCTCAGGCAGATAGTTCAGTACCTGTGTAGGTGGGAACGAAAAGGTCCCATGTTTGAGTATGTCCATCATCTCGAAATCCAACTGTGAAATTGTGTATTGCAGGGCATTGTGGGGAGGAGCATCGATCATGACTCCAGCTTGGACGAGAAGGTTGATGAGCAAGAGGTGGCGAGTCAGCACATCTTTGACAAGTTCCTCGCGAAGAACCAAGTTATCGCTAACAAGCCCAGACTGTGAGAGCAGAGTGAAAAAAGCAAGTCTTTGGTTGTCGTCTGGGTAATGGGAAACAAGCTCGCTGGCTTGATGGCGGATGCTGAAGAAGGTTTCGTTTGAACGGGCATAAGCCAATACCACTGCGGTAGCTTGGAAGTTCTGCAACCGCAATGTGCTTAGAAGGATTGCCTCTGAAACCAGTTCCGGACGGTTTGATAGAAGCAGTAGAAGAAATGAAAGCCAGAAAGCTTCTCCCGACTCTGCCCTTGCAAACTCTTGTTCAAGGCATGTTTTCCAAACCTCAGTTGTTGTGGAATTAGGTGCTGATAGTAATAGAGTTATCAATTCCAAGTTTCTCGCCCGGATGTGTTGGTTGATGGATTCTTGATACGCGGATGCCGCGGCCCCGAAGCTGAGGAGCAGCCTCATAGTCTGGAGCGACGACCTCGATAGTGCGATACCAAACGCCCTGTCCAAAACGCATTGACTGACTTGCGTCTGGCAAAGAAGAAGGATATAGTTGGAATTATCATGAGACGTCGCTCTATCTAACCACGTCATCCCCTGTGAGTCAAAACCAATCGGATTCGAACTCATCCGCTGCCTCTTCATTTTCTTCTCAAGTTGAGCATCAATAAAATGCCCCCAAAGCTCATCCAGCGACGTCAGTGTCGTATGGAGTAACAGGGCCTGCGCAACACCAGCAGGTGGAGGCGTCTGCCGCTCAAGCAGAGCATCGAGAGCCTTGGCAACTTCATGTTTTGAAAAGCTCCACTGCGATGTGTTGCACGCTTCCGCTTTTTGGTCCTTGGATCGGAAGATGTGTCGTTTCTGCCGCTCGGGACGCGTGAAATCGGGACTGGCTGTTCTTTGCTGAACAAGCAGCTGGCGTGCTAGATCGCGGTTGGTGGTCTCGAAGGGGAGGAAATCCTGGGCGGCTGGTTCTGTTAAGCGTGTGACGCTGAGAGGGGGACGGAGGCCGGCTCTGCTGAAGAACCACTCGACGCGGTTGGTGTTGGCCATGATTCCGCCTCTTGTCTCCGATGGTGATCAAAGGATTTACTGATGAATGCTGATGAGGTAACGAATGTTGACCAGAAAAGAGTTAGTGATAGAGGGAAATTTGGATAAATGTCCCACTGTTACAACAATATCTGGAAAAGGTTGAAAAGTGATAGAGGGGCGAATAATACAAGAACTCGTACGCAACATTCAGCCTGACTCAAATAGGAGGGCGTATTTCAGCTTGGAATGGCGAATGGCTGACATCTTTCGAAGAATCGATGAGATGACCTGGCGAGGAATAACCACACTAATGCACTCCGCTCCAGGCTTTTGCTTGGATCAAAGCCACAATCAATATGCCCTAAGCTCTTACAGCCTGACGGATCTTGCTTTCAACCGGGCGCAGTAGTCCTGGCAATGTGGGAATTCAGAAGCTAGATCTACCTGCATGAGCTGAATTACAACGTATTTCCACTTACAGAGCTCAAGGCAGAAAGTGGCGTTCAGGACTACACCCCCCCGACCAGGCGATAGCGTGCATCAACATCATTGGTTAGTCAGAAGCTCACGGGGGATGTGATTGGGCTGGTGTTGTGCGGAAATTTGTTCACGGTGCGGAATTGCGCCGGCTTCTACGCCCGACTAATATGGAGAACACGTCGAGATGCATACCACTCAGCCTGGTAGGCTACTTGGGTCTTGCCGGGCAAGAGGCAGATTTACAGACATAAGTCCTGATGAGATGGTGATACGTGCTCTGGCTCCCTCGGGCAAGGCTTTTGAAATGCAGAAACTTAGGCTCTGGACCGTTGGAGTATATATACTTGTAATTGATACCACGCAGCGATATCGATAAAATTGCTCATACCTTGATACCACCGAGCAAGATGACTGCCCCTCCCCCATATTCGCCTCCGGCATCATCCAGAGAAGTCCGTCCTCTGGCCGATTCCATGAGTCGAACTTCAATCGCCGATAGTTCCTCTGCATCCAGCACTTCAACGACCGTTACCATCCTCCCTCCTTATCCTCCAAGCAGAGACCGTTCTGGCTCTCATCCCACCCGTAGTGATGAACCACGGACCGTGCCACCCATCGCGGGTCATCTTCACAGGCTTAGAACCCCAGGTGACTCGGGTACATCCAACGCAACCTCCTCCGGCACCCGCGAGCGTCTCCGACAGATGGAAATCGAACGTGACGAGCTCCGTCGCGCAATGCAACACGAACGCGCTACGAACGACCGTCTTAAACGCGAAGCTGGTCTCACAGGCCTCTCCGCCGCCGAAGCCAAGCTTCGTGTCCTCGAACTCAAGCGCGAAGCACAGGCAGCAGCTGCGATGAAGAAACCAAGTAACGAGGGCATGTTCAAAACAGCCTGTGCCACAGACGTGCTCTTCCTCGTCGATACCACGTCTTCTATGGGGCCGTATATCGACGCTGCTAAGGAGCAGGTTAAGAAGATCATGCAGGATATCACAGAGACATTTTACAACGAGGCGGAAGTTCGTATTGCTGTGGTTGGGTATAAAGACCACTGCGATAGCATCAATCTGCAGTTCATTGACTTTACCACCGACGTGGAAAGAGTTCGTCAGTTCATTGATAGGCTGAGAGCTAGTGGCGGAGGCGATGCACCGGAGGATGTTCTAGGTGGCGTCCAGAAAGCCATCAATGCTAGCTGGAAGAACCCAACGCGATGCATAATTCACATCGCCGACGCGCCTCCCCATGGAAGCATCTTCCACAGCTGGGGCTCCAAGGGTGATGATTACCACGCCGTGGGAAGCGAGCCGCACAAGCTCATGTACAAGCCTCTTTTGAAGAAGATGATTGGTCTTAACCTGAACTACGCTTTGCTTCGCATCAATAGTTACACGGATACTATGGTTTACCTGTTTCTTAAAGAGTACGCCGCTGCTTCGGCGGACTGCAAGCTTCTCAAGACCAATCCGCACTGTTTCGACGCTTTGAAGGCCAACTCTGAGCCACGAAGCAGTATTCGTGGGGCAAGTAGCTCCAAGGGCTCTGCAAAAGGCAACCTTCTGTTTGAAGAGGCGCAGCTAGGTACCACATACAGTGCGCTTCGTCATCTGGTTGTTAAGAGTGTTACCAGCTCTGCCTCCCGTACTGCTGTGCGAATGTCAGAGTCGTCCTCAAGAACTGGGGAAAAGGGTGCCAAGAAAACGCTTACGCCTCAACTCGACGCTATCGGTGAGGATGAAGACGAGATTAGTGAGAAGCAGGCACTTAAGAATGCGTTGTTGCTCGAAGATGTGGAAAAGCAATGGAGCAACCCAAGCTGGTTCCAAGATATGCTCCGCGTGGAAGGCTTCTCGCCTGACACCGTTGTCCATCGCTCAGGCACCCTCAACGACATGATGGCCCACGACGATAATATCAAGCTCAGCGTCATGGAACTCACCGTCCACAAACGACAGCTGCCCTTTGCCCAGGGTGCTCTCCGCCTAGCTTACTGCGCGAAAACAAGCCACTCGACGAACCCCTACGTTGTGAAGACCTTCAAGCGCGGCGGAAAGCGTCTTGCGCATCTGGCCGAAGACATGCGCTGCCAGGCACTCTGCAAAGCCTTCGCACTGGAGTTCAATGCTTTGACAGGCGATAAGCACGCCATTGACTTCATCGTCACGACTTGCCTGAAGGGTAAAAATGGGGAGTCAGAAACAGACTATATCTCTCTCGAGCCGTTCATCGAGGGCGAGTATGTCAAGTACAACAATAATTGCAGTTACGTCAACGAGGATAACCCCGAGGATGAGTTCAACAAGGCTGCACAGGCGTTCTCGCATTTCACTTACGAGCGCTCGTGGGGAAGCTTCCTGGTATGCGATCTCCAAGGCGTAGGCCACGTTCTCACCGATCCAGCGATCCACACGCTTGATCCCGAGCGCTTCAAGCTCGCTGATACGAACCTCGGCAAAGAAGGATTCAAGTTCTTCTTCGCCACACATGTCTGCAACGAGATCTGTGAGAAGCTCCAACTCAAGAGCAAAGCATCCATGATCACCTCTGAAAAAGCCGAGTTCCGCGAGTGGTGGCCCACCATGGACAACACGGTGTGCTGCTCGAACAAACTCTGCGGTAAGATCGTGCGCGTCACCAGCGCGAACAAGTCAGATGAGTATCCGGGCTGTAGCTGGTGCGATACGTGCTGGCCGCAGCTAAACAAGACGAAGGAGAAGGTCATCTGTGTTTCTCCTGGTCCGCATCATGAGTTTGATGTGTCGAGGTTTTACTACGAGTCGCAGGGTCAGATACCGTCGAGGAAGTGTGCTGAGCATCGGGAGAGGGATGAGACGGTTGCGAGGACCGCTGTTGTTGGGGGCAATTTCTTCGGCAGGCTCAAATCGGCCACGAAGAAGAAGTCTATCTCTGGAAAGGCCTGGTGAAGATGTGGATTGGATTTACAATGCTTCATAACGGTGCACAACTTGGTTATTTCTTTTCATTCCCCTTGCCACAAGATAATACAAGAAATTGCAGCTTCTCTCTCATTCCAACATCCCGATCTCATGCGAGGTTTTGAAACCTCATACTCAGATAAAGAGATTCCGTGATTTGCCGGTCGCCAGACTTGAACTTGGCTATGGTCCTGGTTGCAGGTTCCAAGACCCGGGGTGGAGGATCGAATGCGGCATAGATGTATTGTTTGTAGCTTTTGATACGGAGAACTGTTCTCTCTCGACTTGACTTAGTTACCCGTGAAGATATGGAAGTCAAGTCATAAAGTTCATTGGAAACAGACAGTAACATCAGGAAATCTAAGACCGGATCGAGTTATACTTATCGGTTGCATAAGCGGATATCCGTGTATAGACCACTGGGAATAATAGCTCGGAAACTACAGACCACGAGATTAGTGTAAATTTGAGATTACTGTTGCGGATAAGCATCGTCTGGATATAAAACTGGAAACTAGTACTTTTGCCCTGCTTCTGGACTTGAGGAGAATACGGAAGTGGTACCCATTGTTTGTTCGCAAGATCGATACTTATTTTTAGGATGGTTTGATAACCTGGGACCTGAAGAGACAGTTCATATCATAAAATTAGATAATTTTATAGTTATTTATTGCATTACCGATGGAAACGTTGATCTTGACTACACATAGCTACATAAGTCCGTACTCTTATTGCACTGCTGAATGTAAATGGTACTTGAGGTTTCCGCTTTGTTTATGACATCCAATCGAGAGGATTGACCGATGAACCATCAGTTACCCTGAAGCACATTCGAACTACCGTTCCGCCCCTTGCCAATCCGATCTTTTAAGTGGAAAACAGCCGCTGTAATTACCGAGACGTCCGCGATAAGCCTCAAATCACAATCAATATTTTCGGAAATCTCAGGGGCGGATATCTTGGCGTTTGTTCCTCGCACAAGTGTCCGCAGTGGCGGCTCCCGTTTCCGCTGCGAACTGTAGCTAGGGATTTATCCGAGAGTGAGGGGAATTTGCTTTTCCGTGCTTTAGCGCAGCGCGGGAGACCTGGATATCCGTTCGCAATTGGATATATAGCTTGTATCTGAGTTGAGCCTATTATCGTCCTCTGTAATTAGCATGAGATTATTGTCCAAACCATGACCATCAGACACGATTCTAGCGCCGTTGAGGCGCAAAAGCCCGCTGTGCAGCCGCACTCGCAGGCGAAGCTGTTTACGCTCGATGAGATGATCAAGAGACGCGCTGCGGAACTGGGAGATACGGTTTTGATGGGTGCGCCCGAGAGCGGAGTTGACGACTTCAGGGAGCATAGCGCTGTGGCCATTGATAGATACGCTGATGCGGCTGTTGCAAAGTTTCAGAGCATGGGTCTCAAGTCAGTGGTATGTCGAATTGTGTTAGATGTGAGGATGATGAACTGACTACTGTAGGACCCAGCACTTGAGAAAGCACCAGTGGTAGGTCTCCTGGGCCAATCTGGTATTCATATGGTTATCCAGATCATCGCTCTTAATCGCCTGGGCTACTCATCATTCCTCATTTCAACACGCCTTGCAAGTCCTGCAATCACCCAGCTCCTCGACCTAGCCAGCTGCAGCGTGATTCTCACCACACCAAACTTCCACCCCGTTCTCAAAGAAGTACAGCAAGCCCGCCAATTGGAGATCTTGCCTCTGTTGCAGAACTCAGATCTGTATGATCAGGAAGCACCACGATTCGCCCGAGATTACCACCCCGAGGCCGAGTCTCGCAAAGTTGCTGTCATCATCCACTCTTCTGGCTCTACAGGCCTGCCGAAGCCTATCTACCTCACCAATTCCAGCTGCATCGGTGGTTTTGCAGTGCACATGAACATGCGAGCTTTCCTCACATCGCCTCTCTTCCACAGCCATGGCTTCTACGAGACCTTCCGGTCAATCTACTCCGGCAAGCCAATTTATTACACAAACTACGGTCTGCCTTTGACGAGGGAAACTATCATCGCGCAGCTCAAGGCGACAAAGCCTGAAATTTTCCACTGCGTTCCGTATATCATTAAACTTCTTGCCGAGAGTGAGGAGGGTGTTCAGATCTTGGTGGATATGAAGCAGGTTCTCTACGCTGGAAGTGGATGCCCAGATGATCTTGGAGATCGCTTGGTTGAGAGGGGCGTCAACCTCTGCGGCAACTACGGAACGTCAGTATATTGCCTGTTCCTGATTTAACTCAGCTAACTAGTGAATAGAACTGAAATTGGTAGACTTGCCACGTCTGCACGCCCAGCAGGCGACAAAGCGTGGAACTACATCCGCGTCCTCCCCCCAGCAGAACCCTACACACTCTTCGACGAAGTCGCCCCAGGCCTTTTCGAATGCGTCGCTCTAGATGGTCTACCCTCGAAGAGCACCACAAACTCCGACAACCCACCTGGATCATTCCGCACACGAGATCTCTTCACGCAACATCCTACAAGGCCCACGCTCTGGAAGTTCGCCTGCCGTCTCGACGATCGCTTCACTCTCATCAACGGCGAGAAGGTCCTGCCAATTCCTATCGAAGGTCGTATCCGGCAGGAGGAGATTGTCAAGGAAGCTATCGTCTTTGGTGATGGCAAGACGTACCCTGGTATTTTGATCGTCAAGGCTGATCGCGTGGCGGACATGCCTGATGACGAGTTCCTCGACGCTATTTGGCCATCTGTCGAGGATGCTAACTCCCGGGCTGAATCATTCTCAAGAATACCCAAGGAATTGGTCGTTGTTGTCCCAGCAGATGTGTCTTATCCGCGAACAGACAAGGGTACTTTCATACGAGTCCCTACGTACCGCCAGTTCGAAAAGGAGATTGAGGCTGCCTACAACACATACGAAGGCCAAGACGACCAAGCTGGCTCACT
This sequence comes from Fusarium nurragi, assembly GCA_012977755.1. Taxonomy (NCBI): domain Eukaryota; kingdom Fungi; phylum Ascomycota; class Sordariomycetes; order Hypocreales; family Nectriaceae; genus Fusarium; species Fusarium nurragi. The sequence continues at coordinate 20,106 of JAALXI010000026.1, forward strand.
GTCTCTTGAGGGTAAGGAGCTAGAGGATTATCTCCTCCAACAACTGAAGAATAAGTGCGGCGCCGAGCTTGAATCGTCAGAAGCAGATTTCTTTGCTTCGGGAGTAGACAGTCTGCAGTGCATCCAGATGTGGAGTCTCATCAAGCGGGAAATTGACCTCGGTGGAAAGCAAGCTGAATTGGGCCAGAACGTTCTTTACGAGACAGGAAATACCAAGCTACTAGCTCGTCAGATCGAAAGGTTGAGGGGCGGTGCCGGCGATGAAGCGCAGGATCAACTGGCGGTGATGGATAGGTTGATCGAGAAGTATTCCTCCTTCAAGCCTCATGTTGCTGGCTCTGCGCCTCAGCCTGAGAAGGAGCTTGTGGTAAGTTTTGGAATCCGTAAGCGAGAGACGTGAGGCTGACTTTGATAGCTACTCACTGGTGTTACCGGCGCCCTAGGTGCACATACCCTTGCGCAACTGACCGCTCGGCCAAACGTTGGCGTTGTGTGGGCTTTGGTCCGAGCAACGGGTGAATCTGCAGCAGCTGAGAGACTGTACCGCTCTCTAGACGCTCGAGGCCTGTCGTTGAACGAAGAGCAGCGAGGCAAAGTCCTCGCTCTTCCTTGTGATCTCAGCCGTCCGGATCTTGGCCTCAGCGAGTCCCGAGTCGAGGAGCTGAGCACCAGACTCACAACCATCATACACAGTGCTTGGGCCGTCAATTTCAACATTTCTGTCCAGAGCTTCGAGGATCAACACATCAAGGCTGTTCACAGCCTGATTCAATTGAGTCTTATGGTCAAGACCCCTAAGTCAGCTCGCTTCTTCTTCTGCTCGTCCGTCTCGTCAGCAGGAGGCTCGCCTCGACCTGGACAAGTTCTCGAAACCCAAGTCCCTTCGCCTGCACATGCCCAGCACACCGGGTATGCGAGATCAAAGTATGTCGCTGAGCATATCACGGGGAACGCGCGGAACAAAGCTGGTGCTCCGGCGAGAGTCTTGCGCCTGGGGCAGTTGGTGGGTGATACGAAGGTGGGGGAGTGGAATACCACTGAGGGCGTTCCCTTGATGATTCAAACGGCCGTCACGATTGGTGCTCTCCCAGCTTTAAACGAGGTGAGAATATTTCTAGACTGAATCTTGATCTCTGTCACTAACATGTAACAGGAAATGACATGGCTACCAGTCGATCTCGCAGCATCTGCAATCCTAGACCTCGCCAACCTCAGCGGCAAACCAACCATAGACCGCTCCTCAGATCCAGATCTCGTCTACCACGTCCTCAACCCCGTCCGCTTCCACTGGACGCGCGACATGCTTCCCTCCATGACGCGAGCCGGCTTCAAGTTCGAGACCCTTCCAACGAACGAATGGATGGACCGTCTGCGCAACTCAGACCGCGATCCTGCCAAGAATCCTCCTATCAAGCTCCTTGATTGGTTCGAGGGTAAGTATGGTAACAAGGCTGCTTCGTCGGCGGAGACGGGGCCATTGGATTATCTGACCGAGAGGTCAAGGGAGGATAGTGAGACGTTGAGAAATGTGCCTGATGTTACGGATGTGGAATATGTCAAGATGATGCTTGAAAGGTTACAAGCGCACTGGAAGCAACAGGTTTAGACAAATGGTTTCGAATAAGACGCCGAGGTCAATTTAATTCTAGCGGGACGTATGAGGCTAAATCTATCTAAAATGCTGTCTATCAATTCTATATCATGCAAGAGTTCTTGAATTATTCGTTAGGCCGTCGCTATCGTGTACCAAATGCAGTATGTGTTTATCAACCTTCATGGTTCTCCTCATCCTCCGTCTGAACCTGCTGTTCCGACAATCGGGGGTTCCTCAAAGCCAATGCAAAGATGATCATTGGAATGCAGACGCATATTCCTGCGATACATAGTAATCTTTGTACAGAACTGTAGCTGTCGACGATAGCATCGCGTATGGCCGTTCCGACAGGGTAATGCGGTATCACAGCAAAGGGCGAATTGTATATGTTCTTTGCGAGATCATCATCGGGCTGGAAAGCTAAGTTGTTCTTGAGGGTCTTGTAGAGAGTCTGTGTCCAGATAGCCCCGGCAAGACATGTACCAAAGGCACTGCCGACGTTGTAGAAGGATAGATAGAGGCCTGTGAGGATGGCCACATGTTCGCGCGATGCAGAAGCCTGGATCGAGGCTTGGGTTGGGTAAGCGAAGAATCCGCCAGCTACGCCAAGGAGGATCTGCGCTGCGATGATTCCGTCCTTCGAAGATGTCGAGGTTCCGCCAGGGTATACGATCAAGACTCCGAATGCACTCATGAACAGAAGTGTGCCTCCAACAATAATGAACTTGAGTCGACGGATCTTGAAGATAACGAGGCCTGCAAGAACTCCAGTGATGACTCCAAAGAAGGAGAAGAAAGAGATAATTCGAGTCGCGTTTCCAATGGAGAAGTCAAACGCCACGATGAGGATGGTGTAGAGGTAGTTGCCTTGTGCGCACCATGCGAGGTTGAGTAAGCTACGAACTGCCAGTGCAGACCAAACGCCCCTATCCCGCAGGAGATGGAATGGGATGAGTGGATGTCTTGCGCCCCGCTGTTCCCAGATGATGAAAGCAACCATGAAGCATACTCCTGAGACTAGAGGGAGGATGATGTACCAACTACGCCAGTGGCTAGCAGTACCACCAGCGACAGTCAATGGCGCGAGGATTAACGAAAAAGCGGCGACGAGAAGAACGAGTCCTACAATATCAAGCTGGTGGAACAGATCCACCCTTCCCTTCTTAGTTTTGAGAGAAACTAACACAACCTCACTTTCCTTCCCGCTCTCAGACTCCCATGTTCGCCGCTCCAAGAAATACAGACAGGAAAGAAGAGGGAGCGAAGCGATGGGGTAGATGATGGCCCACATGCCAAGCCCCCATCGCCAAGTCGTTGTGTTCAAGACTGCAGAAGTGATATTCCCACTGATCCAGGTGTTGATCAGGAACGGAACCGCCGGGAGGTAGCTGAAAAACACGCGCGCTCGCATAGATGAAAAGTCTGCGATGAGAACTTCCAGCAGGAGAACGATGCAGGTATATCCTGTTTGATAAATCATGGACCCTGTGCAAAACACCTCAACCGACTGAGCGCTTGCTTCGATGGCAATTCCAAGCATGTAGAGAACCGTAGCAATCGCAATGACCTCAAACCGCCCAAAGACATCAGCGATCTTGGCAGCAGTCGGCTGAACAGCAACGGCGATGACATTGCGCAGGACGTTGATTGTTGAAAGATACGAATGCAGATCGAAGCTTGAGGTGGCGTAAGATTGATATGCTAAGCGCACTTGACTCTCGAGACCGTATGCGTAGCCAACGAGGAAAATACCGACGAAGAGCCACACGCGGTGAGCAGTTGTGAGATTCCGCGAGACAACCGCCATACGCGCCACCCCCGCCGACAACCTCTTTGTGTTCCGTGGTCGAATAGAGGCATCTTGCGGAAAGATTTCGGAGGACGGCCCGGCTGCGCCTAACAAAGGTGCTGCTTCGTGTGAAGACATGACGAAGCGTGTCTCATGCGTGAAGTTGGGAGGTGGAGGAGTGAAGAATCTGATGAAACAGCTGAGATTTCCAAGGATCCATATAGGGAGCCCTGGCAGGCCTAGGGGTTCTGGATCATCTGCGTACAGCGGCATTTTTGTTCACCTCCTGTCACATGTTGCCTGAAAAGCGTGACTTGGCCTCGTGACAGCGTGACCCGCGGAATCTGATAAGATAATATGTCCAATGGGCGGCGGATCTAGCCGTGGGCTAAGTGGGGCTGGTTGACGCAATTGTCGCCGAAGGTTTCGGTAATGGCACCGAGATCGGACATGCACAGTTCTATAAAGCCGTGGGATGGAGGTCAATCTGAGAGAATGAGCCACTGGTAATTGGTATAGTAGCGCGGATCAAATGACGGGGAAATCTAGCTGTGTTCTGGCTGTAAACACAGCTTGACCTCTCTTCTCTAACAACACTTGAAGCCTTCACCAGCCTCTCACCTTTGTTAACCCATTGGCCCCGCAGAAGGCTCGAAGTAGTCGTGAACTATGGAGTGCGACTTGTCTTCTGCGATATTGAGATAGCTCTGCAATGGTTCGTGAGGGTCATCATATCCATGACCTACCAAATGGAATAGCTTACAATTGATGAGATGACTGAGAATGTCTTTTTTCTTAGGTCCCAACTCCTTAATATCAAAAGTCATCGATGGACAAAGAGCGCTTTGTACGGACCTGAAGGCATCTGTGCCACCTTAGCCTGCTGTAACACCATTCAATTTTGACGAATTCAAAAGAAACCAGTCTTCCGGAATTCTTTCGATGTATGGATCAACCCTCCTTCTGGTGGGAGCGTCGGGCCAGACCATGCCATCGACGTACAAGATAAGAGCCGCAATACTATTTCTGAACTCAACGTCAGGAACAACACCGACAAATATCTGCATCCCCTTTGGCAGGTTGAAAAAATCAGTGCAGACTATGAGGATTTGCCCCCGAAAAGATGCGTCCAAGCACTTCACTAGCATGTTTACTAAGAAGCTTGAAACAGAGGCACCTGAAGAGATGAGAATCATGGGCTTGACACAGTGCATTGATGTTTTAAAGGTACTTATTGCTAGCCAGCCGACATCTTTCAACCTATTCGAGTTACCTTGAATAGGCGATGTTCTCTATACATCGTCACCAAACCGAGGGTCAAAGTGTTCCGAGACATATATCCAAGATTAGGAAGCTGTTCACTTTTCCATATGGACTTCTTTCGGGATTTTAATTGAACTACCTTGAGCATACCAAAGAGTGATCATGGTAATAGAAACAACTACAATCACATGATTGGCCACGGCTCAGTGTAACACCGAGAACAGACATATGGGACGATAATCCTACCCACTGTCGCTAAGACTGCTAGACCAAGAGCCCCCGTGTCAGAAGGTACTGGGACTAGGGCTTATATACTGGTCGCAACATCACCTCACCCGTGCTGAGTAAGCCTGACAGCTGCATTATCGTGGTGTTTTATACGACAGTCGGTAGCCATTCGCCCTTCCAGCCCTCCTTTCTCGTGCATTCATTTATCAGAAAAATCGGAACTTTGATTTGCATCACCTTCATCGTATATCTCTCAAGCCTTGAGAATTGTCCGCCATGCATGTTGTGTCTCTGCTCATCGCCGCAGCCGCGACATTTAGCCAATGCCTCGCTGCCGTGAAAGGTAATCAGGGCGAAGCCCCCTCGATTCGTTCATATTTCATGGTCGGTGGAGGGTATGTCAGTGACGGCGCAGGTGGGGAAATCTTTCGTGATCAGATGTACGTGGAGAAACTTGTGCCAATCGGAGGTCCCTACCAAAAGACACCCATCGTTTTCATCCATGGTCAGGCGCAAACAGGCACTGTAAGTCTCATACCTACCTGACGAAATACCCGTTCTTGACTCCTTCTGACCGTTTGAGCAGAACTTCCTAAATAAGCCAGACGGTGGCCGCGGCTGGGCTTCGCAGTTTGTAAACCAGGGATACGAGGTCTACATCATTGACCAGACCTTCCGAGGCCGATCAGCATGGGCTCCTCTCAATGGAGCTGTGATGCCCTCGACGTACCCAGCAGAAATGATCGAGCAACGGTTCACTGCTTCCCAGAACTTCAACCTTTGGCCCCAGGCTAAGAAGCACACCCAGTGGCCTGGCACCGGACTGCGAGGAGATCCGGTCTTTGATGCTTTCTATAGCTCCAATATTCAATTTATCAACAATGCGACATATCAACAAAAGACGGTTCAGACTGCCTGAGCTACGCTCCTTGATAAAATCGGCAAGCCTGTTATTATCCTTGGACATAGCCAGGGTGGCGTGGTGCCTATCCTAATCGCGGATGCCCGCCCCAAACTCACCAAGGGTTTGATCTTACTTGAACCCTCTGGTCCCCCATTCAGAGATGTTGGGTCCAGCACGAAAGCGTCTCGGGCATGGGGTTTGGCTGATATGGCCCTTACGTATAGTCCAGCGGTCTTAGACCCCTCTACTGACCTTGTACAGGAGGTGCAGCCCAACCGAGGCAAGGACTTTGTCGAGTGTGTGCTCCAGGCTAATAAACCCGCCCCTCGCCGGCTGGTTAATCTCCAGAACAAGCCTATCCTTATCATTACCGGCGAGGCTTCGTACCATATGCCCTACGACTACTGCACTGCGAAGTATCTGCAGCAGGCTGGATGCTCCAAGACTAGGCATGTTGAGCTGGGCGAGGAGGGCATCCATGGGAATGGACACATGATGTTCATGGAGATGAACAGTGATAAGATTCAGGCTCTTGTGGAGCGCTGGGTGCGATCAGCATTAGTGCCGTTCTCGTTGCCATGTACAGTTCGTTGTTGCGCCTGATTCACTCGAGTCTTATCGCGGTGACTGTTGGTCTCTACTGTAGAGGTTTAGGATAAGAGATAGAACGCTTTAGATAAAACTTGGCATAACATGTGTAGCTTTTAGATAAACTACGTGTTTGTTTGGTCGTTGCGTTTTTACTGCCTGTCTCTCATGACGTGTGCCTCCAGACACAAACTGGCATTGCTGCATCATGCGCATAAATTACCCCTGAACAATATTCAAGTTTTGCGTGATACTGCATGTTCTTCCAATCTATTCTCCTCTGTTCACTGTTACCTCACGGCCTCGAGGACCTCTTGGCTACCCAAAACTGCGCATTATACGCACTTTTCGTCAAAGCCCTATCATCAAATCCATAAACAGCCTCCATACTCCTAACCTTTCTCTCCGGAAACGTCAACGGCCCACAACTCTCTTCCGTATCAAGATATTCAAACCCCATTGCTTCCGTAACCTGCACGATCTCCTCCAGCGATAGCTGCACAAACGGTCCCGTGCCGTAAAGCAATGGTCCGAGATTAACCCAGTGCCCACCCGGCTTGAGGACCTTTTTGATGGTGTCTAGATAACTCATCAGGTTGCGCGCTGTGTCGATGAAGAAATATGTTACGACCACGTCGAATGCGCCTGTTTTGTCGTTGAAGGCTGTTGTGAAATCACCTTCAGTGAGGACGACGGAGGTGGAGTTGAGGGTGGTGTCGGGGAAGATGAGTTCGCGGGTCATGTCAGCTTCTGTTGCGTGGTGGGACCAGCCGTCGATGAAGGGATGGAAGGAGTGGGATTTGCGAGCGTAACTGGCTTCGATGAAGCGATAGGCGATGTTCATATACATGGACCATTCGTTGATGGTGACGTCGAATCCTGTCCAAAGGTTAGCACAAAGACATCCCAGATGGAAAGAAGCCAAAATAGGCAACGAAAGGATTGGTTGCCATAGAAAGCCTCGAAAAAGAGTTGACGAGAGACTCTTACCGCCGAGTCCTGCAATATCATGTCCGAGTCGTCCCAGGCCTGCACCAGGAACCAGGACCTTGATCGGCGCAGCACCATCTCTCTCAGGGAACAACCCCTCGAGAGTTCTCACCAGACAAGAGAACGTGGCATGTCTCTCCGACTCTCCCGTTTCTGTCCAGTCCCGAACATAATGCTTCAGTGCTTGTGACACAGAAATCTTATCGGCGAGCTTCCCAGACGCCTCAAGTGTCTTGACGTGTTGCTGGAACTCATCTTGCTCTATTCCATAGAACTCCATGGCGTTCTGGACTATACTGTCACAGAGCTCTTGGTTCTTTCTCAAAAGGCTGTCTATCCGCGAGAATTTCTTGGAGTATTGGACTTGGTGTTCCAGCAACTTGATGCATGTTAGACCCTCTCCACCCACTTTGACAAACATGCACTCACAGATCTTTGCGCCTTGGAAACGTGTTTGTAAAGCCCCTCCACCCGATCAAGCTCAACTTTCTGACGCTCGTGATATCTGCTGTACCCATACAGGGCATCTAGCAACCGATGTCGAGGATGTTGAGCATTCCAATTTCCCCAACCCCTCGCCATGCTCTTGGCCAACTTCTTCCTAGCCTCGACATGGCGGGGTGTATCAGGATGGCCAGATACTTGCTCCAGCGTAACGACGGCTTCATTGAGCGACCCAGACTGCATTGATCGACGGGTCAGCTGTTGTTCCGATACGGCGGTTGTTCTCGTCCTCGGCATGGCGATTCGCAACAGAGGGTAGAGAAGAAGCAGGAACAGTAGAAGACAAACCAGGTCGTTGGGTATGGAGGCCAAGTTGGGGTTGTTTTGATGGCCGGTGTCAACCTTGATGTTCTCGTCTGCGGCCGTGCATATGGGCCCGAATAGGAGGGCGACGAGGGCCGTTGAGAAGTGGATGAGTTGTGGCCTCATGATTGAGCGTGACGATCTCACTAGAGACGCAATTGGAGAAATATCTTTGCGATATCACTTTTCGAACAGGTCCGTGGTGTCAAGGTGAATTGACAAACAAGCTGTGGTTGGTCAAACTCCAGAACAACTCAACAACCGGATTACAAAACTTTCTATCGGCCATTCATGTCGTTTTTCCTCCAAGGAATAAGAGTTGCCTGATTCGTTCTTCCTCCGAGTGAAAGCGCAGTGGTCCCCGGTTACTCGATGTTGGCGGGGCTCTGCGAGGGATCCAGTTTTTAAGGTGAGGACCTTGATGGGCATGCCAAGGCTGCCAAGAACAAGCTTCACGATGGACGACAGGCCTTCTTTTGAGGGTGGAGAGAACTTTTGTTTATTGCTCCAGTGAGCACAGTTGGTCGGAGCTTGACGGTAGGGACAATGAACTATACTCCCAATCGTCCTAGTCCCATTGTGTCAGACCGACCAATACGTGCTCTTAAACACCATGACAGTCGACCCAGGTTCATCCATCATGACCTAGACAACCAACACAAGCCCAGCAGTCAAGGTCCTGAAGATCACCTCACATCATACTGCCCCTGTAGTGCTCGTAGACACCCCCACGCGCTGACAATGGGTCCCTCAATGCGTCTTTTACTCCTCCATGCTCAACCCAGAGCCCGTTCCCTGTCAGTCCATCACTCTTCCACGCCATTCACCTTGCAGTGGCAATCGATTCTCTTGGCAGGTCTAGCTCAGCTTAGTTCTTTAATCCTTTTGCGCCTGGGGTCTCTGAGTCTCTCACACCCTTCCCTCAGCTCAGCCTTCACTATAAAGCTTCATTTCCACTTCCACTCCCTTACATCGCTGTTCCTGCATCTACATCTTCACCTCAAGAGAAGTGCATCTGCCTCTCCACTTCAACATCCTATTTCCCATTTGCACATCCTCTTTGGCAATACACCAAGATGAAGACCGCCACTTTCGCCATCGCCCTTCTGGGGCTCTTCCCTGCCGTTATGGCTCAGGCTCCTTCGCCTACTGAGTCCGTTGGCTGTGAACCTCATGGCGACCACTGGCACTGCGAAGCTGCTCGTACCGACGCCAACTTAGCTGCTACCACTGGTCATGAGCACTCTCACTCTGCTGGAGCCACCGAGTCTCTCGCACCCTCTCCCACCGAGTCCGTCGGCTGTGAGCCTCACGGCGACCACTGTACGTCCTACTCACTCCCTCACATTCGTAACTCAAACTGACGTATCCAGGGCACTGCGAGGGCGCTCGATCTACTCTTGACTCTGAGGCCAAGACTACCAGCGAGGCAGAGCATGACCACGATCATGACGACGACCATGAGGCTACTGGCTCCAACTCTGTCGCTCCCTCTCCCACCGAGTCCGTCGGCTGTGAGCCCCATGGTGACCACTGGCATTGTGAGGGTGCCCGTACTGCCGCTGGTGCTTCTGCTACCACCGATGCTGAGCACTCTCACTCTGCTGGAGCCGAAGAGTCCCTCTCTCCTTCACCTACCGAGTCTGTCGGTTGCGAGCCTCATGGCGACCACTGTACGTTTCCCATGCCATTCCTCTTCTGACTATTCACTTACAACCCCAGGGCACTGCGACGGTCCCGCGACAGCTGCATCCGGCGGCTCTCCTACCTCGAGCAGCGACTCGTCAGAAGTCACAGACAACGCTGCAGGAATGCAGATGGTCCCCTTCGTCGGAATGGTAGCCGCCGCCGTTCTGGCTCTGTAAGCTTGTGGTGCACCAAAATGAAGACGATCTGGGGAGGTTCGTGTCGAGCCCTTGATTGAATCAGCGGAGGATAGAAAGACACATCCGATGATACTCTGGTTCTTTAGACTATAGAGCTCTAGACTAGAGGTCTTGGAATTAATAGAGATGGTTCTTAATTACGACTTGCACATTGACATACTTTTCGACATTGACGGAAGTTATAAATGTAATTAAAAGAATTCAATTAGATGAGCATTACTCAGTCTGCCAAATTTGACCGTATTACAAAACAGTCTACTCGTAAAAAGAGCATTACCTAGAAAATGCCCTAATCTTTACCAAAGTGTCACAGTTGAGCCTCAATCGCACCACTTGCTGTACACCTCTCATGACACGTCAAAACAACGTTAATAGCGCCGAGCTGAAATTATCCATAAATATAACCTTGTTTCTCCCTCCCAAGCTAGCCCCCGCCGCTTGGATTCGACCGAATGTTGCATGGATAAACCTCTCAGCAAAAGTTCGCCGCTCGCCAAGTCCCCGGCTCCTGTATCCATCAGGGTTCTCAACCGCCCACCGCACGCCAACGGGTGGAGATGCAAGAGGTCGGAAGTGGGAACGATAGACGGGGGTAGCGTGCATGTTTCTAACCTTGATTCAAGCTTACCTGGGGTTCCGCATAAAGTATCCGTAGCGTCGAATCGGATCGGTTGTTTTGCGAGTTGTCTGTGGGTTCAACGGTCTAAGTCTCGGCTGAAGATCCATTCTCATGCCGGCGGCTTGGCCGATGGGATGCTGGTTCGCTTTCCACCTACTGAAGAAACTCTTCCAGGGGTGTTTTCTCGGTAGACATCCAGGTGATTGCGGTGTTTATCGTCTTTGTTTCGTGCCAAGCACCCGAGGGACAGTTTCGTTGACAAAGGCAAGGACCTTGATGTTCACAGTCCCCCCACGCCAAACACAGTCTTTTTGCTGTGGAGAATACATAATAGACTCTAACTTCCACGCCGGGTATCTCGTTCAACTCCTCAAGCTCGAGTACACTTCGCTCAGTCGTCATCATGGCTCGTACCAAGGACCTTCTTGCAGCAGCTCTCCTCTTCGTCGCTGTCTCTGCGACTGCTCCTGGAGCTGTCAAGAGACAAGCTACTGCGACGGCGACAAAGACTGCTCTGGACTTTAAGTCTTTGACGGGATGTCATATGCATGGACCTACTCAGTACGCACCTTCAGCTTTATCCTTCTCTGTGGACTGCTTTTAACAACGACAGGTTCTGCATGGCTGGTTCGGACGAGTATCAGATCGTCTCTGAAGCCACTGCCACAAAAGACGCTCCGTCTTCGTACACAGACTGCCACAACCATGGCTCCGACACGTAAGTGACCTTCTTCCTACGACGTACTCTCCCTGACCGTTTAGATACTGCATGAACCCCAGCGGCGGCGAAGTCCAAGTCCTCGGTGAAGACGCCACACCAACGCAAACGGCCAAAGCAACCGCCTCTGGAGAAGCCGATAAGATCACCGCTGTATCAGATTGCCACATGCACGAGACGTCCCTGTAAGCCTTCACCTCATGCATCAGAAGGGCAGATGTTGACTAGCTTAGGTACTGCATGGGTCCCAGCTCATCAGAGTACTACGTCCAGACGAGCATCACCAACACAGAAGAGTATCCCGCGCAGCTCACAAGCTGCCACAGCCATGGCGAAGAGACGTACGTAGCTATTTCACAGTATCAATCTCCCAGCTAACAGCCTAGATACTGCATGTCCGGCGACGGTGAAGCACCCATCATCGCTGCCGAGGAAGTTGAATCTGGCGAGGCTGATCCCCAAGCGGAACACTGCCATTTCCACGCCGGCGTAGAGTTCGTCTCCCCCATCACCCCCTGCTTACTACTCTAACACTCAACAGACACTGCGTTGGCGGAGGTCAAGGCGAGGGCGAAGGCCAACCATCATGTGGCCGAAAAGACAGAGACTACAAGATCGGCATTCGAATCGGCATGCTCTTCGTTGTTTTCGTGGCCAGTTCCATTGGTGTCTTTGGCCCTATCCTCATGTCGACCTTCATCCCCGTGCGCTCCAACGTCGTCCTCACGATTCTCAAGCAATTCGGCACTGGAATTATCATCTCGACTGCCTTTGTCCACGTACGTCTTCTCTCGTCGATTGCGACGATAACTAACACTGCGTAGTTGTTCACCCATGCTTCCATGATGTTTGGCAATGAATGCCTCGGCGAGTTGCTCTACGAGGCCACTACTGCTGCTATCGTCATGGCCGGCCTGTTCATCTCGTTCCTCATCGAGTTCTGCGTCCACCGTGCTATGCGCTGGCAAGCGGCCAAGAAGGCGGAGACTGATTCGGCGATCTTGTCGTCCAAGGCTATTGACAAGGCTGAGATGGCGAATATCACCATCATGGAGGCTGGTATCATCTTCCACTCACTTCGTACGTCCACCGACTCCACTGCCACCCTTGACCTCTGCTAACATCACCAGTCATTGGTATCACCCTCGTCGTAGCGGGAGACTCCTTCTTTATCACCCTCTCCATCGTCATCATCTTCCACCAGCTCTTCGAAGGTATTGCCCTCGGTACACGAATTGCCTCTCTAGGCCACGGCCGGATGCCACTCGCACTGGGCCACTCGCACTCGCACTCCCCTCCTCCCTCTGTCGAGCGAACCGGAACTTCCACTGTCCCACTGTGGAAGAAGCTCTTCCTCGCCTCTGGCTTTGCCGTTGTTACTCCCATCGGCATGGCCATTGGTATCGGCGTTCTCAACGTGTTTAACGGAAATGACCCCGCTACGCTCATCGCCATTGGTACTCTAGATGCCTTCTCCGCTGGTATTCTCGTGTGGGTTGGTCTTGTCGAGATGTGGGCTCAGGATTGGATGCTGGGAGGTGAACTCAGTGATGCTGGTCCTTTGACGACGGTCCTGGCTCTGTTTGGTCTGCTCTGTGGAATGGTTTTGATGAGCTTGCTTGGAAAGTGGGCTTAAGTTGTTGTTCATTAGAGAAACATCAAAATTTCTGTGATGCGATGCCGATGACGCCTGTCGCAGAAAGTACCAATTATCAATCTAGATATATAGACCGTATCCTCAAGACTTCTTTTCTCTTCACTCACTCAATGACAATTTTTCACCTCAATATAATACGTATACGGGGCATTACATATCCGAATCTCTTCGACTAACCTGACAAGAAAGCAGTAGCACATGGCCCAACATCTAGTCTGAGTACATCATCCCAGACTTAGTCTCTCTTCGCGCGCGCAGCTTGAATCCTCTTGGTCATGCCCCCGATATCGAAGAAGATACCGATAACAGTCTCGCTCACCCATCGGGGCATACACGACAGAAGCCAGACCTTGGTAGCCATACCTCCCGCATAGAACCAATCAGGAGTTCCTCCAATCAACCCACCAAGATATCCCTCACCCTTGAGAGCCTGCGTCACAAGCTTGCGCGCATAAACCTCAGTCGGCATCGTCGCCGTGCGCTGACTAAAGGTCAACCGCCGCTCAAAGAAGTCCTGGATCGGCATGTACAGCGAGTTCTCGGGAAGAGATCGGTGCGTGCGACTCGCGATGTTGGAGCGCACGGTGCCGGTGACAGCGGTCATAACGCGCACGTTGAAGGGCTTGAGTTCAAGACGGAGAGCACGCGACCACACGTTTATGGCGCCCTTGGTAGAGGAGTAGATTGCGCCGAAGATGTAGGGCACCAGGGTCGATGTGCTGGAGATGTTGAGGATAAGTCCGCGGGCTTCAATGAGCAGAGGCGCGAATGCTTGGACCATCAACATGGGGCCGAAGACGTTGACTTCGTATGTGGCGCGCACATCGTCGAGTTCCATGTCCAGGGCGGGGATGGTGTGTGTTCGGCCACTGGACGGGTGAGTTAGTTTTGTATGAGGGAGGGTCAATGATTGATCTTACGCGTTGTTGACGAGAACGTCGAGACGGCCGCCGGTCAGTTGAGAGACCATTTCCTTGCACTCCCCGATACTCTTGGGGTCGGTGACCTCAAGAGGGAACACACTGATGCCGGGAGCTTCAAGGTCCTTGATCATGTCGGTGTTTCGCACCGTCGCAATGACGTGGCAGCCTTCGACATGTTAGCCATGCTCAATACATCGCAAGTCGCAAGACTGACCTTGCCGGTGAAACTCCTTCACGAGAGCATGTCCAATGCCTCCAGGCGAGCATCTATCCTCATTAGCATCCTCAACATTTTTTCACAGCGCTTAATTGCCTTACCCTGTAATAAGAACGTAAGTCTTTTTCTCGGCCATTTCTAGTGAAAGTTCCTTGGAACTGATCTGAAAGTAAAGTGTGATTGTCAATGAAGACAAGGTAAAGACAGATAAGCTTGTGTTAAGAGTAAGTTGTGATTTGAGTTTCGGATGGCCGTGGAGCCCGAGACAGCCACACCTTCAGCCACTGGGGTTACCAGCCACATGTTGCTCAAAGGAAATGTTAACCAGAGGCATTGAGTTTGGTCGAGGGTGAAGGTTGACAAAGTGAGGGTCTATATACCATCTCTAGGCTATTTTCCCCCAAGGCTTACTTCTGATGTTAGTCATGACTCGGTCTTACTAGTTGTGTGTTTTCCGAGTGGGGTATAGCTGCTTCCGCCGAATCCTTCCAGAAAAGAGACCAACAGACATGGTCTTTGGCAGGATCTTGTCATCCGCTACATGAGGATAGATTTGTCACTTGAGAGCCATCTCTGAACTCGCAGGATTCTTACTCGGTCAGACACGTGGCGAGCACATGGCAGGCCTGCGCAAGAGCAATTGGATCCATGACCTTCTCTGGTGCACATCGGAAGTTTCTCGCTGGAATGGATGGTCGGCCAAGAGGACAGCGTGGATTTTACGGTCATTAACGCTTTGAAGAAACAGGTTCCTGTTAATAGAGACGGGTTTGAGGTGGAACTGGGAGAGTGTGCAACAGATTGGACTGGAGGAGCTGACGATATGGGGACGTAGATTCTTTCGCATTACAGCCTCCGACCAGTAAACCCAGATATCTTCTTGATGCTGTCTTGAGCAAGTTGCAATACAATTTGGACAGTTTATGCGGTGAAGAAAAGGTAGGAGATGAAACATGTTATGATGAAGAGTAAAATATGTACGCTAAATGGCAATTGGTGATTTACATTCATCCAATGTATTACCCTAAACTCCTGAGACTATAACCTCGTCTCTATCTATCCTTTTCTTCAGATGCCGTATTATTCGTCCAACCTATTTATGGTCGGGTCGGTTCACCTCGCCCGTGCTGGATCATCGGCGATACAGGGAGGGTTTGCGGTGATGTGGGGATACCATGCGACGATCCAGGCAGTGTACGCGGCGACACAGGTGTGTTCTCTTGAGACATCACAGGCAGAGATCCGGGCATCTCGATGGGCGCCGTCGCGCTGCCGTCCATCTCGTAGACTGGGTTCGGCGCCGCAACAGTGTCAGGGGGCAACTCGACCGGTCCATTGTGGGGCTTCTGGGGAGGGTAGAATCCAGCGCCGGCGGCGGGTGTTCCCCAGCCTTGCTGTGGTGCAGACGCAGACCATCCAGCCTTGGCTTCAGTTGGGGGCGATGGCGAGCTGTTTTCGTAGTTGGGCAGCATGGGGTGTGATTCCTCTGCGTGCTTCTTGTGGCGGCGCAGCCAGAGCCAGACGAATAGACCGAGTACTGCCGCGCCTCCGACGGCTGCACCTACGCCAATGCCGGCTGTGGCGCCGGTTGACAGGCCTTTATCCTCCGTGATATTGCTGTCGTTGTCGCTGTCGTTGTCGCTGTCGGCACTGGTGGCAGAAGCCGCGGTGGACTTGGTGGTGGAAGTGGTACCCGTCGAGGCCGCGGTCGTGGAGGTAGCCGCATCGGTGGTAGTCACAGCACCCTCGTGCGAGGCATCTTGGAACTCCTCCTTGCTGACCTTCATGGGCGTGTCGGACTGTTCGCAAGCCTTGCTCATGGTGTCGTACGTCTCATCGACATCGTTGGGGGAATCCTCGCCGATGCATCGTGCGGAACCGAGAATGAAATCATTCTTGTAGCTGCCTAGGCCGCACAGGCAGTAGTTAAGCTCCTTGCTATCCTGGCCGGTACAGGACGCGTCGTCGGCGGCCTTGTTGAGGCATGCTTGCGCGCCCTTGGGGTAGAACCCGAAGTTGTTGTCGAGAGCCAAGGCTGGCGTGAAGAGGAGAGCGAGCGTAAACCAACGCGACGCCATGGCGACGTATTAATCGAGCGAATATGAATCGATTGGAAATTAGATATTGTGGAGGAGTGTTGATGTTGTTATTGCAAAATCCCCTATGCTGACAGAGAGGTGTTCGTAATCCCAGTTTCAGCTCCAGCCACCAAACGCCTGGTAATTCAAACCAATGGGTGACTGATCAACCAGTCATCAAGAAACAAGAAGCGATGAATCGATTGTTTCCAGGCTCTGGGCTCAAGCGAATGACTTAAAACAGGAAAGGAAAAAAGCGAGTGATGTAAATGTGTTGGTGATTAAAAGTGCCCGGTTGCTGGTATGAATATTGAAAGAGGAGAAGAGAAAGCCGAAAGCGGGAACATATTTGGGGGGGTACAGTGGATTATACCTACTCTAGGGGAATGTCGTAGCATTGAATTTTATCTAATTTAAGTCCTTTCACAAGGCGACGATCCAGTCAGCACCAACCCCTTCTCAGCCTTGGTGTAAGAAAATAGGGATCGACCGCAGCTTTCCGTCGATAGCTTGGCCCCGTTATGGCGCAGTAGAATGGACAGAGTACGGAGTAGATCAGGTGAGAAGGTACTGATTGGTTGAAATGCGTTATAACTGGTTCGAGTTCGGCTATTTTAGGCTGGCCCTGATGTTTTATTGGCCGTGCGTTTCAGTGTGTGTGCTTGGTAGTTTGCATCGCGGTGGATACAGGGTAAGATGATTCAAGAGGTGGGCGATTCTGCCTTGTTGAGTGGACTCTTCATTCTTGGGAGGATATTCGCAGCCCTACGAAATATCAAGGCTTGGTGATAAAGCTTGCATGAACCATCCTTTTCTCCTCCGGCGTTCTTTACTGCATCCGTGATCAGGTGTGGTCTTGTCTGAGATGGGCTGACATGGCACTCCGTGTAATTTAGCGACCAGAACGTAGCTACCAGCCTGCTTACTTTAATCCTTTCACAAACTGGGGTATCTTTTCTACATTTCCATCTCTTTTAATTTACACCGAATTCCACATCTCACCTCAATCAGCCCCCGCTGTTTCAATGTGCTTACAACCGCCTAAACACCTTACCAAAGATCTCGCGCGCTTTCAAAAGATTCAATAGACACAACCTCTCGTTGTCCAGATGCGCCGAGTCGCTTGACTGTCCACAGGGAAGATGAGCAGCTGGAGCTCCGAACTCCTTCTCCAGGAATCTGATCGCCGGGATGGATCCACCTTCTCGGATGTAGAGCGGCTTACGGGGCTTGCCTAGCTTGGTCTTGACGGAGAGCACGTCCTCCTCCTTAGGCTTCTCTGCTTTTTTGTCGCTCTCGTCAGGGGTAGCTTCTCCGGATGAGGCCGACGTTTCGAAGCAGTCCTCCCATGTCTCCAGGATGGCCTTTTCCAAGGTCTGGAAGATGGCATTGGTGGGGTCTCCGAGCCAAGGCTCAGCTCTGTTGTCCACATTGATGGTCAACTTGTTCTGTGACTCGAGCTGTGCAAATTCATTTTCAAGGAATTTCGTGAGAGCTTCAATCACGTTGTCCACTTCTTGCCCTGGTACCACGCGTAGACTGATATGTGAGCTGGCGTGACTGCTTACCAGACTGCCATCAGGACCAGAAACCTTGTAGCGATGGAGTGTCAGATTGGGCTCGCGCCATCGTGCCATAAGTGACTGCTTGAGTCTCTCTTCAGGGCCCTTCTCAGGGTTGCTGCGTATTAAAATCTGGGCAATATCGTCGTAGCGGGCCTCCTCTTCAGTTGTTACCGGTAGGATGCCGTCGTAAAAGCCGGGAATCTGTACACGGTTGCCAGGTCCCTTGAGCTTACCAAGAATCTGTGTAAGATCTGAAAGCGGCTCGTTCATCATGTAGGAGCCGTCAACGCCCGAGTGGATATCTGGACGTGGCGCATCAACGCAGACGGTTGTGTGCAAAACACCACGGAGACCATATGTCAAGCATGGCACCTCATCATCCAGCCAGTAGCTGTTGGCAAGCAGGATATAATCTACTTCGCCAATCAGCTCCTTATTCTTCTTGACTGCCTCCTCGAACCCAAGCGATCCAAATTCCTCTTCGCCTTCAATCAAGAAGATGACATCGTTCTCCAGCTGTTGGTTCTCCATCAAATCAGTCACCGCATATAGGGCAGCGATTATGGGACCCTTGTTGTCGCTGACTCCGCGACCGTACAAGTAGCCATTGGTTCCCTGCATGGTGAATGGGTCTGTTTCCCACTTGCCTTTACGGCTATCTGCAGCAACGACATCGTAGTGGCCGTAGAAGAGAATTTGCTTTCGCTTCTTAGTAGCCTCCTTCTTGGCCGAGAAACGGGCATAGACGACAGGGTTGTGATGCTTCTCGGTGCTGAGCAACTCGACATACCCGCCCAGCCGCTTGAACAGCGCACCGAGGTAGGTTGCCCCCTTACGACAGTCTTCCGCAAACTCGGGACGAGAGGAGACGGTCTTATATGAGACAAACTCCCGCAGCGACGACAGCAGGAGGCTGTCTGAAGCCTGCGAGACTTCCTTTTCCTTGCTGTTGCACTTGTCACTATCGATGGACCAGATGGAAATGTTGTCGTCGTTGGCTCCAGTGATGAAGTACTGCTTGTTCTTGTAGTTGGTCACAGCCGATGCGAGGACCTTGCCCTGATGAGCCTTCCAGCGCAGCAGGCACTGATATTTCTGGGGAACAGCTCCGGACGCAGCATGCTGGTATTTGCCGTAGTGAGTGGTGCTGTATTTCTGTATAGAGTTAGCAAGATGTTATCGTCCGACACGAATAAGTACTTAGACTTACACTGGCCCAACCATTAGTTGCGGCAGTCCACAAATATCCCCAACCCATCTGAATCGACATGATATCGCAGTCGTGTGCCTTGATGACCCGCAATCTCTGGGCGGTATCGAGATCCCACAGCTCCACAATGCCGTCAAGCTTGCCGGCGTATAAGAACGAGCTGTCAAGTGCAAGGGACAAGACCGACTCGCCGTCGTCCACGCCCAGTGTCATGATCTCTTGGATACCACCGCTAAGCTCCTCGTCATCCTCGACCGCGTGTCCCAGGCTCCAAAGCTTGATGGTACCATCGCCCGCACCGGATATCAGGACATCATCGTCGGTGCCGACATCCACTGTCGGACCCTTGGCCATGAACATGCAGTACACATAGCCGTAGTGCGCAAAGTTCCTAACGCAGCCCGAGTGCATCTCGAGAACATTATGTGCTTTAGGAATTAATCCCCATCGGTCGTCGTTGCGTCGGGGTGTGCTTGCGGCGCCGCCGACAGCTTTGGAGTCGAAGAAGCGATGGTTGCGCCGGTCAGGATGCTGTTGTGATTCGGGGGATACGCGGGCTGAGACATCGTTGAGACCAACCCATTGAATGGTGGCATTCTGAGCACCGATATAGAGCGTCTCATGTTGAGGACTGTATGCAGTACAAAAGATATCACCGACGTCGTATGAGCCGTAAATCTCGTAAAGTCGTGTCAAAGTATTAGGATCCCAGACGTTGATGATGGGGTCTCCGGCGCTGGAGAACAAGAGGGACGCATCAGGCGATAGCGATAGCGAAAGAACACTGCGCTTGTGTGCCTGAACACGGCGAACTTGGCGGAACGTGTCGAGAGACCATGCTACAATCTCGCCATCTTGTGTACCGGCATAGATGGCCTCGTGCTGTGGACTGACGGCGAGAGCGAGGACGGTGCTCGTGTGAGACAGGGAGTGGACGAGATCAGGGCTCGTGGCAGGATCCTCGGCGGCTTCGAGAGGGGAGAGAATCGGAGATGAAGGGTCGGGCGACATCATTGGAGACACCGTCCGTGAAGGCATCGTGAGGGTATCTGTGGTGGCTGATTGTTAGATTGATTGAGGAGCGAAGGCTTTCGAGGTGGAATCTCGAGGGAGGTGCTGAAACAGGGGCATAGAGGGAGGAAGACGACGTGATGGAGTTGACTGACGAACGAGGCCGTGGAAAATAATAGAAACGCTTAACAGTAGAAAGCGTACAGTTCTGAATATTACCAACTGTGATACAAGTGTGTGGTGTCGTGGAAAACGCAGGGTGAGTGCAAGAGTCAGTGACCGGTAGCTCCAGCGCCGAGACCGCTCAGAAATCCAGCCAAGTATGACGCGATTGCGCCATACCCAATCCCAGGGTCCCTCCGTTTTTCCCACATCGGAACCCCAGAAAATCACCCAAATGCCTTAAAAAAGCACAGACAACAGCCACTGGGCCAGGTTGTGCCACTTTTGGTTGGAAACCAGACACGCTCAAGTGTTAATGGTGGAGGGACGAGCCGCAGCCTTATGTCAGGTAGGAGCACTCATTGGTTGGGACTGAGCCACTGGGATAGCCTTACGGGCCACTGACCATACCCGTCTGGAGTAAGTCGGCACTAGCCGTTTGAGGGAATTGTTGATAGATTGTAAGTAGTCAGATAGGGGATGAAAGTGGCCCGGGAAGTTGGAGGTTATGTTTGATCATCATTTGAATCGTGCTGAGACCGCTTAGTCGTGAGGGCAGCTGAACAGCATACACGATCCAGGCGCCAATAAGAGCACAATTGTGACAGAAAGGACGGGCACTTGAGGCAGCTTGAAGTAAAGAGACTAGGGAAGCGGAACTCACCATCATCTGATATGGTCGTCTCCTCAGACTGCCGCTTCTCACTCTCCAATATCTTAGCACATCCCCTACAACCACCACCACTCGGCGACGAGGAGTCAGAATACATGGTAATAATCATAGCAATAGCAAAAGGGTAGAATATGCAAAAAAAAGAAGGTGTAACCAAACAAAAAAAGAAAAGACAAGAAAAGAAAAGGAGTACGATAAGACAAGTCCCAACAAATGCCCGCTGTACCACGGGATATAATGTGCCGAGCTGGCGTCTGCTTCCATCAGCCCCGTGACCAAGCACAGTATGCCATGTGCGACCCTACGGATACATAATAATGCACATCTCAAAAGCAAAAGCAAAAGCAAAAGCAGCGATGCAACTACGAGACATTATCTCACCGATATTTTAAGCACCCGGCCGGCGACATCGGGGGCGGCAGGGACGGGGTCATCCATGCACGTTGAGCCGTTGCATCGGGACGGAGAATCCTTGTTATGGTCACATTTGGGGGCTTGGCTGGTCTCGAATCCCGCTTAAGATGGTACAGTATCAATTATAACTTTCCAGTGCATCTGTCTATCCTATATATTTTAGGTTTGCAGGTAGCCAAAGCTGAACTCTAATTCACAATGACAGGGGCCGGTGTGCAGCTCGTAATCTGCGTATGATAGCGAAATGCCTAGGAGTTCCTTCGGTAGTCGACTCGCACCTTTTCGTTACTCTCAAGCAACTTCTGCCTGAGCAACTGTGTTTCGTGATACAGGTCCTTTATCTCCTAGTTGCATCGCGCAGCTGCTTGTATATATCCCACTTCTCGTCAAGCGCCTTGCGCTTAGAAATGGCGTCAACTGAGCATATAACTTCACTGCAATGCCCTCTTCAACTGGATGTCTGAGATAGAGCACCCAGACCATTGCAGATCCCCCCCCTAGTAAGACGGTACATCTCAAAAAGTGGCATGACGTCGAAGTCATGCATGTCTTGAGCCAGCTGGAAGGCGGCAATTCGGAATTGGTTGGCTGATGCGAGGGACATGAAGACATCACTAGCTGGGTTGCATCAACGGAGCTGCGAGGGTCGTTGTTGAGGCTTCTGAGCATGTCAACATACTCGTTCGGGTCTCGCGTAGGCGCTGCAGATTCCTCGGCGTCTTGGTTCGAGGACATCGTGGTCGGAAAGGAAAACCCGAGAGGTGGAGATTCCATCATCATTGGTATCTATCGGTCCGTTCCTGAGTTCTCTATGATACATTGCCATGAGTGCAGGGTTTCGTATACATAGGTCATGCAATGACTTTGAGCCGTTGGTGGCCTGGTTCCAGCTCCCTAGTCTCATCTGCAGGGCCTATTGCGCGGTATGGGCTGCTCTGCGTTCTTCAACCGTGTTGCGATCAGGAATAGCGGGACCACCGAAACTGCGGTGGTTTGCTACAAGAATAGCGTGAAAGGCAAGGAGTTTTGTGTGTCTACCTATCGACTTCAGAGAATGGCTGAACTTGATGCAGTGTTCTTTGATCAGGGGTCATACAAACACCCAACGAGTACCATGCTGACCATTTTGCCTCTCTAATTATCGCTCGAAAGTCCATCGTACCACAGTTCAAGGTCCAGCGCCTTGATGTCTTCAGGTTCCCAGTGTCGTTAAACGTCCATTGGTCGTAATTCATCGGCATCATAGGATACCTTGTGGTCGTCATTAGTCGACGGACAGGGAGCGCGTGAGGTTCAAGGTCCAGTGTCTACCGATTCCCAGCACCGCCCCAGGTCCATCCGCGGCAGAAACATCGCCCATACAAGCAATTTGTCTCTCACTGTATCTATATTAAACATTGTCACATCGTCTTCGTTTGATGTGGCCCTGAGTGGCCGGATGATATTTATAATGGCGTGGGTTTCTTCACTGTCCTCCTTGGCGCTGTGAGTGGCGACCTTTCCAATAGAGGTGAAAGCATGGGAGTGCGAGTGCCTTTGCCTCTAGCGCCTTGCATCATGATACAGTACTTCTAGAGTACTCTAGCACCATACATCGCGCGATATGGACGGCTCGCGGCCCAGCTCAAGTCAATGAGGTCTCAGAGAACTATCTATGTTAGTCACTCTATGGATAACGAGTATAAGAGCAGACTTACAGCTGTGTCTCCTGTTCCTTATTGCTAAGAATGATGAGTCTGGAATGGCTTAAGGACTGAGATTCTCGGCGACCCGAATGTGCGTGACTGGTAGGGCTGCCTTCTCCTGCTTGGGGGTAATATGTCGATCCTCCATACCTAGTTACCAGGCCTGATGGGAGACTAGGATGCGATGCTGCAGCCGCTGCCGGTTCAGCATTGATTGCTTTATCCTTGTTGAGATGTCGGATATATGTAAATCCTGGCCAACTAGCATCGTAGCGATGTGGTTGTTGACGTTAACTTGGGTAACTGTGTTGATCTCTGATGGTTCAAAGAAAGGTCACTTTATATCAGTGTGCTTTGGAAAGGAGCGAGTCTCCTAAGAGTGCAAGCATGAAGCCAGTAGACATGAGGCTTCAGTCTCCAATTATGCGGAAGAAGGAGGTGATATATATACACGGATGCAGTGTCAGGGATGAGAGTTCCTAGGCTCGATTCGGTATATATCGTCTGCAGAAGCCATGTCTGTCAGTTCAGCTTATCTCAGAATGTCACGTCTTAGAAACCCACTGTATGTCTCCTCCCTTCCGCTGCCATTGCTCACAGACGCCAGCTCATGATCAGAGCCCGGCTCATGTCTCGGATCCAACACCAACGATCATCATGCGTCGGCTCATGCTGTATATACTCGTGGTGAACAAGTTGGTGAGGATGAAGATGGAGGGAGAGAAGGAGAGTCAGTATTTATACCCAAATCCTCCTCCTCTTTCAACAACTCAACACCCACCAGACAAGGCAACACTCTTCCAACATCCCCAATCCATAATATTGTTGTTAATAAACACTTCACAGCTCAAATACAAACCTCCAAGAAAACCACAAAGTTTGCGGAAGAATACCCCATCAGTAAATGTAAGCGAGCCAGAGACAAAGACAACTCCAAGCCATGCACCACAATTCCGGCAACAACACCGCAATATTGACATCGATCATTGGGAAAACACCAAGAGCACACCCGCTAATCCACACTTGCTGCCTGATCCAAACACGCCGATTATTCATTGCAGAGGCTGCGACAAAGCAACGCCCAAGGCAAGCTGCATCGTTGCCAAAGATTGCTACATCTGGTCTGGAGATGGACCAGGTAGACGTCACGACAAGGCCGCAAATAAAATCCACAGATATGCGTCACCTTCAAAACAAAGCACCCCTCAAGCCGAATCCAAGCATGTTGCGCAGCCCGGACACCTATCTGGTGTTTGCACAGTGGAAACTTCACACCGCCGCAACTCGCAGGTGCCCAACAAACGAATACACATCAACCCACACGCCCATGGTAAGTTAATACCAAAGCTCACTGCAAAGTTCACGGCAAAGCATGACACCAAATATAACGATCCAGAAGGCAAGCCTCAGCTCGCCATGTATTCATGTAGATAAACCCTCCCAAAAAATCCCAATGCAAACAGCTCCGTCATCTGTCTTCCGTGCGTCATGCAATAAATCCAACCACCTACTCGAGCGCGTGCAAGAGCATCTTCATATCATAGAATTGACCATAAACAAAAACAAAAAGACAAAGTATAACGAAAGAAAAACGAAGGGGAATAATCGCTGGTGGGAAGGGCCTCTTCTTCGCCCATCCATGATTTGTAAATATCCAAAAAAGAATCTTTGTCTCGTCTACCGCTGATGCAGTCCATCCACCGGTCTTAAATTGCGCCAGAGTAGTATGCAGAAAAAATGAACAAAATGTGAAATATTAAGAACCTCCACGAAATGGCTAAGCCATGACGAGTGACCGCTCCTTCTTCTCCTTGTTCTTGAAGAGGGCTTTGAGCATGTTGCTATTGTTGCGGTTGGTCTTTGGTCGCATGGTGACTTGTGAGTCATCGTCTCGTCGGCTGCCTCGGCTGTCGATGGACCTTGTCTCGATCCTCTCAGAACGCTTACTCCTGGATGAGCGGTGACTGCGCTCGCTGTCGGCGATGCTGTCAGCGTAGTCAGAGTCGCGTCGGCTTCTCGTGTCATCGTCACGACGGCTTCTGGAGGTACGATGACTGCGGTGGCTGTCGTCGGTCCTGTGGCTCTTCGAACTTCGGTGGCTCTCATGGGTCTTGCTGGTCTTGCTGGTCTTACTTGTTCTTGTACTTCGCATAGACTTGGTGTCATCGTCTCCGTAGCGACTCTTTGTGTCAAGGGCGGTAGGTGTGATAAGCTCCATGTCGACACTCTCGACATCTCCAGCTGGAATGCCTCTCATCCAGGTCTCGATCGAACTCAAGTCATCATCAAGAATGAGAGCCTCATCATAAACTGGGCCATACTCAACAGCACTGCCATACTCGCTCTGGGTTCGCAGGGGTGCGGGTCGGTCCATAGGAACACCTTCATACGCCAAAGCCTCTCTCGCTGCCTTCTCCTCCTTCATTTTCTGGAAGATCTTCCATCCTCCAAAGCAGATGACTGTGACACCAGCAGCTATGCTAGTGCCGATCAGAAATTGCGGGGACGACAGGAGGCTAAAGACAGCAGGTGATCCAGTCTTGAGGAGACCCAAAAGGGCGGGCGAGGATTTCTTTACAATTTTGGACAGCTCAGCAAGCGAGAGTGCAACGGCCGCGGCGTGATCGGGGTTCTTCTGAAGCTCGGACATTGTGTGCGTGGCCGAATGGTGGAGACACTGGGCTTCAGTGAGGAGACCCTCAACGCGGTGAACAAGCCCCATAGCCTGCTTCTCATCCACGTATTGCGGGTCCAGATCAGTGCGATCCTTCAGATCGGGAGGGATGCTGCCGTAGGCGAGGTCCATGTCGATTTGCTTGCGAGGCCTCATCTGCACCAATTCTCCGGTCGATCGGTTTCGGGGGACCATCTGGCCGTCGCCATAGGCAGAGGGTGGCATTGTGCGCGGCTGGGCCATGGCCATAGTCTCGGTGTAGGGGTTCTTGTAGACGAGGGTGGGCGCCTTGCTGGGAGCTGTGGCAGAAATCTCGGTATGTCGCTCAAGGTTGTCCAGAGTCAAGGCCTTGCGACTGCGGACATCAAAATCCTGTCGCGACTGGACGCTTCGCGATCGACGACTGCGTTGTGAGCCAGCTTCGCTGCGCTGGTCGATGGTGCGAGGGGGGTAGTAACGGGAGCGGCCATCGTCGATATATGCGGACTGAGGAGGTAGTTCTCGGACGTCGAGGGATTGGGAGCGCTGGAGGTTCTGTTCGGTTT
The DNA here is from genome assembly GCA_012977755.1 of Fusarium nurragi. Taxonomy (NCBI): domain Eukaryota; kingdom Fungi; phylum Ascomycota; class Sordariomycetes; order Hypocreales; family Nectriaceae; genus Fusarium; species Fusarium nurragi. The sequence goes on from JAALXI010000026.1 coordinate 46,306, forward strand.
TGATCTGGGCCTTCTTTTCCTTGTAGGTGCCCTGCGCTTCCTTAAAGATGGAGAAAAGCTGCTTGCCCTGGGGGTGTGTTAGTCAAAGTTTGGATTGAAGCAATAGAATGCGCAAAGGGAACACGAACGGTCTTGATGATCTTGCCGGAGTTGTTGACAATGGTGATTGTCTGTTCGAGCGCCATGATGGGCAGCGGTATAGTTCAGTCTAGCTCAAAGTCGCGACAGTGACGACCGAGAGAAGAGCTAGAACAGAGTGTGCGTTGATGTGTGAATGTCCAAGGGAGGAGACCAGCTCTCTATTTGTCTGTCGGAATGATAATGTCTATCTGGGAGTTGCAATGAGACAGCCGGACAGGACGGACAAAGAGGTATTTGTCTTGTCGTTAATGCGATGCAGATGCAGACCGCAACGGCTTGGTGCTGATCAGGTGCAAGCCTGGCCCTGTCTTTCAAGATCCGATCAATACCAAAGACTAGGATCCCCTTTTCAATAATTAAAGGGGAGCACCAAAGAATAAATGATTCACGATGGATCTTGGGTCTTATCCCAGTCCCGCGGTCGGTATGAGCTGAGGGTGATCCGCTGTGGGGGCAGAGTTTGAGGTTGTTGATCAAGCAGGCGGGGGGCAGGAGAAAAGAAAGAGGCCGGGTCGGTCAGGTTCCTTGTACTTTCAATGCGCTGAAGAGGCAGCCTGGAGCCTTTGCTACAGCGGCCTCCAGGGGACTAAGCTCGCTGTGGCTCAAAAGATGGAGACGTTTTCTAGGCGGTGGCGTCGGGGAACAGAGCAAACGGCTCCACAAGGACAAGAAAAATAGGGACTTGGCTTGGGAGTGGAGGGGAATTGGGAATTGATTGAATGAGGTAAGCTGGAGGCGGTGGATTTGTCGGTGAGGAAAACCCGGGAGTATGAGGAGAGGCACCAAGCGAGAAGGGCAGGGGAATCCCAGAGTTGGACACGAGAGGTGAAGAGAAAGAGAAAGGGAAAGGAAAAAGGAGAAAGCAGGTTGATAAAGGTGAGGTAAGGTCGGGTAATGGTAATACACAGATCAAATCGGATTCCCCATGGGCAGTTGGATATGCAGACGTGCATTCGATATCATCCAACCCTTTCAATCCAGGTTGAGTCTACTATCCCAAGGCGGCAAAGCCATGGATGGGATGGGTTGGGCTGTTAAATGCAATGGATGGTTGATAGCGATTCTCAGGCACAGTAGCTGTAAGCGAGTACACCCGGAATGTGACAAGCTGCACGATGATGACGGTCGTGTTACAGTTGGATCCCGCATCGCATTGCAGTTGCAGATGGAGATGGAGATGAGAATGGAGATGGACTAGATGGGCTTGACCGTAGTTACAGACCATTACGTCTATCACGATGCCATCACATTCACCTTGTCTCGTCCCACTTTGTCCCGTCCTCTCTTGTCCCGTCCTCTCTTGTCCCGTCCTCTCTTGTCCCGTCCTCTCTTTTCTCGTCCTGTCTTGTCCCGTCCTCTCTTGTCCCGTCCTCTCTTGTCTCGTCCTATCTTGTCACCATCCTATCTTCAACCTGAATCTCCAACAAGCCATCAAGATTACAGTCCCCCTTCCTTTCTCATACTCTCAGCGGTTGGCAGACAGAAAGATGCGACGCCCAAATCGTCTCACCACCTGGAGTCTCTGCCGATTGGTTTCAGTAGCCCACTTCCCTCGTCAGGCGCCTGTGCATGGAAACATAGAACCCAACAGGCCATATCCCTGTTTTTCTTTTCCCGTGGCCCTAAACCGCCCCCCTTCGAGGCCCGCAAAGGGGTCAGCGCTTCCAGCCAAACCTCCAATTCGCATCGCACATGTGGTTCATCTGGCACCCTATCAAACCAGGATGGGGCGACCTGACGTCTGGGAACCAGGAGAACCTGGAAATAGAGAAGCGAAAGAACAAAAAAAGATGGCGGGAAAGTCGGGGAGAGAACACAGGGCGGGGATGCGTTCCGAACTGAAATGGTGCGATGTCATGTTAACGCTGTCGATCTCCGGCTTGCAGGCTTCTGCCAGTGAGCGCATTGAAAGTGAAGGTTAAGCCCAACCTGCTGAGCCACACTCTGCCAACGAGGCCAACTGTGGCGGAAGTTTAATTTCCCTCTTTCAGCTGCTCTTGTCGGTCTCGACTCAGTCTTGACGAATAACTCGAACTCGTGCTCAATGCTAGCAGTTGCCTCTATTTGTCACGACCATACGCGTCGTGGCAAAGTATTCGTACAAGTCCCTTACTATGTGATATTCAGCTCTTACTGCCCACCACCTACAATCTAGACCCGTCGATGATCGGGTAAGACAGAAACGTGACGACCAAGTGAGACAAATACGTGATGCTGATAAGTGCTCACTCCTCAATAATACCTCGTTTTTCTCAGCAATGCCCCAGACACTAATGGGCTGATGATCCAACGCGATCGAACGTCTCGGATTGAAGCAGACGATGCCATGTGGCAGTCTCCCCGACTAGCTTCTCCGGAAGGGAAGGGTAGAAAAAGCAAACCTTAGCCCTCCCGTGGGCAGCGTTTCCGAAGGGATTGATCGGCGGGCTTGGCTCACCCTAGACCAACAAGAAACAAGAACTACATAGAAAAGTTGAGGGCCTCAAGATGTGATACGGATATTAATTAGTGATGTCGATGTCTCCACTTGGAGAGTCTCGTGTCGTGTGTTTTGCTGGCATCTGAACAACATGTTTATTGTTTTGATCTATTGATGCTACTGCACCCATTCAATAGCCAATGGTTATAGTTGTCAACGTCAGTGAATTCCCGTGGTTTTGTCAGTCCGAATGTCGGGGAACCCCAAGATTCAACCCCGCAACACGGGCAATACGTAGTGTTCAGTGAACTCCGAGATGGACCGAGGCGCCATGAAAACTTGCCATCGACAGCGACGACAATATCTCAGCGATGAGTATTTGTGCCGCGTATAGTAGCTCAAGTGCTTCCAGTTTACTCAAATGTAGTACTGTATATGTCTATAGTAGCCGGTAGTGCAACCCTGCTTTATTGATCACCATCACCCCAGCAAACTAACAGGCCCCGGATCTCCCTTAGCCCAGATCGCACCTCTGTGCTCAAGACCATCTCACCTCATGCCATGTCCATCTCAATTCCCAATGCCTCTACAATTAAGCTCGCACCAGCTATGAAACTCATCTTAAAGTTCCCGTTATAAACCGTTTCATGGAAAGAAAAACCCGCGCGTCACAGTCCCCGAATCTCCGTAGTGTCTCCGCAGAATTATCCCGCACTCTATTCTACTTGTGAAACACCACATCTGTAATTCTCACTCCACATCTCATCATCATCATAGAACCCTCATCAGCCATGTCTTCAATATCCGCCCTCTGCACTGCCCTACAAACGTCCACCGTGCGGCTCGTCGATGGCCTCCGCAACTTCGTCACGTATTACCCGCAGGCGCGTCTCGACCTGGCCGCTCTGTCGCGTGAGCTCGCTGAGCTGCAGATGGTCGCGAGGCTGCTGCACCACAACGCCCAGGCTCTTGACAATGGCGGCGCGACCCTGCCGCGGAGGCTGGACGAGGCGCTGAAGGGCGTTGTTGGTGAGGCTGGCGAGTTGCTCGAGGAAGCGGATGATGCGTTGGATACGGGGAGGACGGCGGAGGAGAGGACGCCGTCGTGGTTGGAGCACACGGCAGAGAGACTGTCGCCATTCGCAAAGCTGCTCGAGAGTCTCAGAAGTGCAATGAGTTTAGGACTAGATTGCGTGTTATTGCAAGTCCCGCTTTCTCTTACAGGAAATCTTTACTAACATGTAATAGAGCGATCAATGCTCAGCCTCATGATGGCGAGCGAGAACTTCCCGGCTATAGCAGCTCCCAGATCCTCCAAGAGGCATCAACTCTGCGCTCACGATTCCTCCAAGAATCCGACAGTGAAGACCACCGGGTGGAGAGTCAACGGACAACCATCGCTGAATTCATAGAGGCCACTCAGGATTTCATCTCAGAAAGCTCATCTGCTGCTCCCCCACCACCAGCTGATGACACAGAGAGCAGAGCCAACAACAATAGCAACAGCAGCATCGCTAACCCCGAGTAAGTCTCTCCATTTACATCCCTTTCAGTATAATCTTACATCTCAGAACAATCGCTTCGTCTCCCCACTCAGAGACAAACGAACCTCCCATCCCAGACTACAACGCCATCGGCATAACCTCCCAGACTCCGCTGCGCATCTCCCTCCGCCACCTCGCCAAAAAGGAGCTCTCCAACCACGAAGTCGTCGAGACGGCTTACCTCTCGCGCCACGGCACACCAACCATCGCCATCTCGACCCTCGAGTCGCCCACGCGCTTCTACGACACAAGCGCCAACCAAGTCTCCTGCTTGCAGAATCAGCACGGCGTGAACATGATCTTCTCCCGCAACGGTCGCCAGTGGGCGTATCTCAGCGAAGAAGACGGCAAGGGTCTCAACCCTGCGAACCACGATGGTATCAACTTTAAGAAACCTGTTGTTTATCTGGGCGATTACATCAACGGACGTAAAGTCCCTGCTGTGAAGTGGCCAGGCGCGAAACCGCTGGCGTTCTCGCAGGATGGGAATTGGCTTGCTGTAGGAAGTACACGCGGTCGCGTAGGACTCATGGACTGCAGTCCCAACCTCAACAAAGCCTCCGTTGTCATTCCCTGCCATCTCGACGAAGTCACACACGCTGTCTTCACACCCGACAGCAAGCTTTTAATAACACAGTCGCGCGACGGAACAATTCGCATCACGGATGTAGATACCCGGGTATCCATTGCCAAGCTCGAAACAGATACATGGAAAAAGCCTCTGTTCCTGGGGACATCGCCCGACGGAGAAGTAATTGTCTCGCTATGGGGCGACACAGTGTTCCACTGGAACCACCGAACCGCATCGCTCGAGTCGTACGGCCTCAGCGGACGGCGGACGCGCGAGGGCTGGCCCATTGCTGTGTCTGCCGACTGTCGCTTCCTGTGCTGCCGGACAGACGACGGAGTGGATGTGAGTGATGTGTATTCTGGACGGGTGCTGTATACGATCAAGTTCCAGAGCGGGTTCGTCACGGCCGCGTCGTTCAGCTGGGACGGGCAATACTTGATACTTGGAAAAGCGGCGTCGTATATGGGATTGAAGATGGGCACGTCGACTTTGGATGTGTGGGAACTTGTATTCTAGGCGTTCAAAAGGGCTCTGTTCAAGAGTTATCGTGTATTCTGTACTCCAGAGAAGAAGAGCTGGGAACCGAGGCTTGATCTGGGTTACGACCATAAGGGAAAGAAGAGATATCTCAAGGATTACTCAACCTCCTTCCACCTCGCCTCCAATATCTGAATCCTCGTAAGCGGCCCTCCACCCATAACCCCTGCCGCTGCCTCTCTCGCCTGCCTATCATACGCATACCCCTGCGCAACCCATTCGTTCGCATGTCCATACCCAGCATACGCGTTTCCAACAGTATAACTATGCCCCATGCTCGCATCCGCCGTCCACCCCATATTCTTGTAGAAGGACCCTTGCATGCCCAGGTACTGCGACCGCATAGCCGCTAACCTCTGCTGACTCAGGATCTGCTCGCATTGCATGATGGTCTGCGAGTATACCGTGTGTCGCTGATCTGCAAAGGTCAAGAAACCCTCAAGATCTCCTGTTATACAGGCTTCTGTATATAATCCCCTCATGCGCTGCGACCAGAGATCGCACATACGTGACTTCTCAGGGTCTCTCACCCCCATCAGTGCAAACCGAGGTTCCAACGCCGTGCCCTTTGCAAAGGATAGGTAACAGTCTTCGCAGATAGAAGCTATTCCCCACCCCCACCAGGGCCTGTTCTTGCTGAACTTGATCCCTGGGCATTGCTCGACGTGACCCCATTGTGCAGCCCAGTCGAGAAGAAGCTTACTTTCTCCCCAGTTGCGTGCGTTGACGTATGCCTCGAGGGCTTTCAGCGCTCGGGGGTGGCCGAGATTGAAGCCGCAGAGATATACTCCATCCTGCGTGGTACCCATATCCTTGATGAACCATCGTGATCCTCCAATTGGCTTGACGATACCCTCATAACACGCCGCACATATTCCCCACTGAGTGTCATTGACAGGTATGTACCAAACACCACCCTTTGTACCCTTCCTTTCACAGAACGGATACTTATGCATCTCCCGCGCTGCATCCCAGAAGAGACTCCTATCCTCATCATCCAGAGCCTGATGTATGGGAATAACGTGGTTCAACTGCCCAAGACTACACATCGTCCCGAAGTCTCCTCCCGTGACCTGCTGCCATTTGTCTTGATCCTCTGAAGCGTAGAAGTAGTCGTAGTAACACGCCCCGCACGCCTGCAGCCCGTCCGGTCCACATTTGGGCTTGTACCACGCGCGAGTGTTAGCATTGACGGTGTTGATCTTTGGACAGTCCGGCAGTTGTGCGCGCTGGTTGAACTCTTGACAGAACTCGGCCCATTTGTTCTCTTTGGCACAGTCCATGAATTTGCGCTTGAGGAACCACATACTCAGGTCGCAGTAGGCGCCGCCTTCGCTTGGCTGGAGCTGATAGTACTTTGCAAAGGACGAAGTGATGAGACCATCTTCAAAGCACGCTTCACAAATGGTCCCGTTAGGAGTGTCAGCTGCTCTGTACCACAACTCGCCTTCTATCACGTTCTGTTCCCTGCAGTCTTTAATGGACATCCTCTTCTTCATGAAGTCGACAAGCTGATCAAGGCTGCCCGACTCGACAGCTGCTGGTAACAGTGTATCTTTAATACGTCTGGTATTGAAGCGACACCTACGTCTCTCCCCATCGTCGTAGAATACTTTGCGGAACGAGTCACGGAATTTGGTATCGTAAATGTATTCCACATAACACCGAGCGCAGATGACGAATTCTGGTACTGCGGCATGATAGAACCAGTGTTGGGGGAAGGCTGTTAAGGCTGCCGAGCACTCGAGACCTGCTTTTGCGCCGCAAGGATGTTGTTCTGCTGGCCCGGGAGTCCTGACACGAGGTGGCTTTGGTGGCTGGGCGTGGGGAGGGATAGGGGAAGGAGGCTGTCGTTGAGGATGACTTTGAGTTGACGGAGGTGACGCCGCTGTATCTGGTGGATGTTGCGTATTTGTCTGATCTCTGGACGAACACTCTTGCGTTTGCGAGTTTGACAGAGATGTAGTATGGTAAGGCATATGCTGTGTCGTTTGTCTAGGAGATACCGATGCAGGCAAAAAATGCTCTCCTGACGGGCCATGGCTCGGACTCGTAGACTGCGCAGGCGGAGGTCCAGGCGGAGGCGGAGGTATATAAACTTGTGAAGGACTAGAAGCTGTTTGACTCGGTGGTGAAAGATACGAGCTCCTTTGAGCTGGAGGTGGGTAATACGATGTCGGTCGTGATCCATGGCTTATACTGCCAGCTGTAGACACAGGTCTTGTTGGTAAAGGTGGTGCAGCTTCCTCCCTTTCTGTGTTAATCCTGGGTGGTAACGGTGGTCTCTCTTCCTCCTTCCCTTGCTGCTGTAGCTCTCTCTGTCGCTGAATCTCATCAAATAACCTCTGCTGCTCCCTCACAACCTCTTCTTCCCCACGCTGATAGTTCCTCGCCTCCTCAGCCCTCAACTTCTCCAACTCATCCATCTGCTTCTCCTCAATGCGCATCTTGGCCATGTCTTCCTCGGCCTTCTTCATCTGCGCTTCATACTCGGCTTTGTATTGTGCCGCAAGTCTTTCTGCCTCGCGCCATTGCGTCTCAAGCTGCCGGGTGTGTGACTGAGCTTGGGAGCTTTGGCTTTGGAGTTGGGCTCTTAGATTGGCCTGTTCTTTATCTGCGGCTGATTGCATCTCCGCCCTGGCTTGGGCCATTTGAATCTCACTCTGAGCCCTGAGGGCTTCAAAATTGGCTTTAGCTTCGACTGCCTCTCGTTCAACTTGTGCTTGGTGGGCCTGTAATGCGGATTTTGCGTTGGCGAAGTCGGCGTTGTACTGAGCTTGGGGGTCGTATTGTGCCGGTTGCGACTCAGCCCGAGATTGCGAGGGTGTTTGTGCAGGCTGGGTACTCACGGGACGAGGGTGATATTGCTGATATTGCTGCTGTTGCTGTTGCTGCTGAGGTTGCCATGAAGGGGTTTGTGGCTGTGGTTGTCCATATTGAGGTGATTGAGGCTGGTACTGCTGACTTTGGGGTTGCCCATGCCATCCTGAAGGCGAAGCTCCTACTTGAGACCCTCCCTGTTGCTGATATCCAAACCCTGACTCTCCCTGCCCTTGCTGTTGCTGTTGCTGTTGCTGTTGCTGTTGCTGCTGCTGCTGCTGCAACTGCAATTGCTTCTTATACTCCTCCCCCGCCTTAACAACAAAATCCTTAAACCAAGCCATAGAGCCAGTCTATAAACAACAGGGGAATCAGCATAAAGGCCAAGACTTGGACGTGAAAGAGGGGCCTTGGTTGCCTAAATACTGCCCGGTTGATTTGATAAGGCGAGTGGGTTACAATAAAACTCGCACACCCCCTAACAGGATGATTTAAACAGTGGAGAGTCTTCAGTTGGCGATGACTTGCGCAGTATACAAAGTATCCCGATCCAAAAGACATTTCCTGCAAGTAAACTCATGCTGAGCCTAGCCTGCTGGCTTACTATTTCACCTCCGTCTTATTAGCTACGTGGAGCAAGAATATACGATCTTGCTGGGTACTCTCATAAACTTATAAAAGCCTTACTAGGTAATCAAACAGGCTACATCCTACAGCCTACGTTCCTCTTGATATCTCAATCCCAAAGGTAGTCCTGCGAAAGGACGAGATCCCTATTCCATATCTTGCCCAAATCCTGGCCTGAGACCTTCCAGTGCGGCTTTTATTGTAACACACAAGCAGGGATACCAACCCTGGTCCCTGTTTTCAGCTCGGGATAATCGGAATCGCCTAGGACAATACCCGACAACAGAAGTTCATTCCTTGACCTCAAAAGGCTAGGATCCTTTGTAGTGTGTATCACCAACAGCCCAGGGCGGAATGGCACCGCACCATACGGAAATAGACAGACTCAACACACTCACAAACATCAGGCACAAAACCACGTCAATAATCATGTAACAAATTCATTCACTCCTAATTGCAATGCTGAGCCCCCAAACATGGCTTTTGTTCGTTCACCTCTCGGCTCAGGATGAGACACATTGCGATCAACGCCCTCTTTCTGCCCGAGCTTTGATGACATGAAATATTTCTGAGTAAAACAATAGGTATATGATGGCATCCCCCAAGTAGCAAATAACGCCATTCCACCCTGTGCAGGTACTTCGTAACTATGTGTGTTGTTTATGCGTGAATATGCGACACCTTAACGCCGGTGGTTTCGTCAGTCGTCCATGTACATGGCAACGAGTTGTGTATAAAGCCTTATTGATGATGTAGTGTTCCATCAGCCGTTTGGTCCGTAATTTGATATGTTACGCTTCTTCCTCAATCATTGCTCGAACCTCAGGCTCGTTGAGAAGAATGCGCTTTCCTAATTCCTCTGGCGGCTTACCATCTCGGACAGCTCCAAAGTCAAGAATCTGCATCACGTTAGTCGCTGTTACTCTCGAAGTTGGCTCTGTTGAACATACCTCGACATAAGTAAGCTGATCTCTCTGGACGGCAGCCACGCATCGTCGTTCGTCGAACTTAACTTGCCAAACACCGCTGAGGTCACTCAACAAGTCTTGAACGCATTCGCCAGTCCGGACATCCCACATTTTAACCGTCTTCTCGCTGCCGCTGATGACCTTGCGTCCGTCGTGCTGGAAACAGGTAATGGCTCCAGTATGCGCCATAAGCGTATTACGACACTTGCCATTTTCTGGATCCCAGATGCGAAGAGTCGAGTCAGCCGCTGCCGAGACCAGGCGCTCGTCGCGAAGGTCCAAAAGACCAACGAGAAGACTATGCCCCTCGAGGGTGTACAGACACGCGCCCGTGGTGAGATCCCAGATTTTCACCAATGAATCCATAGAACCCGAGATACAGCGGTTTCGCTCGTGATCAAGGACGACAGAGTAAACCTTTTGAGAATGACCGTGTAGCACATGAAGAGCCTCGCCAGTGCTGATGCGCCAGACACGGACGGTGCTATCGTAAGATCCACTGACCAGAGTATCGCCATGGGCAGAGATGGCGCGAACGGAATGCGTGTGTCCAGCCAGAACTCGAATAAAGTACGGGCAGTCGGATTCATGGGCTGGGGGGCCGGTCTGAATGTATCGACGAGAACCGACCTCAGGGAGTCGCCAAACTCGAAGCTGACTATCTCTGGATCCGGTTATAATGAGGGGCTTCTCAGGCTGCATGATAGCCTGTCCACTGGAGTCTCGGCCGGTTTCGGTAGGCATCAAGATTTGCAGGCAGCGGACAGTACTAGTATGTCCGTAGAATACCTGCTGACAGAGTCCTCGCTCAATATCCCAGACACGGACGGATCGATCAGTGGAGCCAGAAACCAGCATGTTGCCCTCATACTGTAGTGCCCAAACACCACCCTCATGACCTTCGAGCTTCTTGCGGATTTTACCCGTCTTGGTATCGTAGATGTGAATGAGGGTGTCGTCGCTACCTGTAATAATCTTGTCCTCATCAAACTGGAGACACGTAATCACATGACGAGGATGAGCTGCAAACGCGACATGGCCGGGCTTGACCTCGCCACTGGTCCAACTCTTGCGGATCATGTGGTGACGGCGGTAAAGGGACTTGAAAAGATGAAGCTCGCGCAGACTTGGTAGTCCAAGCTGGGGATCAGGAACAGCAGTAGCGGCGGCATTGGCAGCAGACAAAGGCCCTTCCGACTTATGGTTCCTGGCCTCGGGTTGCGACCTGCTCTCTTCGCGTGTCACAGCCTCCTGAGCGCTAGCACGTCGCTTCGATCGCTCAGCAGCCGAATAAGTGTTGAGCGCTCGCTTGCGCTTGGAAGCACGGGATTTGGAGGCAGTTTCCTGTCGGAGAGTTCGGGTGAGCTCGTGCTCAGTGGAAGTCAGTCGGTTTCGCATGCTCAAATCCTTCTCATAACCAGTAGCTCCGACAGGATCTTGCCAACCCCAGCCCTGGATGATAGCCTTTTGTAGTTCTCCAGGAGGTAGAGTGTATCCATCGCGGTCGAACAGTTCTTTCCAGCCAGTCTCGTTGCGGTCAACGATATTACGCCAGTGTTTGGAGACCTGAGCTGCACGGCAAAGATCCTGATGGTCAAGATGAGCCAGGACAGAATATCCAAGCTCCAAGGGTAACTGTCGTAGGAAATCACACTTCAGTGCGGGGTTGACGGCGTTTGCTACCACACGAAGGGTAGGCCGCGGGCAGCGACGAAGGAACTGGTACATCATGAATGTCTTCATTTCAGTCTTCATGGAGTCGAATGCCTCGAGCAGTGTCTGTGTGTCGACGACATGGGGCGAGCCGGAGCCATCGGTGCGAGTGAGAGCATAATCATCCTGGGAATGGCCAGCGCGGACAAGTGCAGTCGAGGAGTCATCTTCTGTCAGCTGTGATTCATCAACCCATCGGGAGGGATCCGAATTTGATGTTTGGAAGCTGGACTGGGCCTCGTCATCATGGTCGGCAGTGTGTAGCTGAGCAGCTGCCAAAGTAGGCGAAAGTCTGGGACTAGGAAGACTAGCATCTTGGGCGGCAACGATGTCGATACTAGGCCTCGGGTTGAAGGGACGGAGAGGTTGTTGCAAAGATCCGTCGATATCTGCAAATGGTTCTGCATCGGCGTCAGTGATCGGTGGAGTAGCCACATTACTGCTGAAGACGGTGTGCGAATCACTCTCCACAGGGCTAGTGGCTTCGTAGTGAGGGCTGACAGCGGATGACGATGCCTCGGGTGAGTGATTTCGTTCAAGATGTGACGAGCGTCGGCGGGTTGATCGGTTACCCGCACCAACGACTTCTGATGTATCAGGGGTAGCAAGGAAGCCAGAAGGAGCTCTAGACGATCTCTCCCCTTCTCGTCGTGTCGAACCATGAGCAATGGAGCGGCGGAGTTTGTCCGAGACAGCGTTGAGTGGAATGGATCGAGCAGGTCGTCGAGGATTTGATGTAGGTGCTGATGATTCTGGAGAATCTGTTGGGCTAGCTCTAGATGTTCGGGAGCGGCGAGGATATCCTTCGGATGGGGATTGTGATCGATGCTTGGGTATCCGGACTAAGGTAGTCGAGTCTTGGGGTGACTCGTCTTTAACTCGACTGGGAGTATTACTATACTGCTGTATCGAGAGATTAGTTAGATGCCACTGTCTTGGGCAGGGACGAAGGTTGCAGCATGTTGTGCATACTTACCTGATTATCTGTGGTTTCATCTTCACCTTCATCGTCTGTCTCTTGCGCGCCTGGCATATTGTAGGAGAACTGAATCAGTTCCGGGGGAGTAGGCTTCATGGCGAGAGGGTATTCTTTTGTATCGAGGTTCTCGAGGGGCACAGGGTCCCGAACGAAGACCTGAGGAAATTTCCGTGTGAGACGAGTAGTGGTCGTAACAGTCTTGGTCTCGACACACTCGCTCACCTCGAGCTGGAAGCGGCGGGCGCGGTTCTGAGATCCTTCTGAGATATTGACGGATACTGTTTGTGATGGTTTGGGGTGACGAGGCTCGAGAGCCTGACTGGTCGCAGGTGACGGTGTCATGGTTCGTTACTTGTTTGTGTGATTGTTGTGTTCGTCCGTGACAAGCACCAGGCTAGCGAGGCTACCTGTGCAAACAAAAGCCGACGAGTTCCGTTCGAGGAGTCTCGATGCTATCGAGACTGGCTACAATATTCCACGCAACACAGGATCAAGAGATATGGATTCACGGAACCGACGAGCTGCGGACGGGGCAACGAACGCGAATGATTCACCCAAAAGAATCACGCATATATCCTCGAACGACCGACACGACGGGTATCAAACTGCCCAGATTCGATCGAAGACCGAAATCTGCCAAGCCCAAGACACACGAACAGGGCCGATGTTGTATTTGAATATCGACAACGACGGGAGGACCGAGAAAGCGCTGTCGAGTAGAGGCTATGCTAGCCTCGGGCCCAGCAACGAAACAGGGACTACACGGTCAAAGTTCGAAACACGGTATGTCGAAGTTGATGTAAATGTCGTATCGAGGGCGGCGGAGGGAAAGGGCTGTGACTTGTAAGGCTATCCGGCTGAACACGCGTGCGTGCACCTGAAGGCTGGGAAGGCAAGGGGAGGTGTGTACAAGGGAGTGTGGCGAGACGATGGGATAAAAGTTCAACAAATAATAGAATTAAAAAGGAAGGAGCTACAAGAAGAAAGGGCAAGCAAGCAAAAACAGAAGTCGCCCAAGTGTTCTTTCTCTCTGTCTCTTGAACCCTTTTGCTCCGAAAGGGTCTGGGCTTTGGTTTGCTGACGGAAGAGACGACGAGGCTTTGGTGTGTGAGAAGATGTGGTGCAGGCTGATGTGACGGAGGAGTTGGTCTCTGCCTCTCGGGCCAAGGTGAAGGTGGATCACGCATTCTCCAGACTAAGCTGTTTATAGACTGGCGCTGCCTCGAAATGGTTGGCTTAGGGTGCTTTCCCAAGAACCCACAGGGTCTAGCCTGATGCTGCGGCGGAGGTGATTGGGTAGGAAGCATGGTGTCTTTGGGGAAGGGGGAACATGACACGGGTAGGTTCAAGTACCTCTCCGCACCATTTCAACCAGAGTTTATAGGGCGACTGCGGAAAACGGTACCTTTATGCAGGTCGTGGGCATATCACCATAGCCCGTGTTATGAAAGACCAAAGAGTAGAATAAGTCGACTGTTGGTGATGTTTAACCTTGCTGTGCATTTCCATGCATTAAAAGTCCATTTCAACCAATGTCTTGGTCAAGCCACAGGGACAACCTAGACTGCGCGGTTACGGCCGTGGCGACGCGATGCTGGAATTCAAGACAGGCTTTTGTTTGTCTTAGTCATCCTTTAGCCTCTGAGTGTTCCGCCTGGTGGATTTCCAACCGGATTTCCATTTCCACGATTTAGAATCGAGTAACGCCATGTTTGGAGGAATTCTACTTGGAATCAAGGATCGAAGCCCACGATGGCCCCCTGGTGCCCGCCGTGGAACCTCACGTGATCTTCCTCCGTATCGAGCTCCGGAGTCGGGGTTTGAGCCCAGAGTGTCAAAATGGACACTGGAACATCACAGCGTGTAATATCCACATCTAGGTAATGCAGTCAAGAACGTGATCGACCAGACAGAAGGCAAGCGAGCAAGTGCTTTTATGTGTGCTACATGCTGTCATTGCTTTGTTATTCCCGTCGAGGGAGTGATAACAGATAGATCAAGGGTAGCAGTCCAATAAAGCGCAGACAATAGACAAGCAACTCCTTTATCCTGTTCTATTGGTTATGATTACTTCTTTAACTATTGGCTAAATACCCATCTCTGGTTGCACTATTATTCCTTCCATCAACGCTCGTCCTACATCCCTTGTGCCTGTGCTCAGTCCCTTTCCTAGCCTAACTCCCTTCCTCTAAATACATAACTCCACCACCAAATGCTGTCCACACCATCACATCTTCCCATGAACCTCCCAAGTTACCACCTCTTAACAACCATCACAGAAATTCCCCATTCAGCCAATCCCCGTTCTCGGCTGTAGCCGACCAGAACACTTTTCCGCCAGTGGCGAATAAAAAAAAAAGCTCACACTCATCGCACGTGCTTTGATACCCAACAGATCGGTAGAGTTTGGGTTAGTCAGCCTTTGTCCAGCTGCAAAGGGGCATGCCGGCGTAATCCGGATATCCTGTACCGGAGGGGGCGCCGATGCGGGGATGGTCCGATCGGGGATGCGTTTGGCCGATCGGCGGCAGATTCTAAAGTTTGGGCTGGTAAGGAATGTGATGTTGTGAAACTGGTCCATTTCTAAACAGACGGTGGTTTTATATTCTGACCTGCTTCTTCTCGCGTAATTCGTAGGTATTTCTATCGTGACTGATAGTGTAAGTCCCTTATGAAGTTATCCGGACCGTATCCTAACTATATCGCCGAAAGCTCGCCTGCCATCAAAGACTACATAAGTCATTATTTTGGTGTCAATATCCCATACATGTCGCTAAGCACATTATTTTCCAACATTCGCCCTATTCAGCGACCCATAGACAATTTTCCAAAGCTTGGTACTAGCTTATGATATGTAAACCGGCATGCGGCTCCCCAGCAACTCACTCTTGCTCAACTGCACATCCAACTTGTTGAAGTCGTGCAGCATCAACCAACAGATCATGCGGAATATCAATGTACACCATGCATCATCATGTGACACTTCCTGCTCGTATAACTGGCCCTCAAGCCCTTGTCTTGGCTGCTCGCTTGTCACTGAAATAGCATCACTGACGGCGCTGCCAGGTCTGCTGGATATGGAGTAACGTCCGTTGGCCATGGGGCCCAGAGGGATGTTCTCGGTACCGGTCTGGAGATGAGGAGCTGGGGCGGGCGGTGAAGCTCGTTCCATTCCTCGCATACTACTTGCCTGGGTTCGACCGGTGCCTGCTCTTCGGAAACCGTAACCGGCAGGAGCTCCAATAATACTCGTCCTGCGATCTGTTGAGCGTGCGGCACGAGGGATGACCTTTTCACGAATAACATGGAAGTAAACTTCCATAAACTTGTGCTGACGCTCATCAGGGCTGGCCTCGTGCATGTCCTCGAATCCAATGGGCACAACCCTGGGTTGCCCATCCTGCCTTGGGAGTGCGGTTGCCGGGCTCCAATCAGCGTGCAGAGACTGCGTCTCAGATGAACGATCTTCTCCATCGTTGAGAAGACGCAGAACTTCTTGGATGTGTGATCGCAAAACATCCTGTACCATCTCTCTGCGCTTCTTCTGGACCTCGCTCTCCTGGACTTTGATACCCATCCGCTCTGCGCACGGGGTTACAGTGCCACTCGGCCCCTTGGCTGTCAAAATCTGATCGCAGTCGTCGATGGCATCGTGAAGTGCTTTGAGCATAGACATCTTCTCGGTCATGTTCTCATCCTTGTTGTAGGCCAAGATCTGGTCGACGTGCTTCTTGATCTTTTCGACAATGACTGGATTTCGGCGTGCTCCGGGTAACGAGATGGGAACGAGTTCTTCGTAGGCCTCCATCACTTTGACCAGCGACACTGATTGCTTGTCCCAGCGGTCCGATGTCGGGTTAGGGATATGGGTGAACATGCTGTTCTTGATGTGAAAAGTACGACTCAGCATACCAAGAATTTCGAACGAAACTATTTCAGTCAGTAGGTGAAGTCTATCGTAAAACCGCAGAACTTACCAGGAAATAGATGCGATGTATGCTTGCCGGCATCCTGGAAAGCGCGAACAGTATTCGTGTTACATCCAATACGTATGAGAGTTTGGGAAATCTCGCCACGAGTCGCGAGCTGAAGAAAGGCCAGGTTCTCAGGGTCATCTTCAGGAAACCGAAGACGTCGCTTATCCAGCGTCACGCTGTAGATGGTCGAGACGTAGCCAAAACAAAGCTCCTTGACCTGATCGACAGGAATCACTCGGTTGTCCTCGAAGCGACTCCGTCCGTAAATGCTGAAATTAAACATCAAGCCGAGGTCGGCAACCTTTTCTCCTAGCACCATGAAGCCATTGCCTTCGGCGCGATAGCGGTCGCGCTTACGGTCGAATTCCTTCCAGTAGATGCCCAGGGCAGCCAACATCTCGATAAGATGGCACATCGTTGTAGTCGCATACGGGCGCAGAACGGTTGCAGGCATTGTATCCCAGCTCTTGCGTTTGCGCTGAAGAGCCACTGTCATGGTATGGGCTTCGTATAAGGTGGGAGGCTCCGCAGGGAGGCCATGCTGTGTCTGTGCACTGGGAGGTCCAATATGTTTATGCATATTCTCGTATTCGCCCTTCTGCCACTTTGCGGATTCGTGTTCCATGCGCTGTACGGCGCTGAGGAGTATTGTCCAGGAAGCGCGCTCGTTATCCGCAGTGTGGATGCGCTCTCGTTTTGTCTTGTTCGCATATTCATCTCTCGGGTTGATGTCCAGCTCAGACCATGTGTTGTCGAGACTCTCTTTGCTCCCATCGAGGAAATATATCTTGGCTTCACGAATAGGACCATGCGGGTTGTCTGGGGGCGAGACGAATATGACAGGAGCCTCAAACTCGACCTCAAAGCGCATCTCATCCCAAGTAAAGCGACGAGTTTTTGTGAGCGCCCATTTCCCCATTACTTTTTCATTGCATTGGGCATATCCTGCAGCAGAAGCGTAGTATTGTTGCATAACCTGCATGAAAGTGGCTGCCAAGGCTACCAAAGACACCAGGAGAGCCACAAGGGCTACCACGACTTCGGGGTCGGCGTTGGCCATGGCGCTGAGGATGCAAGTTTTGCTTGATCGGTTCGTTCGTCTTGAATATGTCAGATGGTGGAAGACGCGTAGAAGAACGGGCTAGGCCAAGGTCGTCGCAAGCTGGAGTCAGACACAGTCGAGGATGTATGTGTACGTTAGTCTAGAGTCGTAGAGGCGGCTGGGAAATTGACTGCAGCTGGGAGAAGGTCAAGGCAACATGAAGGGCAGTCGAGCAGTCGTTTCTTTGCAGCCGTGAACCAAGACCCGCGTGGTAACTGTATCAAGGCGGCGCCATCATTGTCAGACAGAAAAGAATCAAGAAGTTGAGAAGAAGGAGAATTGGCCAAACGCACAGGCGCATGGCAGAGCCTTGTTTGAACTTCTCGCTCGCGCGCATCTTTTGACCAGGTCGAAAGTCCGGGGTTCCATTGGGTTAAGTGCTTATTGTTGTGGGCTTGGCTGAATATTGCCCAGCAAATAGGGGCACTGGGGGCCGCTTTCAGGGTCATAGCAGGCCTCAATCAAGGGGATGTTGTAGAAAGAGGGCAGAGAAAAGTTCCAGATATGGGTTGGATTAAACCCAGGATGATAACATTCCATTCATGAGTAATCGCAGTATTTCCTCGGAATGACGCTGCGAACGGGTGGTGCTGCGGGATGCGCGGGCGCTAAAGCCGCCCCGTCGTCCAGGCATCGACACGCTATTCAGGGTAACTCGAGACGTGGGGTATCTTGTTAGTATCCGTAGGCGAGTCTGATCGCACAGTCTTGGTGAAGTTTTGTTGGAAGTGTTGTCGCTTGTAGGAGACATTTTGCCCGGTATTAGTTTGGCGAGTAAAAAGGGTCGACGGCGACTTACAACCGCAGGCTTCAAACCTTTTTGTTCTTCTTTTTTGCTTAAGTTCAGATTAATTCGATCACTCAATATATCTAACCTTCATCTTCTCGGCCGAATGTTCCATCAATCTTCTGTGTCCGACACCCTACAGCTTCGTCTCTCGTCCCCAGCCCAAAACCAGCGCAATATGATTTCCCCAAAGCAATAACATCCCCCTTGCTATCAAATACAATAACTTCAGTATCATATCTCCCATTCTTGACAACCTTCTTGACAACCTTCGCCGCTATCCTGATCCGCCAACACTCCTCGCCCTCTTTCGGTAGCGGCTTTTTAGCATCGAGGCCCAACGATACTGTCGGCATCCAGACAATACTATCGAACGTGAATCCATTTATAACAATTGGAGCATCGACGTCTTTCGGTCGGTAACCTCCAATGATAAGCGGGGAGGCCACATCGATAAGATAACCAACAGTCCATGTTTTGGAGCGCTCGCCGTTACACATGCGGAGCCAGAGATCCCATCATGTCGGCTGTTTGTCGCCCATAGAGCTTACCATGCTGCATCATCGGTGCCAATTCCAGATAAGCATGTATACGCGCTCCCAGCTCGGATCTTTGTTGTCTGCAGGCTTGGTCAGGTCCACTGGAGGCGGGGGCGAAGAGAGCTCAAAGCCCCTGGGTAAAGTAAGACCTCTCTCAGCCTCAAGTAATGTATTAGTGATATACGCGACCACCATCTTTTCTTGGAATCTTTGGATGTCCATGGACTATTGGATAGGAGGTCTTCTTGATACAGGGTGATGTAGACGATTGAAAATGCTCGACCTCGTCGGACTCCTTCAACATACGGCTGGACCGACATGCGTTGCATTGATAAGAGGCCAATGCACAGCGAATGCATGAGGCTGATTGTTGTAGGCAGGATAGATACTTGCTACCCTTAGGAATATGGTCGATATGTATCCTCCACGAGGGACTGCGCTACGTCAATAGCTAGTCTTGCTGGGCGAGAGCTTACGGTACCTATTCCGATAGCGAATGGCTGGATGAGATTAACAGTAAAGGTTGTTGCGTCCTTCTCTGTGACTTAAGGGCCCGTTTCGAGCGATGTATAGTTTGGCATGCTGATTGTACTATTGCCAGCTTGGTGATGCTAAGCTATCAGTTTAGGTTGTGAGTTCATGAACGAGTGCATGATGACTTCGGGTTCAATAGCTAGCTCTGACGCGAGCCATGGATCAGGATGTATTCGTATTCCACTATACTTTCTATCGTTGATGAGATTGAGTTCAACACAGAGCATAGTCCGCAGGCACATAAGGTAGTATTGCAGCTTGCAGTGAACAGAATATACCGCAATTCAGGGCAAGACATTGGCTATGCGCAGCAACTGTTCATATACATACCAGAGTATCGAAGTACGCCGTCTCATACTTCGCTGATAGTAGTCGGAAATTACTTCAACTCCTTCCCATTGTAGAGGATGTGGAACTTGAGCTCGATCGCATACTTACATTGTGCTAAAGCAATAGTAAGCTCTTCTTTCAGGAGAGACAGATTATGCGTAACACTAAATCGCCAACGCGGTAAAATATTTCGGCATGAAGACATGGCTGGTAAAGGAGAGTATATGTCCTGACCACAGATTTCCTTATCAATCAGACACATCTTCTCTCTGCATGCCATCTCATCCCAAGCAAACCTCTAAAGGGCTTAAGATTCTGCCCTTCTTTCCACAAGGCTTTCCTCGTGCTCTGGGCTGCGCTTTCTGCAGATAGGTTGAGGCAAGCGTTTCCGTACACAAATCTAATTATGAAAGCGTCATCGCGCTAGTCTTGCAGAGAGTTCTGGACTATGCGTATAATTGATCCTCAGACAAACAGATATAGCTTCTTAATAGCTCTTAGGGAGTTATGCTACCTGGAATCCCCTTTTGAACTCGTCAAGTTCGGCGCTTATTAATTTGATCGTGTTTGTTGTGCCAAAAGTGAGAGAACGCAACATAGCGCGTGGAGATGGTCAGGGGATGTAAGTTCAGACGAAAGAATCAGCCTCACTTCGGTCGTGCTGATAATTTTGATCAGCCTTGAGTGGTGAAATGCCACGGCAGCTGTGTCGGATAATGAACAGTGTCCATGATTTGTGGCACAATCCGTTTACCACTTTGTCGACGAATATGCTGAGAGCAGGGCTGAACGGCTTGAAGGGTGGCGTATGAGGTGTGTGTGCTTCTCTGGATACCTAGTCGTACGCATGGGTTTCCTCATACGAAGCTGGGTCCATGCTCGCTTCCTCGACCTTGTGAAAGACATAGCGTCCCGTGCTATTGGCAATCTCCCCAAATCGACAACATTCACTCCATGGACCCGAGCGACGGACAAGACCTTCTGAACATTGCATCGCACACTGAGCACAAGTTCAAGGTCAAGACCTCAAGGTACAGTTGGGTTATAATTTGATCCGTACTTTAAAACACCTGCCACTACATGTAGTGCCGGGAAGAGGCAGGCTCATAGTTATACTTATACTTAAACACCTCTTGAGCTAGAAGGTGTTTGTCAATGCGTCGGGTATAGCCGTATATCCATCTAACTTCCAAGTTGCATCGATGCTATCCTTACTATTAACACCAAGGTTGGGAGTGATAGCCATTTTCCGCATTGGGCGACTTCCATGGCTGGCTGTGGTTTCAGATCGAGTGGTTGGTTCGCGAATGTATGCTTACCTAAGACCATGACGTGGTCCCCTGGCAAGGGGTGACATGATGTCCGTGTTTCCAGGGAGGCAGCCTGTTCATATCCTTCTCTTCCTTTTTCTTCCATTTCATCAATACATACTTTCCCATTGCCATACTCCAATTTATACCATCAACATTAGCCATGTCTCGGTTTTCTCGCTATGACACCGATGAGGAGCGCCTCCCAGAGGGCATGCAGAGAGTAGGCTACGATGCTGACAGCCAGATCTACACGTTCTGCGACGCCGATGGAAGCTATTGGGAGAGCGCACCGGGCAATCAATACGGTCAACTCACCAAAGTCGGCGAAGCGCGTCCCGAAGGCCAAGAGACCGAGACCTTCCTCATGACAAACCAGCAGCACCGACCGAAGATCTCGTGGTTCACCGAGATGAAGCCCTTTCTCAACTTCCTCATGCTCGTCATCCTGTCCCTCGTTCTACTCTGCTGGTTCCTGGGCCGCAAGGCTTCGCCTGAAGAGCGCATTCCTATCCCGGATTGTCCGGAGGGTACTGTGCCGTATGCGGTTCACCAGGGCGATACGTGCTGGGAGATTGCTAAGAGGAATGGTGTGAGCGTTGATGATCTTCTCAAGAAGAATGCGGATCTCGATTGCGAGGCAATGATGATCGATGATCGGATTTGTGTGCCTGGCAAGAAGAGCGTCGATTGATCGCGTCGTCCTGTATCGTGTGGAGTGGTATACGAAGCATCGCAGGGAAACAGATTGTTGCCGTTGGTTTCGGCATATGAGATGGTACTGTGCTTCTGGATGGCCATGTCAGGTGTAAGTTGAATAAGCTTTCAAGCTCGTCTATGAACATACTGTACATCTTCTGAGTTTCCCAAGGCCAGTGATGCTGTGGTGTTGACTGGGGCGCAAACTTGACAGTGGCTGGTGGCATTCTATAGTAAGGATACGGCAGGCAAGTGCTGTTCATGTCTGTCTTGTCCTGAATCAAGCTCATTGAACGAGGCAAGGTGGAGGGTATCTCTCAATTGGGTCCATCATGATACAGGGCTCGCTACTGGTCTAAGATTGGCCTAAAGGCTGACTTGGAACATGCATCTCTGGAGCCTTGTCGTATTCAATGAGATGCTAGGGTAAAGCTGTCCACAATTGCTTGTCGACGAAGCCCCAGCTCATTAGAGGGTGCACTACAGTATCAAGCAGCCTAAAACGTGTCTAGCAGCCAACCAACGTCATCAGAACCTATCGACCGCCACTCATTGGATACCATTAGTGTACACCTCAGCTAGCGCAACACTTCGATGTGTGCCGTGCCAGCAAGCTCAAGGACTTGGCTCTCAGCGTTACATTTCTCCGATATGTTCAGCGATGCCTGGTTGCCTGATCATTCGAGAAAAGAATCAGGCTACCTATATTTATTTTCGGATGGCTATGAACCACGGCAAAACACTTCATGAAGACAACGAAGAAACAAAGCAAAACAACACAGCACAACTTCCTACCAAAGGCGGTCTGACGTTGAAGTTTCTCTTTGGTGTCATTTTAACCCGTCGAAACCATCACCACAAAAGCCCCGCGCTAAAGTGGAATAGAAACGAGGGGCAACAGCAGACCCTTGGACTCCTGGGCATTGCCTGCCAACCAACGATCGCAGGTGCCAGAGCGGGGCATGGGAATTTTTTTTCCTCTGCTAATTTCGACCCGAGGGATCCCCAAATAATTTAAAATTTTCGACGCGGGTCTCTCGCGACTCTTCTCTTCTTCCCATCAACTATAAACCTTTGGGTTCTTTCTTTTTTTTTCTTACTTTCTCTTTCCTCATTTTCTTTGTCGTTCAAGCTTCGACACAGAAATCATCATGGATAAGGGAAAGCTTGCTCAGCTCCTTGAGGGGAGCCAAGTCCGTGAGTTTATCACCCACGTCAACAATCAACAGCTTGCGAGCTCTGCTCTGCCTGGTTGTTGCATGTTGCTACCTCGTTGCACAAACTCAAACTAACATTGATTCTTCTCAGCCAACACCGAGCAGGTTAAGGCCGTTACCGCCGAGCTCCAGAAGAATTTCTACACAAAGCCCGAGTCGCTTCTCGCCCTCGTCGAGATCTCCCTCACACATGGAGACGCCGGTGTTCGACAGCTCGCCTCGGTTCAGGCACTGCGTCTGATCCCCAAGTTCTGGGAGAAGACCGCTCAGGACCAGCGCCAGCTTGCCCGCAACCACCTTCTCGAGGGTGTCCTCAAGGAGTCATCCGCTGGAGTCCGCCACTCCCTGGCCCGTCTCATCGCTGGTATCGTCAGCTCTGATATGGAGAACGGTGAAGGTGAGGATTTCCTCAAGCACCTTCTCCCTCTCAGCAACAACGACAATGTTGTTGCCCGTGAGGTTGGTTCATTCCTCCTCTACGCCATCCTTGAGGAGGACCCTACCCATTTCGCCGACCACACACACGAGCTTCTCAAGCTCTTCCAGGCCCGCATTGAGGACCCTCAGAGCAAGGAAGTTCGCATCAACATCGTCCGTGCCATTGGTGCCATCCTCATGATTGTCGAGCCCGAGGAGGACCCTGAGTCCCTCAAGGCTATGCAGGGCTTCGTTCCCAGCCTGGTTAACATCCTCAAGGCTACCGTCGAGGCTGAGGACGAGGAGAGCTACAAGATTGTCTTCGAGGTCTTCCACTCCTTTATCGCTTACGACTCTTCCCTACTTGCCCTTCACCTCCGAGATCTCCTTTCGTTCATGATTGAGCTTGGTGGCAACGTCAACGCTGAGGAGGACGCCCGATCTCAGGCTCTTGCTTTCCTCATCCAGTGTGTTCGTTACCGGCGCATGAAGATCCAGGGCATGAAGGACATGGCCGCTGAGCTCATGGTCAAGGCCATGCACATCATCACCGAGCTCGATGCCGATGACGACGAGGAGGACATGTCTCCTGCTCGTACTGCCATCAGCCTCATTGATACTCTGTCCAATGAGCTTCCTCCTCGACAGGCCATCGTTCCTCTGCTCGAGCAGTTCCCCCACTTCGCTACCAACAACGACCCCAAGTACCGAATGGCCTCTATGCTCGCTCTCGGCAACGCTGCTGAGGGTGCTCCCGACTTCATCTCCACCCAGCTCCAGCCTCTTCTTCCCACCATCATCTCCCTCCTTGAGGACTCTGACCCTCAGGTCCGACACGCCTCTCTGGTCGGTCTGATCCATCTCGCTGAGGAGATGGCCGATGAGATGTCCTCCCACCACGAGCAGATCATTGCTTCTGTTCTCAAGAACCTTGAGGCCGCTTCTCAGGGTCCTTCAGACAAGAAGAATGTTAGCATCATCCGCTGTGCTTGCGGTGCTCTCGACACCTTCGGTGACGGTATCGACACCAAGATCATGGCCCAGTACGGCCCCAACCTGATTGGTCCCATGGTTCGTCTCCTCGACCACGAGGACTTTGGTGTCAAGGCTGCCGCCGCCTCAGCTATTGGCGCTATCGCTTCTTCCATGGAGAAGTCTTTCGAGCCTTACTTCAAGGACGTCATGACCTCCCTTGGCAAGTTCGTCTCCATTAAGGAAGGCGAGGAGTCCCTGGACCTCCGAAGCTCCACCTGTGACAGCTTGGGCCGTATCGCCATGGCTGTTGGCTCCGAGGCTTTCCAGCCCTACGTCATGGATCTCATGGCCGCCAGTGAGGAGGCTCTTAGCCTCGACAACCCCCGTCTCAAGGAGACCAGCTTCATCTTGTGGTCTAACCTGTCCAAGGTCTACCACGAGCAGTTCGACCACTTCCTTCCAGGTGTCTTCAAGGGTCTCTACTCTTCCCTCGAGCTTGAGGAGGAGGAGATTGATCTCCCTGGTGTTGATGCTGGCCAACTTGGCGACGGTTCTATCGTCGTTGGTGGCAAGCGTATCAAGGTCAAGGTTCCCGATTCTCAGGACGATCTTACCATCGCCACTGGTGGTGAGGAGGACTGGGATGATATTGAGGACCTCGATGATCTTGATGACCTCGGCGCCGTGACTGCTGTCGCTCTTGAGCAGGAGATTGCCCTTGACGTTCTGGGCGATGTTATCTCCAACTCTTGCAACAGCTCCAACCTGGAGACATACGTCGAGCAGACCATCGAGAAGGTTTCTCCTTTCACCGAGCACACATACGAGGGATGCCGAAAGACCGCCATCTCTACTCTCTGGCGCACCTACGCCCGTGTCTTCCAGGTCTGGGAAGAGAGCGCTGGTGTCAAGTGGGAGGCTGGTCTGCCTCCTAAGCACACTCCTCCTACCTCGCTCATCAACATGGGCCAGGCTCTTGAGAAGGCCACCATGACCATCTGGTCTGACGACAGCGAACGGTCAGTTGATCTCCCCTTTTCTTTCTACAATTCCTCCTGCCAAAATGATGAATACCTTGCGTTATACCCAGCTCACTCAGAGGCAAATTGCCGTTGCTGAGAACACGTCTAATCTACTCCTGATTTATGGCACTGTTACTTCTTGTTTCTTGCATTCTTTACTTGAATCATCTACTAACAGTCTTACAGTTCCGTTATCACCGACATCAACCGCAACATCGCTGCCACCCTCAAGGCTTGTGGTCCTGCTCTTCTCGCCTCCAAGGATGGTCTCCTCCAGGAGATTGTTTCGGTCGTTGGTCTTATCATTACCCGATCGCACCCCTGCCAGCAGGACCTTGGTGATGAGGAGGAGGAGCAAGAGGTTGACGCTGGTTCTTCCGAGTACGACTGGCTTGTCATTGATACTGCTCTTGACGTTGTTGTCGGTCTTGCTGCTGCTCTTGGCAGCAACTTCGGTGAGCTCTGGAAGATCTTCGAGAAGCCTATTCTCCGACTTGCCAGCTCCAGCGAGGATCTACACAGATCTACCGCTGTCGGCACCATTGCCGAGATCACCAAGTACACCGGCGAGTCTATCACTCCCTTTACCGAGTCTCTTGGTCAAGCACTTGTCCGCCGCCTGACAGACCCTGACCCTCTGGCCAAGTCCAACGCTGCTTATGCCATTGGTCTGGTTGTCCTCAACTCTGCCGACACTGGCAAGACCTTCCCCATGTACCCTCTTCTTTGGGAGAAGCTTGAGCCTCTCCTGACCGTCAACGAGATGCGCATGACCGACAACGTCGCTGGTGCCGTCTCCCGTATGATGACCAAGAACCCCAACAACGAGTTCGTCGCCCAGGCTCTACCCGCTGTCGTCAACGCCCTTCCCCTCCAGGAGGACTACGAGGAGAACGCCCCCATCTACGAGAACATCTACAACCTCTACCAGCAGTCCAACTCCACCGTAGAGCAGCTCACCCCCCAGCTCGTTGGCATCTTCGAGAAGGTCCTCAGCCCTCCCGAGGAGCAGCTGGAGCCTGAGACCCGGGAGATTCTCCAGCGCACCGTTCAGATGCTCTACAAGGCTAAGCCTGACCTTCTGGCTAACAACCCCGGCCTGGTTAAGCTTGCCGGCATTCAGTAAACAGACGCATTCAGCATCACGACTTGACGACTTTTCGGATTGGTGGATTATATAAAAAGTGACGAACCTACGACATGATTTGATGAAGAAAAGGATACGCGTTAAATAAACTGCGTGTCCATAGAGTATATAACGTGGAGTGATTTGCATGCTGCTTCGGTGTTGCATGGAAAATTAAGGAATAGGGAATGGAAAAGGATACAAGGGAATGAATGGATGGATGGCAAGCGCTCGGATTTCTGCCAAAGCAAAAAATGCTTTGGGCATAGAGGACTTTTGATACCTAGGATTAGAAAGCAAGATACCTTTCCATACGGGCCTTTACGCTTCCTCTCACGACCGTGATATGCAATGCACAACCGTGTTATCAATATGATTTGGACGTCTTGTTATTTGAACTCGTGTTTTTACCCTAAGCAGACCTAACGCCATAAAATGCTTGAGAACATATGCATACGTGTATCACCATATCCTCTTTGCAACCATCTCATACCTCATCACCTTGTCGAAATCATCCTTCTTCGTTTTCTCTGTCGTCTTTTCATTCCTCTTCCCCGGCCCCTTTCCACCTTTCAATCCCTCATTCCTATCAGCGTGTATCCATCTCTGTCGCTCCTCACCCACCTCAACTTGTCCGAAACCGCCCACTCTGCGTGCACCAGGTGTATCAAATGATTCTGGGGCGCGACCTTGATGCTCTGCACGTTTCATGCGTGCGTAGCGGTTACGAGCGTATTTGAGAAGGAGCATGCCCAGCAGGAGTTTGAGGATGAGGAGGACGAGGAAGGCAATGAAGAATACTACCACCATTGTGATGGCGGCGATGAAGTCATCGGATGTCCAGGAGTACCAGGGGCGGGAGTTGAGGGGTGAGCCATAGGGGTAGCCGTATGTTGCGCGGCCGAGGGAGTCGCGGATGAGAGAGTCGAAGCGGTTGAGGGCAGCGACCATGGCAGGCGATGAAGGCGTGGCGGATTCTTCGGTGAGGGATGTTTGTGTAGATTCGGGGATGGGTAGGGGCATGGGGAGGTGGGTGGAGAGAAGCATGTGGTAAGTTTGGATAGAGGCGCGGATGAAGAGGCATGAAAGGGGGATCACTGCAAGACCGAGTCGCTTGGTGAGGGAGGGAGCCATGAAAGCCTGAAGACGTTAGTGACTGTGACTAGTAATGAGGATGCGAAGGGGTGAGGAAACTCACGTTTGTGTAGTAGTCTTTGCAGAGGATGTCAAGAATGCGACTGTAGAAAGATGGCTTGATGTTGTTAAACTTCGTCACATAGGCGTGCTTAATAGCATCGACAAGCATTTCGCTTCCTATGACGATGAGGAATGGGGAGAGCACCTCGCCTGACATGAGCCACGAGGGTAACACGGTGAAGCTGTGAGGGAGAATTGACGGGTTGTGTAGCGGTACGGAAGAATCGTCAAAATGTGACTCTGAGCCTGCGCCAGGAATACTGAGTCCGCCAACTTCGATGATGTTACGCATTCCAATGATGAGAAGCATGATCCAAAGCTGGAAACGCTCAACGATGTCGGCGCAGGTAAGCTGAAAGAGGTTGTCCTTTTCGAAACGTTTAAAGACTGTACTCTTGATCTCGACGAATTGGTTCGAGAGAAGGAGAGTTAACAGGGCGTTGGAGTACGAGTTGACGGCAACATTGAGTGTAATAACTTGATAGTACAAGGCGATTGAGTGAAGACAGCAGTATGCCAGAGCCAGCAGAAACATGCCCAGTGGGAAAAGAACTTTGGATCGACCAGAGGCGTTGCGTGAGAGTGTTTCGGTGCTGAACAGACATTCGAGGATGTCCTGTCCGAGAGCAGAGAGGAGACGATCACCAACCTCGAGAATGTTGTAGATGACATAGAGCTTGATAGCGGATTGGGCTCGGATGAAGTGATACATGCGACTTGCATCGAGGGTCATGAGAGCCATGGAGCTGCAGATGATGACAGCACCTTGAAGAAGATCCGCTTTGTGAAAAGCTGACAGGTTGGAGGGCATTGATTTAGTCCTCCTATGCCGGAAAGCTCCAGATGTGGGCTGGGATCGGGGTTGCAGAGGGTTGAAGTGTGCGTTCAGATGCGTTTTTAGGTTGTTTAACTCGCGGTTCTCATTCGCATCATCTGAACGACCCCGAGGACGGCTCTCGCTACGTGATCTTGCTTCATCAGATGGTTCATCAGTAGTGGTGGGCCGCGATGTTCGTCCTCGTCGCCAAAGCCGTCCTAGACCGTACCATACGTAATCGACAAGCCATCGGATCTCTTTAAGAACCAGATATGCCCACCAATGCACAAGCACGCCTAAAGCCAGCGTAAATCGCATAGGTAGAATGGTGAAGTTGTACAGCCAGGCGTCGAGACATGCCAGGGCTCCAAAGTTGAGTGTGCGCTCGAGGAAAGGTGGGAGGAATAGCACATTCTTGAGACGCTCGAACTTGGCGGCGTTGGATTCGTAGGGGATGTCGTAAGCGTGAGATTGGTGGATATACAACGGACTAGGTCGCTGAGCCGCCAATTCCAGCTGGAGATGTGTAGGAAGCGACATAGGAGGTAAAGGAATTATCGGTGGAATCGGTGACGGTGGTCGGAGACCTGATGATTCGGTGACTGGAATGGCTGTTGCTGGGCCATTTCGGGCACTGAGGACCGGTGATGTTCCACCTGAACCATCAAGATTTAGGTGAAGGGAAGTAGGGCGACCAGTAGGGTTGAACGACGAGTATCTTCGTGGTGAAGATGTCCCAGAGGAATCACCTGCCAGTACACGAGTTGTCGGGGGCGTGGACAAGGTACGGGCTCCGGGTGACGGCCTTCGCCGAATATCCATCTGAATATCTCTCGGTGGACCAAGGCCGGCACTTCCACTTGCACGAGCCTCGACAGCGACACTGTTCGGCTGCAGCGATGGAAAAACCTCGAGGTTTTGTTGAGCCTGTTCGAGCCGCATCGTAGACTGCCGTATAGCTTCGCGCTGGTCAAGAAGGTGGGATGCAGAGTCCTGGTCTATTGACCTTCGCTGGGGCGCGGGGGCCACGGGGAGGGACTCGGGAGAGTTTGTGAGGCGCTGCATCTCATTTGCAGAAAGACGGCGAACGTTTGGATTTGTCGTGTTGCTTATCGTACTGCTGCGACTGGCTCTACCAGAGGGCACTGCAGTGTCGGTGTCTTTGTTGTCTTCTTGGTCCTTCTCTTTCTCTACCGAATCCTCCACCTGCTCATCCTCTTGCTCTTCTTCATCGTTACCTTCGACCGCTGGTTCAGAAATGGAGGACGAAGCAGAGTCTACGCGGCGCACACTACCGCTCCGATGCGAACCTTCCTCAGAAGAGTGGTCCTCGTCGGAAGGAATCGTGGGGAGCTTCTCGGTCGCTTCGTCGGCGCATGTCGATGGAGGAGGAGTCGCTGTCGGAGACAGAAGCGGTGGGAGACGATGGGAGTTGATGGAATGGACGAAGGCGGTCATCACCAAATCTGAGGCTCCTGAAGCATGTTTTTGTTCTGTTTTTGACTGCGGTTGCTGTTGCTATTGGCGTGGCGCAAAGGGGAGACGGAATGGTCGAGGGTGATGAAAGAAGAGACGGCAGCATCACCATGAAACAAGTAGACGTAGACAAGAGACAGCGGGAAGCTGATGGTTGGCAGTAGGTGCGCCACAGTGGAGTCTCCACCGAGTGTTCCCCTGAGCGTTACTGAGACTTTGGGGCAGTGGGGGTCAAAAAGGGCTTGAATCCCATGGATCTGGATTTGCCGAGGCCTGGAAGCGTGAGATCTATCGGTGACACATCTATAGATCTCATGGGTTGATAGGACAATTCTCTCGTATTAATGCTTACATCACCTACTGGGAATTGCTGAGTATCATTTATGTACGTTGGTAGCCGGATCAAAGTAACTCTGTTCCCAATCTGTCTTGAATAGAGTTCGACTCAACCAAGCTGTCCACGAAATACATTCTTGAGCTCTACTAACAAAATTTATTTATATCATAACTCATCTATTTCTACCACACTCTAAGCCAAATACTCGTCGAACCACTGTACAGCTTGGTAGAACGCCTGCTCCTTGGCAAATCGAACAACCTTGTCGTTAACATCACCACGGACAGCAAAGCCGTGCTCGACGCCAGAGAACAGGTTGATCTGGAAGGGTTTGCCCGTCTCGATGAGGATCTCCTCGGATCGGTGGCGGAGCTTGGCGGGGAAGATGGTGTCGGTTTGCGCGGCGGCGATGGAGAGAGGGCCGCTGATGGCGCGGAGCTCGTCCTCTTCGACGAAAGAGGGGTGGGCGGTGTAGCCGACGCTGATGCCTTCCTTGTAGTTGCGAACCACGTACTGATACTATGTGAGCCAATGCCATTAGAATTGGTTAGGGACTTACCTTGGCGCCGAAGCAGTATCCTACAGCTCCGATCTTGGTAATGCCCTGCTCCTTGAGAGCCTTGATGGCCTCGACAACGATAGGGTCGACTTGAGCGGGTGTGTGAGGGTTATCGCCATTGGCACCCTTGGTGATCCATCCCATGATATCGAAGCCCTCAGGTGGGGGGTTGGGGAAAACCTCACCGTTGAACAAGTCGGGAATGATGGTGGTGTAGCCATTGGCGGCGAATTGATCGGCCATGAGCTTGCTGTTGTTCCAGATACCGAAGATGTCGGGAACATAGACAATTCCAGTACCCTTGTGCGCCTTGTCCGCTGGGGCTGCAGCGATGTAGGCCTCGATGTTGTTACCGATCTTGGTCATCTTGCCTGTAGGCTCGCCTCTGCGAGGTATTAGACAAAACATGACATTGGGGCTTTGGGTTTCTTACTCATGGAGCACACCCACGGTGCAGCACTTAGCAGGTTGGTTGGAAGCCATTGTGATATAGGTATGGTGCAGTTACTAAAAATGAAGTTGTAAAAGAGTGAAGTAAAACTATGCCAAGATCAGGACCGGAGGATACTCGCCCGAGTTATATCCTCCCACTAAGCGGGACCCTTTTACACCTTGGTGACGCAATTGAGGACCCAAATGCCGAGGAACTCCATTCTAGGGAAAAAAGATGCCGTCCACCCCACAAAGCGTGGCTTGAAAAGACATTCGCATGAACTCTTCATGTTATCCCCGTCTGCTTGCTAAGCAAGCCCCATTAGATATCGTGTACTGATTGGTGAAAACATGGGATTGGGTCTCAGTGAGTCGGGCTATTTTTCAAGCTATACGAATTTGAATGAATGGACCCTTATATCCGTAGGAGATACTAGTATCCCATTTGATTGAGATGCTATATCCGTGTACACCCGATCTCGCAGATGTTCCACGGAACGTCGGATTATGAATCAATGGAGGCGTCAAACAAAGGGTGAACGTCATTATTCGTGTGGTATCATTGGTATACTCCAGAGAAATGCAGTTGCATAGTACAGAATCTCATCACTTTTGTCGAATGCCCTTGGGTTTTCTCTTCTTGAAAACCACCGTCGGTACTCCCGACTCGGCCTCCTCTGGCTCCGGTTTTATCGGAGGTTCAACATCGGGTGCCTCTGTCTTAACGACTTCTGTGTCTTCCGTCGTAACTGTCGCGTCTGGTGTCCCATCGTCTTCCTCCTCCTTGATGTCCGCCGCTTCCTCCTTGACTGGTCTAGGCGTGAATGTCGATCCACTCAGCAGCGCATCTAATTCCCGATCTTCTTGTTGTGGCATCGCTTTCGAGTCTCTTCCCCATCGTCTGGGTTTCTTGAATAGGCTGCGCATAGCATCTTCCTCCTCCTTCTCATCTTCCGTCACTTCGCGCTTTCGCACGCCGTTTGCGCGTGTTTCCACCTTCGCATCCTCATCCTCTTCTTTCTTTGTCTCGATAATTCGTGTATTTGTGACCGTCCACTCTCCAGGCATAGCCATCTCGGGTCGAAAGTCGCTCGGCATAGCGACGCCCATTTCCGCAAGCTGTTCTCTCTGTTTCTTCAACGACGCCTCCGTCGGTGCGCTCGGTGGCGCGCGCGGCGCAGGTCTTGACGATGGCCCTGCCTCCGATGATGATCCTGATACGACGCCATTAAGACGTGCGATTTCTTGCTTGGCGCGCTCCTTCTCGCGCTCTTCTCGCTCGTGGCCACGGTGAAGGTCGCGCAGGAAACGCTTGAGGGCACCTTGATGTTTGGCAGTCGATTCGTGGTTCTGACGTTCGAGTTTGGTATCGCGCACGTAGCACTGGCAGTGCTTGCACCAGTACTTGGGCGTGGACTTCCAGTATTCGGACATTTTAGCTGCTGATGTGATGTTGAAAAAAGGCTGCCTAGAAACGGCTTCTGCTTCGAGAATTGGTGGATTAGGTCACACTGCAGGTCTAAAGCTTGGGCCACGTGTGGCTGCAGGGTAAGTTCTTGCGTGGCAGACTTCGACTACCAGAATCAGTACGACACAATTTGGGAGCCATGGCATCAATAATAGTATTTCGATTGGATGGGTATCTTGTAGACTAATACTTCCGCTTCATCGGTCTTAAGTGGCGAGGCGATTGTGGGATCTACCGCTACAATTAGACACTATTGACACTATTGACACAAAGTGCTAAACGTTTTTGAAGTTCAGAATAGGAGTCTCATGCGATGCAAAACACGAAGCCTAGGAGACGGGCCCAGTCATTGCCGTTGCTCATGAGCTCCTAACTTCTGATCAATCGTATTTTATCGTCACTGAAGTCATGACCACGATAGGCTGTCGCGTTCCATCGGTCACGTAACAATCCAGAGATGGTTATTGGCGCTCTTTTATAGTATGGGGGTCCTGAGGCAAAGAGCCGGTCCAGAATACTCATCGGCTACCACATTGGATTAGATTGTCACCATATGAGCGATGAGATGACTTTTGTAGATCCAGATAGACCTGCATATTACGTAGTAGAATCGCTCTAGTGTGATATTATGCCAGCATCGGCTGCACCCAGGGACTTCGGGCTGGTTTGGACCCTGACATCTTGTCTCCCGAATGGGTTCACAGAGGCGAGAAAAAGATCCAATTGACTTTTAAGGTCCGGATTCTAAATGTGAAGTTGACTCATCAGATCACATTTTGGCGCGATTGAGTGAACGGTCTTGCTGAACAATAACTTAGCCGAAACTAACTGGAGACGAGGTACTCAGAAATAAGCTTATATTGGTCGCTTGACCACATTGTTTTCGACGATGTGATCGTTGAGATCTGAGACAAATCGGGTTTTCTCACCTGGCTAATATCTAGCCCGACAACATATCGTTAGCCTAGCCGCCAGGCATGTAGAACACTGGCAGTTATCCCGCGACAAAAATGATGTGGAGCGGTTATCATCGCTGGGACAATACGATGTTGTAAATACCTCAGCTCACGGACACTGTCCTTAGTTGCTGTTAGCGCTTACGGGTTGCGCCGCCAATAAGCGCACCGTTGACCAGGAAGATTGCCTATTCTGGGTCTCGTACCAGCGATGATTCAGTGTTAGACGCTATCGGATAATCGTGCGGGTTTTCTGCTTCCAGGATCGAAAGAGGCGAAGCTGGTGAAGACTTGGCGTTGCTCTGCCGCTGAGCCGCAAGTTAGAATGCCGGGCAAGGTTGACGACAGCTCCTGGAGTTGAGAGAGAGAGAGGAAGTGATTTGCATGTGATGGACCCTTATTACTACTACTGTAATGTTTCAGGAACGATTTTATGTGCATATTTATTCGTGATCAGCAAGGAATTGAGATACCGTCTTCCCGGGATTTGCTGCTTTGAGCGATGGTTGTATGTCGTGCATGTTCCGTTCGACATGTACTTGGTACATTACTTGTCGTTCGCCGACATGATCTCAGATCTCAACTCGAGCCGGGGTACATCGTACCATCGATTATGTAAATGAAAGACAAGTTTAAATGTGTCAAGTCGAGTCAAGTCAAGTTGTTTTCCATGGGGACTCGGGACTATACCGAGTCGTCGGCTCAATATACCGACCCTGGCTTCCTTGAGAGCGGAAACTCCTTGGAAACCGCACCATGTTTATTCCTGTACCCACCCTCAATCAACAGATTCCGTGGTTTCTGAACAAATCACGCATCAACTCCCTTTGCCGTTGCTTACAGGGACTTGAAAACTCTGCCATCCTGTTCAACCGAGGGTCCACTCTCAGCGCTTTTGCCGCAAACGAATCATGAAGTATATCACGTGAGCATGCGTGATCCAGCTGAGAGCTGAAAGGCAGGAACCGTCTTGGCGACGTCATCATGTCTTGCGGCTTGGCATCTCAACTTGTAAGTTTTGCAACGATGGTCGCGGTACGCTCCCTACCCGAACATCTCCATCTTCTTTGTAAGTCGCGGAGAAGCTTAATTCGCAATATACGTTGAAACGACTGAGTCAACCCTCGAGCCACGAGGTTGTTTGATGGGTACGGGTTCCCAAGTACGACTTTATGGCCGACTGCTGAGAAGTTCACTTCTTGGCGGTGGAGACTAGACTTGCTTCCGCCTCCTCTAATGTCAACGATATCCACACTCTTCACTCGGACTCGCCCTTCTGCAGCTCGACTTACTTAACGCGATCCAGAATAACGACGCGATGCTTGCAATTCTCAACCATCAACAAGGGTTCAATCACCACGACCCACAGACTCTCCACAGCACATGTCTCCTTCGACTCCTCCGGCCTGGGCTTCCGTTGGAGTCGCGCTCTGTGGGAGCCTGCCCTTCGCCTCCTGGGAACCTCAACCCATCGCCATAAAAACCTTTGTACTCGCTCTCACTGTCGCTTTTTGTCCCTTCTTTCTTTTTTTGATCTCCATCCCTATATGACCCCCCACCCAGACATTTGAGGTTGATAAGTGGTCCAGAGCTGTCGACATCCTTCGACTAACACCAGAGTAACTCGGTCGAAACACCTGCAACATGTCTTCCGACGAAAAGGCCTCCAAGCGGTCCGAGAGCCCCGTTGCCAGCAATGAGGTTGGCAGCGCTGGTGGCCTTCATCGCCGTCTCAACAACCGTCAAGTTCAACTTCTTTCGATTGGAGGTACTATTGGTACTGGTCTCTTTGTCGGTATCGGCGCCGGTCTGGCTAAAGGTGGTCCCGGCAACCTTCTCGTTTGCACGGCTCTCTACGCCATGGTCCTCGGCCTCACTAACAACTCTATCGCTGAGATGAACACTTATATGCCTGTCTCTGGTGGTTTTATTCGTCTCGCTGGTCACTGGGTTGACGAAGCTCTGGGATTCATGGTCGGATGGAACTTCTTCTTCTACGAGGCTCTTCTGATCCCCTTCGAAATCGTTGCTCTGAACCTAATTGTCTCATTCTGGAGTGACAAAAGTACTGATGCTGGCCCAACTGCCGGCTTCATTATCGCTGTCATCCTTTCATATGGGTAAGGACTAAACTCCGAGTCACATACTGATGTCCATCGTCATGGATGCGCTTCATGGGTTCATCTCATTCATTCTGAATTTCTCCCTTTCCCCGCCTATGTGTGTCCGCATGCTAAACATTGTGCTCTCTTTTCTAGTGTGCTGAATGTTCTTGCTGTTGGTGTCTTCGGTGAAGCTGAATTCTGGCTGGCCCTCGGCAAGATCCTCTTGATCTTTATCCTCTTCCTTTATACCTTTGTGACTATGGTTGGGGGTAACCCTCAAGGTGACGCTTATGGCTTCCGCTATTGGTCCAATGTGCATGATGCATTTCCTACCTACAGATCCGATGGCGATCTCGGACGTCTCGAGGGCTTTATGGGCGCCATGACCGCTGCTGCCTTCTACGTCGTCGGTCCTGACTATATCTCTATGGTCGCGGCCGAGTCCAAGCACCCTAGCCGTTATGTCAAGACGGCCTTTCAGACGGCCTACTTCCGTTTCGGCCTTTTCTTTATCGGCGCTGCCCTGACTTGTGGTATTGTTCTTGACCACAAGGATCCCACTCTTGTCAACATCCACCTGGGCACTGGAGAAGGAGGTGGTACTGCTGCCGCCTCTCCTTGGGTTATCGCCATGACCAATCTGGGTATTAGTGTTCTGCCTCATATCGTGAACGCCTTGCTCTTCACGACCATCTACTCCGCCGGCAACACCTACGTATACTGCGCGACTCGTTCTCTGTACAGTCTGGCACTCGACGGCCATGCCCCTGCCTTCCTCCGAAAGACCACCAAGAACGGTATCCCTATCTGGTGTTTCGCCGTTACCATGGTCTTCCCTCTGCTTGCTTTCCTCCAGCTGGACAGCAGTTCTGCTGAGGCTCTGAGCATCCTCCTCGCTCTTATTACCGGCGGAGGTATCGTGGACTATATCACCATGAACATTACCTTCCTCTTCTACTACCGCGCTTGCAAGGCCCAAGGAATTGATCGCAAGAAGATGCCTTACTACGGCTACTTCCAGCCCTACTGTGCCTGGATCGCCCTTGTCCTCCACACTATTGTTGTGTATACCTACGGATACACCTCCCTCACTTCTCCCTTCAGTGCGAAGAGCTTCTTCTCCAACTATACCATGCAGATCATTGCTCCATTCATGTATCTTGCCTGGAAGCTCTTGAAGCGTACCAAGATCATTAGTGCTGAGGAGTGTGATATTGTGTGGGAGAGGCCCATGCTTGACGCTTACGAGGCGCGTGCCATGATCGTTGACCCCCCCACTGCTTTCTGGGAGGAGATTGTGGGTATGGTCGGCATCAAGCTTAACAAGAAGAAGAAGAAGGATGCTGCTGAGGTGCATGTTTGAGTGTGAACGACATAAAAACGGTGAACGCGAGTGGAGAAAATGCAGCACGATGATGCACCCTGGAAGACCAGCGTCATGATACGGTTTGAAGCAGCGAGTCAGGTCGCGGACAATCGCGGCTGAGAACAGCCAAGCTTTGTCGATCATTCATCATGAAGTCGTTGATGATATGTTGGTGGTAGAAGTAATGCTGCTTCGCTGAGTCGTTCCAGGCAAGATTGAGAGATACCCAAAAAGTCATTACCGGTTGTTTGAGTGACTATACAGCATGTATCAAACTCTATATACAAAATACATGAACATACCATATTTAATGCGTGAAGTATGGCAAGGGAAACAGAACAGCCTTTAGGCTGCAAGAAAATGAGTGAAGGGATACTGATATTCATGAGATTTGATGTTGTACAATTAGACACCAACATAGAAAGACCTTCATTGATCTCTCTCAACTCCAAAGCTTAATACTCCCTCGAGCCTCGTATACGCCCCTGGTCTGGAAAGAACACCCACAATGGCGATTGTTAAGCGATATCGTTAAAATCGGACAACCCTATAAAGTCATTGGCATCCATCATGGATTGGTCCATACCCAGGTAGCCCATATCCAGAAACGTCGCAACATCTGGCATACCCGAGTCAACAGACTTGAACCAATCATCTGTGAACATGCCCGTGTCAATAGTCTCATGTATAGCTTGTGGAGCTGGGGCGGCCATTAATGAGTCAATCTGACAAGCAAAGAAGCGAGCGAGATCAAAATATAAATGTGCAGCCGACGACGCTGGGAGACATTGCACTAAGCCGTCAAGGAATGGGATAACTCCCATGACCCTTTCTGTGGCGGCAGAATTCTCTTCTGCGGTTAGACCTCCCCTTTTGATAGCCTAGTTTTAGAGTTAGTTAACGGGTCAAGTATTTCAATATGAGGACTTACTCGTAATATTTCTGTAATTGTGTGGCAAATCATAATGAACTGATTGTTTTGGAACCCTAGGGAAAGCTCTGCCAATGTTTTGTCTGTGGCCACAAGTTCCAGAGCACGGCTAGCCACCTCGACGGACTTCCTCTCAACGGTGAGAAGTGCGGCTGACGCCATACTATCGTTGGCTGCAGCGATATCTCTGAGCGCTTGCGCGTTCAAGACTAAGATGCTGTGATCCATGTAGAAAGCCAGAATTGGAAGACATCTAGCCGATGGTAGATCATCTGGGGTACACCGTTCGTTGCGCGTCCGGGTTAGATTATCGTACGCTTCCTGGTGCCATTCTAGAATGGACGTTGATGTCGATGCTGTAAGTCTTCGTTTCTCCAGGGCATAGAGCTGTTCAAGATTAGCCATGCATATTAATCGTTAAATTCCAGAAGTAAGGCTCACCAGAAATCCTCTGATCTCGATAACA
Source organism: Fusarium nurragi (assembly GCA_012977755.1). Classification (NCBI taxonomy): domain Eukaryota; kingdom Fungi; phylum Ascomycota; class Sordariomycetes; order Hypocreales; family Nectriaceae; genus Fusarium; species Fusarium nurragi. The sequence goes on from JAALXI010000026.1 coordinate 84,770, forward strand.
CCGCTGGTCATACGATCTGATGGTTCTGCTAGCGGCGCTTTCCACCAATCCGCTGCAGAGCGAGGTATCTCTCTCCAACTGACAGACTGTAAGCATCCGTTCATGATACCAAAACCCTTGTCCGCGATAAGGGTGCGAAGCCAGGTTCTTTCGTAATTACGTCTGCATCGTTCTCTAAATTCTGGAGATGTGTTGTCACATTCTGCGTTGACATGTTGTTTAATAGAGTCTGGTCTGTTGATGCCCATTTCTTTCGCTAGCTGTAAAGCCTGGGGGAAATTAGTATTTGAGATAAATCTTGAGATACAATGATTTAGTACTCACGTGGCTGAGAGTCAACCAATAGGTATCATCAGCTTGTCTTGGAGAGAGAGGGGCCCAGTATTGCATGCTCACAATGGCTTGGATGGTTGCGAGAGACTTAACAGCGGCGGCAATAGACCACCTGACGTTACCGTTGGCCAACGATGTCAGAACGGGATAGATGGCACGATCTCGCGGGCGTACTGAAAGGGCGCACCCGAGAGCACATATAACGGAGAACAACGTGAAAGAGCTTGCGTAAACATATTCGCGCGTGTGTAGTGTAGCGTCTAGAAGGCCTATTAAGGGATTGCGAAGTTGAAAGAAACTGTGTTGTCAAAGGGTCAGTGCCATCTCAGAATGTCAAGTCAGATGAACGCACAGTTGGAAGTATAACGAAGCATCGTGGTCGTTTATCAACCGAGACGCAAGAGGATCGCAGGTGCATCTCTCCAACTTGAACGGAGAGTCAACCGCCTGAGTCGCTAGAACTTCCCAGTCTTTTTGTTGAGCTCTCTGTGGCGCTACTACAGTTTAGAGATGAAGTAACACAGGCAAGGCGTTTCGCCTACCGAAATACGTAGCCAGTCTCTCCTTTATCGGTGCCATGATGGCTTCCCGGGCACCAGGCTGGAGCGGTATCTGCGAGCGAAGCCTGTCGCACCTCGCAGAAGCGTTACCAGCGATGGCAGCTGTGACAATATTAAGCGGCGAAATCAATGTGTCAGACTCTTCACTTTCGTCACGACTAGTTGATTCTCGCAGGGGAAGCGAAAGAGAAGAGATATTTTCGTGGCCATGGCCAAGCGTTGACTCGGGAGCTTGGTCCTGTGTCCCTGGAGTTCCCCTCAGGGAGACAGTTGTGTTTGGGCTGGGAAGACTGGTACCTAGCAGAGCAGTGATGATCTCCTCTCGGGCATCGCTTTCTTCGATGCGAGCAAGGAGTTTGTCGACACTGTCGGGCTTGCTACAATTGTTTAAAATTGATTTGTTTCTTTATGTACGGGCGACTCACTTGGTACTTCCTTGCTTGCGACCTCGGTTGGATCGAGCTGGGAATCTGCATATACGATCATGAGAAGTGCAGCGAGAACTATAAAACCAATTTTCTTAGCAGACTTCCTAGGACGAACCGTGGTGAGTGTCTAGTGGGCTTACCAAGGGTCTTGTCGGTCGCACTTTTGCCTCGATGAACGGCAACTAAAGCATGCTACCTGATGCTGCTGGCTCTTCTCAGATGAAGTCTCCATATTTTCCTAAATCTTGGGATGGTGGACTAAAGGCGATTTTGAGCACCAAGGACTCCTGTGGTCGCGGAAATGACGGGGATCATCGGGGTCTTGTACGAGGTCGCTGTTTTGATCTAGTCCCCGACGCCTTCATCCGTCACGTGATAGGAATAGAGTTCACTCCCGTAGAAGGCGTTAGCAAATTCTTGGTAGAGATTCTCAAGCAGTGTTTATCAAGATTGGTAAGGTCCCGCGTATTGAGAATACAAAAGTCACTTTACATAACACTAAGCAGGATATGTAGCGTTCGGTTCGAATTCGAATTCTTTTAATGTTTAGATGAACTTTGATTATATCCAGCCAACACATCTTCGTTCAAGAAGAAGAGCAAAAAGATAATGAATTGATTGGTTTAATCATCAAACTGGCTAGAAAAAGCAAAAGGAAACTCCGGTACAGGGAATCGAACCCTGGGCTCCGCGGAATTGATCTCTCAGATTATGAGAGCGCGAAATGTTAGCCACTACACCATACCGGATGTTATGGCTTATTATGCTCCGAGATTTGAATTTTGCTAATATAAGCATATAATTTTACAACATCAACATGTGAGCACTAAACCTATTCTTTCCCCTGTATCTGAGACTCTGCCGGTACTTGCTGCGTTGCGCAGTGAATACCTCCACCAAGCTTTGGAAGCGCATTGAGATCGACCTGAACAATACTTCGGCCGGGGAAGTATCGCTTGAACAATTCATAGGCTTCATCATCTAAATCCCCGACCCCAAAACGTGGCATCATGAGACCGCCATTGACAAGATAATAATTGGTGTATGAAGCGACAGCCACGCCCCAAAGCTCGCCCGCTAGGTCTTTGGGATGTGGCTCTTCGACTTCGATTACTTCCAGTTTGCTTCCTTCACAGTCCGTTTCTTTATTGAGAACTTCTTTTGCTTCGGTGTATGCCTGTATCACGCAGGGCTCGGCATGCCTTGACGGTCGACTAAGTAACACTTGGCCAGATTTGATGAACCTGGCAAAGGCGTCAATGTGGTAGTCCGTGACATCGTATCCTTTGATTCCGGGAAGCCAGATTGTTTTGCTGATTCCGAGATATTCTTCGAATTTATCTTCCAGTTGTTCCTTTGACACCCCGGGGTTGCGGTTCGAGTTGATGATCGAGCTTTCAGTAGCTAGCAAAGTGCCATTGCCATCCACTTCGATTGCACCGCCCTCGCTGGTGAAACCGGCGGCGATGCCTATGATGGCCCTTTTTTGAGGAAAATCTGCAGAGGGTATCTGTTTGCTTTCATTCGAGTCGCCCGTATTCGAAGTCGTCTCTTTACCCTCACGGCCCATAATCTCGATGGCCACAGCCTCAAGAACATCCGCGGCGACAGTCTCATCCCCGAAACTTGGGAATTTCGCTCCCCAATAGTTAAATCCAAGCTTGAGACCCGCGGAACAGCCATCCCGCACTCCATGAACAAAGACAGGCCCTGTATCGCGGATCCAAAGTTGGCTTGCATTCAATGGCCGCACGGTAACATTCTTAGACACCGTCTGCACCGCTTGGTTCAAGCTTTCCAGCCGTGTAAACATAGTAACAGGCTCAAATCGAGCGATGGCATTGGAAATGGCTGAGACTTCCGAGCGCGCTTTCTGCAGTATCTCCGCATCTCCAATTGAGTCAAAGTCTGGCCACACCGTTAAGGTTTGCGAGTGTTTATGCCATTCTGAAGGCATTTTGTAATGGACGGCAGTCTTCGAAGTTATGCCGAGGTCCGTAAGTTTCCGTGTTAAGGACTGTCTGAACATTGCGGGCAAGGCTCTGAGCATAGGTTTTATAAGAGGGAGTCGTTGGGGAGTGTGCTGAGATTGGGGTTTTGATGCTGGTGTGAATCTGACTAAGCCTGATCGTCGCGGCATGTCCTAGATTTAAGGTCTATAAAAAGTCCTGGCATACCCGGTAAAGTTGTCGTCTTCAGAGACGAGGCATGATTTGTGAAACTGCCTCTACTTACATATTTGCCAGATCCGTTGGAGGACGCCCTTTGAGCAACCCCCAGGTCAAATTGGTCTAAACGACCATACTTTAGCAACAGACCGAGGTAGATCTCCAACTCATCATCTGGCAGCTTTTGTGCAGTCATGACTTCGTTCTGGAAAACTTGTTCCCAGTTGTACGAATACAATGTCTTGCCGGCATACTGCCGTGCGGTGTCAGCTACGTCTGCTGGTGCTAGAAAGGGAGCCAAGAAAAAGTGAATGATCCATGCTTCGCTGACGACCGCGAAGCCGTTTATAACTCATAAATTAGTTTTTTATTGGTCATACCTAAGGAACAGATAGTCTGCACTAACTCCGCCGACTTTGAAATCATATTCGGTTACCTTTGGAGTATTGAAACTTCTTCCAGGAAGAGACTATTCACTCGGCAAATCCTAGTGAGTTGGTCCACTTCAGTGGAAATTAACCATAAGCTAGCGGCTAAACTACAATCGCTTAGGATCCCAAAGAGCACCACCAAAGTATCAGTCCCACTTTTAGCCTGGTATATCAATAATACCAGGAATCAGATATCTAAACCTCGATTTTTAGCTATTAAAATCATCAATTAAATATTTAATACTATTCGCGATAGACACCGCCTTTAATAATTTTAATCCTGACCTTTATATCTATATACTTTATAATATTACTAATAATGAGGTGGGGATATAATCTATGTGATATAGCAATTTGTAAGTTATAAAATCGCTGGTACTTACTCTACATATAAAATTATAAGTAGACTATGTACTTCAATATAATGGATTCTTATTGGTTTAATACCCCTGCTGGTACTTTGGTGGTATTCTTTGGGATCCTAAAAGATTCCTTCAGAAGATTAACTGGTTTTAACTAGGAACCCGAAATTAACTTAGCAGTGAGAAGGATGCTTAGTCTCCTTGGCGTAACGTCATAACCAACAGAAATAAACAAGCTTGCTGTGTCAGATATAGGCGATAGCATTGCTGCGCCCCTTTATCTCTCTTAAAACATCTCTCGAACCCATTTGTTCAACAAATATTCTTGACCATCTTACTAAACCACACTATCATCACTTATTGTGTCTCAGCCAAGATGTCTTCAGCACTCACCACGTCCGTTTTCATCCTTCCTTTTGCCGTCTATAGAGTCAACACCCCAACAGCCACAGTTCTAGATGCCAACCCCACGGCCACCACATTGCAATTTGTTTGTCCCGCCAATGCGAAAATCGAAGAATGTGACAAGGCCGGCTTCAACAACACTATCGTTGTCGGACCATGGGCTAGCAAAACCGTTCCAGAGGGTGCACCATCAACTGGCACGTTCCACTGGATGGTGACTCGGAGTGGTGTGGGTGGCAGTTCAGTTGAGTGTTCTGTGAGCAGTGGAACACCTTTAGCTTGTACTACTCTAGCTGTAGCTGAGGCCCATGGATCTCTTCCCGCTGAGAGCCTTACCCAGATCGCTACTGGGGTGAAGAATATCAAAGAAGACCTCGAGTTGTCTTTCTCTACGTTGCCTGTTGTCATCAGCGCTGGCCAGGACTTGCTCAAATCAGCAGCTCAAGCTACAGCTACAAGGGATTCGACCACTTCTGAAGCAACTGAGGAAGCCACTGGCGCTTCGAGGAGTGAGGCTTCGGCAACTGAAAGTTCGACCGATGCCGCCGCGCCTAAGGAAACCAACGGGGTGGGTTCAAGTGCGGTTCGGGCTATTGGTGCTATGTTTGTGGCTGGACTGGCCTCCATAGTTATTCAGTCTTGAGATTACATAGGCCTAGTAATAAACTTGAATGTTCCAGGAGAAAGTAATGGAGTTATGAGATTTTTAGATCTTTTTTACATTTTATTCTATGTTATTTTAACTCAGGTTATATTACAACAAGAACCTACTATATAATAATAACTACTATAATA
>JAALXI010000027.1:0-42042 GCA_012977755.1 Fusarium nurragi
GGGATGTTCGTCGAGAATCGGCCATTGGCGGTGGTATCGTCTAATCGCGATGGCTGAACTGACGGTGGGAGGGTCAGAGGAGAGGGAGGGAGGGTCGAGACTGGGGGGTGTAGCAGAGTTAACAGCATCTGCGTTGGAGGAAATGAAAACGAGGCCCTGTCGCGCATCGTGTCACCTCTAGACTCTAAAGGCTAGAGGCTATCCCCAGGCGACGCCGTCTCCAAAGCTTAACTCCTCCTGCACGTCTCGTCCTGATAGGGATAGTCTGAGGAGAAGCTATCTACAATCTACATTTTGACAGAAGGAAAAGAGTCAAGGCTCAGGTGAGCTAGTCCTCGTCTCCAGGTTCGAGAACCGGGCACAGACATAGAAACGGTTAAACTTGACGGTACCCCAGCATCGGCATCAGCAGTATAAGGACTATAAGCGGTGCGCGTTGGATCACCAGGCCGGGGCCTCAGTGTTTGGGCGTACAAGTGGGGGATGCGCCAGGTCTAATCAGGAATTGCGGTTACGAGCCATCATGTAATGGGAATTTACAATATGCGACTCTCCCGGAGGCAGTTCTGGCCCAAGGGTAACATGTTCTCTTCTTCTGACCGCCGGTTCACGGCTCTTTCGACCATCGGCTGTTTGTCCAGAGACATTTCTCGCGAAAAGCCATTTTTTCGGTTAACCCACAATCCGTATCCGTACCATTATCGTAGAAATTCCAGGAGGATGGCAAAACGTGGGGAATCATGAAGTCATCAAACTCCAGTTTCTTCCCCAGTGTGAATGACATCAAGGCAAATCCAGGTGTTGAGCCGTGCCAGTGACGTTGCGCAGATCTCGATATCAATACCTTATTTCCATTTCCAGGTGGCCATTTGTTTAAATGAGGAACACCAGCTCCGGCGACAGGGCCCGACGGTGGGAGGATCTGGGTGAGGCTCTTGGAAGAGACGGGCCGGCTCGCACCAGAAATTGCTAGAACCATGCAATGGCTGTCCGTGTGTGCATGGAAAACAGGAAAGAACGAGGGAAAGGAATGGCCGTGCTCGACGACGCTGTGAATCGGATGAATCGAATCGAATCGCGATCTTACTATGTACGCTACCTACGCAATGTGATGCTTAATGCTGGCACATTCATTGATACCGGCTGTAAACCTCCGACCAGCTTTTTGGCACGTCATCCCCGAAACAATCATCTCCGTTGAAACAGTTCACTTTGCAAATTTGAAAGACGGATGAAAACCACTCAAGATAGGCAGGCAAATGCTGTTTAATTGAAATTGGATATTTAAATAGACTACTACACTCGACAGAACGGATTCGCATCCGTGCCAAGAACTGTAGCGCCCTACCTTAACCCAAAGTTAATCAGCAGTAGAAAGGGCTTCCAAGAGCCCCCTCGCGCCGACCATCGGATGTTTATGTTTTATTATTAGCTCGTGTTTGGAGACGCGCAGGCAGGAACGGGATCTGTTGGAGAAGTTTGGAGGGCAAGCGCCAACCGGCATGCGCCTACGGGAATGAAGCGGGAGCCCCTTGCCCTACCTTGAGTGAAGTGAAGCGTGGAAGGTGTGATGGAGGACCCCTTTGAACTTCTTTCCCAATAAATGGATATGGGATCTTTGCTCTTCTCCACCATCGACGCTAGTCATGCACGATTTGTCGAACCCCGGTCGAATGGTTTTGAACCCCCACTTTCTACTTTTTTTACCATCTTGTAAGTGAGGTCAGGTACAGGTACCGCTACCGCGATGGAGCCTTATAGGAGTCATCGTGGATCATTGATCATTCTCCAGGTCAGAAAAGAGAGGGTCCGTTTTGTTTGAGCTGACTCTTTTCTAACTCTTCAAACACGCTCTGGGTGTGTTTTGTTCTCTTTGTTTCGTCAATGGGGTTAGACCTCCGGGCTGGGAAGGGAAACTTTGTAGCAAAGAGTGCAGTTGATGTTTTGATGGAATGGATGCCGTTATATCTGGTGATCAACAATCCGTGCTCTCATCTAGACTTACTCCAAATCTAGATGCCCTTGTTGACGTGATGCTTGCTTCTCCAACTGATCTGACCTGATCCCCCCCTCCTTAGGAGAAGAAGATCTAGACAAAAGCGTCTTCTCCAACTTCTGGATCGTCGAGAAATGACTGAAATAGTGTGCCATGAGGTGGTGCTTGACCAGCCATCATCCATCCTGATGGATATGTCAGCCAGGTTGAATTATTAATACAGTCCCTATAAGCAGCAACACGCCCTTATGTCGACAAGCCATTCTACGACCTCTCGTCGTCACCACATTTTGAACATGAGTATAACTACCGGCGACGCAGCTTCTCCCCAAACGAAACCATCGTCAAATTACTCTCCAAGTCTCGACCACGATCTAGGAACCATTGCAGACTCTCGAGACCCAGCAACAAGAGCACGCGCTCTCCAAGGCCCACCGGCACCACTTACAGTACACACACCCCTGGAGGATTAACGCCCCTCCCCTGTAAAGCACCTCAGCATCCTAGACAGGGCAAGCTTCGAGCACGAACCAAAGTAACGGTACGAGTGCCGTGGGTGTCGCCGCATTTTTATAGAATAGTATATATGTACATATATATATAGAGCTCCGTGGCCATGCCCTCTCTACCTATCGCCAATTCCCACAGCAGTATAAGTATAAGCACATCTATCTTCAACCAGCTCTCTCGTCCCATCACAATGTCCACTCTTATCTCGGACAACGGACCTCGGGCTCACAAAGCCCGTCCGGCTGCCAAGTCTGGCATCGACATCAAGCTCGACCAGCACTGGACCTCAAAGTCCTACACCTCTGGCTCCAAGGTCACGGGCAACGTTGTCGTCAACACCCAGCGCGATGTCGCCTTCGACACCTTTGAGATCTTCTTCACTGGCACTGCCTACACCCGGATCGACTTTGTCAGCCAATATTCCAGCCCCAACTACGCTGCGCGGCCCTTCATGAAGCTCCGCATGCCCCTCAACCCGGCAGACTTCCCCAGCACTCGCGTCTTTGAGGCTGGCCGCACATATACCATCCCCTTCAACTTCGTGGTTCCCCATCAGCTCACTCTCAGCGCCTGCAACCACCAGGTTGAGCATGAGGGCATCAGGGACCACCACCTTCAGCTCCCTCCCACTATGGGTTTCTGGGAGCGCAATGATCAGTCTCCCGACACAGCTCATATCGAGTACGGCATCCGCGCTGTTGCCACTCACAACGCTCCCGATGAGGTCCGAACTACACCTCTTGACGGCTTCCACATGATCAAGGTTCTCCCTGCAGTTCCCGAGGATGCCCCTCTTGAGATCTGCCCCAAGGATGAGCGCTACTGTCTCACAAAGACAAAGCCCATCCGTAAGAACCTCTTCTCCGCCAAGCAGGGCGAGCTGACTACTACGGCTTCTCAGCCCAGTGCTATCATGCTCTCCGGAAACTTCCTGAACGCCAGCGGCACCAACTTGAGGGTCAACCTCGAGTTCAAGTCCACCTCCAAGGATGTTACTCCCCCAAAGATCAACTCCGTTAGCGCCAAGCTTCACTCGACCACCTTCTTCAGCAGCGCTCCTATGACCCAGCTGCCCAACCTGGGCTCTCGTATCAAGCACCAAAGCACCCCATCTCTCACCTACTCTACTACCACACCCATCCCCATGCGCCCCGACACCCGGTTGACCTGGGAGGATGAGGCTCCTGCTTCTCGGCGGGATTCTGGTTACGACAGCGCTTTCTGGAATGAGGGAGAGGTTTCTGAGTCTGATGATGCCCACCGCAACAAGAAGGCCAGCAAGTTCAACGTTCGCCGATACGCCACTCTCGATATCCCCTTCAACCTGCCCACTAGTGGCAACAAGCTCTTCCTACCAACCTTTTACTCTTGCATCAGCGCCCGCACTTACATTGTTCACCTCACCCTATCCGCTGGCCCTATGAACACCAATATCAACCTCAACGTTCCCGTTCAGATCGCTGTCGAGAACACCTACGACCAGGTCGATGACGATGAGCTGCCTTCTTTCGATGCCGCTATTGCCGAGGCCGAGCAAGGCGACGTCGATGTTCACCTGGCACCTCGCCTGATGCGGATTCCATCTGCTCGATTCCAGAGCCAGAGCATTCTCCCCAGTTACGACGACATGCGAATGCGCCACCCAGTGACAGTTTCATAAGAGATCTCAGCCTTTTGTGCAACAAAACACCTACAGCAAAACACTTACAACAAAACTTAATGGATATTAATGGAGGAGGATCTGTTCCAGAAAAGTTCTTATGATACCACATTTTCCAAATAGAAAGAGGAGACCGGGAACCTTTTACGACTTTGGTCCTTTTTGTGCAAGATTAGATATATGCATCTTTCAGCGAGGAGTTTTTCGAGATCTCTTTTTCAAAAACAAGTCGAGATTGTCAAGAAGGTTCTTGGCATTTTTATTTTTGGAGTTATGAGGAGGGTTTTACCTTACCTAGGTCTACAAGGGGAAGCATTGGGATTACACAACACGGGAATCAGGCACAGCATTCCTGGAGCGAGCTTTACTATGTATTTACAGACGTGGCACCACTACGCCACCCTTTTTTTTGTTCTAGAAGAATATCGACATCTTCACAGCACTTTATGACTTACTCAATGCGATACAACTTGGTCTCCTGGACAGGCTTGGTATCTCTACATGGGATATAGCTATTGCATCAAGCCACGCCACTATCGACTGACCCTCCCAGCCTCAAAAAAGGAAGAACCCGGAAATGCCGTCGAACGATGAGCCACGTGGTTCCGTCGGCCGAAACCGCTGATCGCAGATGTCGTGTTATCCTCCACTTTCCCCGTGTTATTACCGTAGCATGATCTTCTTGACATGGAAGTGGCTTTGATTGGCTGGGATGGGCGCTAAGTCGAGACCGTGCATGACGGGACGGAGCGGTTCTGGACGAGGGTTATGATTGGTTGATATTGGATTGTTTAATGAGTGTATGATTGAGCAGTATAGCAAGACGAAGCTTGTTAACAGTTTACCAAAATACAGGTGTATATATCTCGTGCAAACAAGTTCTCATCAAGTGTATGGATGTATTAGTGCATACTTTTGTTGGGTCAAGATTTGACACTCACTCCTCCACCAGTACTGCCTATGGGTCTCAAGTAGTCTACTCAGATATCAGATTTTGTCTATAGCTCAGTGCGAGGTACTAGAAGCTGACTGAATGAATACTCAAATACGGGATACACAGTTTAGCTATTGAGAAATGACGATGACGACAAGTGTATCTTGTCCCAGCAAGAACAAGAAAGAAAACTTGTTGCATCCCGGGGCGTAAAGGCAAACGGTGGGAAACTTAGTGAAGGGGTCACGACAGAACAATTGATAATAGTGGATGATAGCACGAAGCTACATGAAGCCAGCCTATTATCTTATAGTGTCTTGGAGTTACGGAGCATTCTAGATATCGTCTCTGGCATCAGCGGCCGCAACAGCCCATCAGGGACCTCGACTAGAACAAAGACAAGTATGTATCGCCTGGCTCAAGTCTATCAGCGGCTGCCGGAGACAATGGGCGATGGATGGACCGCGAACTAAGTAGACAAAGAGCAGCAAGAAACGTGATCTGAAGCTTATGCGGTTTGTCAAGAGCTCAACAGGTCAAAACTCAAGACAATATAATACTGGACAATCCTTCCAAAGCCATGTTTGCTTTCCGATGCCAGAGAAGCTTACAGCCTTCAGCCCTGCAGATCAGTTATACACCGCGTTCTGCTGAGTAGCAAACATTTCACGGCTGAAGTGAACAATGTAAAACACGGACCAAGAGGCCCCGGAAAATACAACACTGACTAACCCTAACTTGTTGTAGATTAGTGGGGGCGAGGCCAAAACTCCAGATTTTATGTGGGATGGTCACAGTCGTAGTATCATTCTGTGCTTGGAACCAAAGTCGCTGAGGGCGGTATAAAGACGAGGGACGTTCGCTTCGTGAGAGGAGAGTTGCTCTTTTTTTCGGTCGCTATCGTTGAGTCGCATTGAATCCTCAAGTCACGCAGATTTGTCTGTTTCCACGCCTCACATATTCTCTCATAGCATTATCATGGATGCTCAGGAATTCCGCGAGGCTGCCAAGGCTGCCATTGACGAGAGTAAGTCATAGTTAAAACCACGATCATGATGATGCCTCTCAGGTCACGGTGACCTCCAATTGAAGTCGAAATACTCCACCTCCCCCGCACCTCACCACCAGAAAACACCATCACCAACTGTAACCCTCTACTGACACTGACAATCCCTCAGTCACCCACTGGGACGAAACCGTCGCCGACCACCGCGTCGTCTCAAACGTCAAGCCAGGCTATCTCCGCCCTCTCCTCCCCTCGGCAGCCCCCAGCGACCCAGAGCCTTGGTCCGCCATCCACCATGACATCCAGACCAAGATCTTCCCCGGCATAACCCACTGGGCGAGCCCCCGCTTCATGGCCTTCTTCCCCTGCTCCAGCAGCTACCCGGCCGCCCTGGCCGAGATGTACTCCAACGCCTTCAACGGCGCCCACTTCAACTGGATCTGCAGTCCCGCCGTCACCGAGCTCGAGACTGTCGTTATGGACTGGCTTGCCCAGGCGCTGGGGCTGCCCGAGTGTTATCTCAGCGGCGGCTCGACGCACGGCGGTGGTGTTATTCATGGGAGTGCCAGCGAGGCTATTCTCACCAACATGTGCGCTGCGCGGGAGAAGTATCTTGCTGCTGTGACCGCTCACCTCCCTGACGACAGCGAGGAAAAGGAGGACGCCCTCTGGCACCACCGCAGCAAGCTCGTCGCCCTCGGCAGCTCAGGCACGCACTCGAGCACCAAAAAGGCCGCTCAGGTCCTCGGCATCCGCTTCGCCACTGTTCCCGTCTCTGAGAGCGATGGCTTCGCTCTCAAGGGCAAGGCCCTCGCCGTCACCGTTGAGAACCTGCGCGCTCGCGGCCTTGAGCCGTTTTATCTGACTGCCACTCTCGGAACAACTGATGTCTGCGCTGTGGATGACTTTGAGGGCATTGTCCAGGCTCTGAAGCCAACGTTCGATACGCCCCAGGATATCTGGGTGCACGTCGATGCGGCATACGCTGGCTCGGCGCTCATTCTGGAAGAAAACCACCATCTAGCCAAGGCCTTCTCGTCGTTCCACTCCTTCAGCTTCAACCCGCACAAGTGGCTCCTCACCACCTTCGACTGCTCCGCCGTCTGGGTGCGTCGTCGAGCCTGGCTCATCCAGGCTCTTAGCATCAAGCCTCCTTACCTACGCAACCAGTTCAGCGACGACGAGCTCGTTACCGACTACCGCGACTGGCAGATCCCCCTGGGCCGACGTTTCCGCTCTCTCAAGCTGTGGTTCGTCATGCGCAGCTTTGGCATCAGCGGTCTTCAGAAGCACATCCGCCACGGCGTAGAGCTAGGCGAGAGCCTGGAGAGCAAGATTGCGTCTCGCCGGGATATCTTCTCCGTCTTCACACCTGCGCGCTTCGGTCTCGTCACGCTACGCGTCAACGGCGCAGACGAGACGGAGATTAACGACCGTACTGAAGCGGTGTACGAAGCCATCAACGCGGCCGGAGAGTTCTACCTCACCGGTACTGTCGTCAACGACAAGTTCGCCATTCGTGTGTGCACTGGCGTGGCCAAGGTGGAGGAGGAGCATGTACAGCGTATCTTCGACGTCTTGGTTGAGGCGGCAGAGGCTGAGATTGCTAAGAAGGCGTGAAGAGGTGTACGGGCTCACATGAGAATCGACTTAGATATCCAGGAATAAGAAATATGCCAATAATATGCATGACTGTATCGAGTGAGAGAAATGCAACCGTTTCACATGCTCCTTGGGCTCATTTTCGTGATCTCCCCCACTCGTTATGCAATGATCTTTTCTCAGAGACAAAAGCCCTTGAAGCTATCTTTCAATTTGTATTCGTATATCTCGTTATCATAATTCTGGTCCCTTCCTCTACCGACTATATCCCCTATCACGCCGGTAGTAATCGTCATAATTGTCATAATCGTCATATGGATACCGACTGCTCGATCGATGCTTTCTCCTCCCCCTATCACTGCCCCGACTTTTGTTGTTACTGTCATCCCTACGATCAACCTCACGTCCGTCGTGTTTCTTCTTGTAGTTGTCAAAATCTCGGCTGAACCAAGTGATGGCGCCGGCAAGGGCGAGGGCGATGCCTGGTGTCCAGTCGAAGCCGCATTCTTTCGGTTTGACGGGGAGTCCGCCTTGAGGAGGTTGTCGACGGGGTTGACGGTTGCCTCGAGGGGGCTCGGAGTAGGTATCTCGTCTTCCCATGGTGATGGTAGAAGTAGTAGGGGGTGGTTGAGGGCTGATCCTGATGTTGTGGATGGATCGAGACTGAATAACTGAGTGGTCTTTACACTTGTCGATATCAAGTGATGATGTATAACCTCCACTTGTTGATGATCAAAGGTAGTGAGCGGGCTTGTTTCGTGTGTAATGTGCAGATATTCGCCTACCATTCACATAAACTCGAACCACGATAGAAAAGAGCAAACCCCCAACAGTTATAAGCTTCCAGCCTTGGAATTAAAGACCCTTGATCCTAGATCTTAAACCGTCGGACATCCATCTTCCCCGCCACTACTGCCGGCTTCTTTGTCCGGAGCCACTCGATCACTTGACATTTGACGGTGAATGTCACTCATTGCTCGATTCACAGGTCAAGCTTAACTTGGACAGGGATCGCAAGTTGGGGGTGACGTCCGTCATGATGTCACTAACATCGTCATCTCCCCTCACTCCTCACCCTTATGAGACACAAACAAAGCAATTCCTCCCTGAAAAATGCACCCTCGCGTAATACTGCAGCACCAAGATCCATCAGGTGGCTTCAAATTTGAGCATTGACAATTGTCTAGATCGAGCTTGTACCTAGTCTTAAGTATAGACCCCATCTACTCTAATGCTGAAAGCTCTACGAAGTATCAAGTCTAAGCCAACACAAATAAATCAGATGCTCGCTCGTCTGGGTGCCATTGTCCGTCTCAAAGCCTTCTTGGCTTCCGTCTCTTCTACCAGAGGCAAGACTCCTTGCTCCTTCATCTTGTTGAAGAATTCCTGTCCATACTTGTATCCCAGCTGGTATAGTTCATCAAATTTGTGAAAGTCAAGAGTCCCATAGTCGTCGATCGGTGGCCGCATGTAAATGCATCCAGCCATCGTCTTTGCACGCTCTAGGGCATCGACACTCGACACATATGCCAGCCGTCCCTGAATCTCCGCAAGAGTCGGGGGGTTGGGGTGAGACGAGAACGGGTTCCACCGATTGACAAAAGCCCATGCTCCAGAAAGTGAGTCACCATAAGTCTGCGGCGTGTCATCATCCAAAGCACCTACGTCGATGGCAAAGATTATATCAACTCCTAGACCCTTCATGTGCGACACAGTCAAATTGTCAATGTAGCCACCATCCAGCAGCATACTGCCCTCGTCACACAAAGGCGGGAGTAAACCGGCGAGGGACATGGACGCTCGGATATATCTCCATGCGTATCCACTGGTATGGAATTCTGCTCGACTCTTACTGATGTTGGTTGTGTTGCAGTAATATTCAAGCCAAAAGTCTTCCATCTGCGTATCACCGAGCGCTTTGAAGATACCACGATTGAACTCGTGACCCGTTGTGTACGATGCAGACGGATACGTCAGATCCAGAGCAAATCGCCAAAGACTGGCCATCCGCCCGGCGAATTTCTTGGCAAATCCAAACATAGGCACAACGTCTGCGTGTCGAGCATACAGGGCTCCAACGAAGGCACCAATAGAAGTTCCTCCGACCAGGTCGATAGGAATTCCAGCTTCTTCCATGGCTCTGATGATACCAATTTGAGTGATGCCTCGCGCACCGCCTCCACCAAGAACAAGTCCAATTGACTTACCACAGAGTCGCCGTGCCAGCCGGTGAAAATCGCCCTTGTAAGGCGAGTCGGGCGAGTAGTACGGCGTGTGGTGCACTTTGCGAGACGTGTACTTTTGAATCTCGGCCTGTAAGACCTGTACACGCTCCTTGAGCGCTTGACCAAGCTTCTTGGGAGGATGGACTGGCATCTCATTTGTCCTGAAAGCCATTTGAATGTGACAGTGACCGCCATTGATCCACATGCGATTTTGCAGCCAAGCCCGGGTCAACCCAGGCCGCGAGTAACGCTCCGCATGTAGCAGCACCAGAACCTTTCTGGCCGTGGACTTCATACCAAGCATAAACCGCTCGTACTCGCCAATCGCTGGTGACCCTTCGGCAAGACCCACCAGGAGGATGCTGTCAGCTTGCGTGATGCAGGTCTGAGTCCATGGGGAGTTGACGTTTGTATCTAGTGAGCCAAAGTTAGCTTGAGGCCCTTGTCTGCAAGTCCAGAAAGCGGATTGTAATGTGACATGTTCAGGAAAAAATTAGAGTTAATAGAACCAACATCGGCTTTGCCTCTGGAGTCTATGTGTGATATTCTCATCATAAAAAGGATTGTGGGGGGGAAAGAAGAAATAAAAAAACAGATCATTGCTTACCTGCAACATAAACAACCAGACCATGCTTCTCTTCCAGGTCGGCAAGATACTGAGAAAGTCTAAGCTTTCCCATCTTGTTGAAGGCATGCTTGCCTAGATGGTTGAGAATAGCAGCCTGGTTGAGGGAGGTGGCACCATTTGCTGGACCGACCTGTGCCAAGGCGTTCATAAGTCGATTACCAAACTCGACAACAGGCACTCCTGCGGTAACAGGCAGGATTGCCACAGTTCGAAGGTTCATTGTAGACTTCCGCATCAGTGTCTTGGGGTTGGTGCTGGCATCTTTGTATGAGAACTTGGAAGTCTCATCAACGATTGCCCTCATTCGTGATGCGATGATCTTCGAGATCTTGATGGTAATGTTTGGATGCTCTTGCGCCAAGCTATTGAAAAGTGTTCGGGGGAATTTCACCAACTCCGTATCTCGAATAGCGTGCAGAGTTCCTGGACGAGCAGTCTCTGTAAGCACCTCGAGCTCACCAACACTGTCACCTTGTCCAAACTCAGCCAGAGCCGTGACACCGCCACTGCCACCCTTGCGCTCTTGAACCAGACGAAGGCGCCCGTTGAGAACGATATAAATGGCTTCGCTCTCGTCGGCTTCGTGAAACAGAACCTGTCCGGCATTAACTTGGACCCATTCCAGAGCAAAGTCGATGTGCAAGATCAGGCGAGGCAATATGTTGGTCAATCTCTTTGCCATGGTGAGAAGGACAATCGGATACCGGTCCACGATCCTTTCTAGGGAGGCTCGAGGCAGGAAGCCGACATACACATCAGTCTTGGCCACAACGTCGATGAAAGACCTGTAAGAAGAGACGCTTCCAATGTAGCCAGCAAGTCCACCCGGCTTGACCAAAGCGATACTTCGACGTGTCTTCTTCGATGTCGATTGCTGTGTCTGTGTCTCGGCTTGATCTCGTGCAGCTTCAGTGCGTGCCAAGTTGGGAAACGAGCCCATCTCGGATGGGTCCGGAGACAAAGGATCTTGGTGAGAAGGACCAAATCCATTGGATTGCAAGATATTGTGAGCATCTGCGTCACCCGTTGTGCCGATATCCAAGAACCCATCAATGACATAGTACAGCCCAGGGTTTCGCTCTCCTTGTTCTACGAGAACAGATCCCTTGGGGAAGAACACAATCTCAACCTCATCCTTCATGTCGTTGGCAAGAGCCTGGGCACTGACGGGAGTATGCAGACCGGTTCCGTTAGAGGTCACTGACTCAGTCTCGCCATCAGCAGAGCCGTCAAAGGGAGCCATGAAACCAAAGGCATTGCTTTGACTGTGAAACCTTGATCGCCGATGGTCGAATGATACCAGTCTGGGAGAACCTTCCATAGACTCCGGTTCGCGGGACGCACTGCCATGGGAATCCAGCCCAAGGGACTTGAACATGCACTCCAAGATGGAAGCACGGAAGAGGTTATCCTCATCGACAGTTTCTCGCGGATCCATCGTTATGCGACCCAACCTTCTCGAGTCAAAGGGATCATTAAAGAATCGATCGTCCTTCGGATTCGCGCCCTGTCGTCTCATCGAAGCCCCCGAGGTGGATCGTTGGTCCATTGACGAAATGCGCGAAGCTCCGCGCGATAACTGTGTGTTAGACAGTAGATCTCCAGGGCTCGGAGTATGAGGCGAAGCTCGCTCGCGAGGTGGTGCAATGGTGCTAGTAACTGTTGTCGACCGTAGTTTTGTCATTGACTGCAACATAACCTCCTTTCGAAGGGTTATGCTTGACCTTCGCGGACGAGACGATGCAGAGTTGTGCAGCGCGATACCCTTCGTGTCATCATCCTCTTCGCTACGTTCTCGTTCACGTTTGAACTTCTCCTTGAGACGCTCAAGAGCATCGCCTCGCAGAATGTTCGGGAGCTGACACATCGTGTATTTAATCATGCTCTTCTCTGTCTGCAGTACCTCGCTAGTCAAGCCGAGGTAGTTGTAGGCTTGAGCAAGAGTGACTCTCTGAAACCTTGAGAGGATAACATGAACAATGTGTGCAGTCGCCTTGGGGTAGATCTTGATAAGTCTTCGGAATGCACTTGCTGGAATAATGGCAATCGTGGTATCAACCGTGGCTCGAGCAATGATGTCTGGATGGGCCGACCCAGATGTACTCCTTGTTGGCAAAGATGGCCTAGTAGACGGAGGGGGAGGAGTAGAGCCGTTCAATGACATAGGCGGGATCGCAGCTTGATCAGTTTCAAAGCCAGGTTCGCCGAGACCTTCTGGCTTCTGCTCATCCATCCCGGCATGGTGTGTATGGGGAGTACCCGGCGTAGACATGCTGACATCCGAAGGGACATGTGGACTGGTTGACTGCTCAAAGGTCGGGTGCCGAAGGCCACTACTCTTGACATGATGCAAGGAAGGCTCTTCATGATCATCACTTGGCCGCAGGCTGACATCCTCTGTAAACAGAGACATGATGGAAAACAATGAAGACATGGGTGCACCATTCCGAACTTCTGTAAGTAGCTGGTAGGTCTGTTGACCAGGAGCGACGTCGTCCTCATCGGACGAGTCGAGGTCAAGGTGCCCTCGAGAGGCAGCAGCTGAGCGTGGGCTTCGGTTTGACTTGACAAAGATCTCAACCAAGCCATCAACCACGATACAGAAGCCCTTTTCTTCTTCAAGGTTGATAGTCTCCCCTGCAATGAGCTTCCTCGTTTGCATGCTGCGAGTCAACTCATGAAAGACAGGTCGCTCTAGGTAGCCAAAGATCTTGATGGCACTCAAGAACTCGTCCAGATAGTTCGCCAGCCCCGACTTAGCACCACCTTCGTGGGTGTCAGGGAAGAGATCGATCTCTGGCTCTTTGCGCTGTGGCTCTGGCGGTAGACGAGAGTACATGTTGAGAATGCGATACCTGACGACCCAACTGACGGCTGACACGACAGCTGCCATGATGAACATGCTATGACATCGTTAGCAGTGAAGGACGACGCTGTATAATAGCCCGACATACAGTGTGGTAGCATTCATGGTAACAGTCCAGCTTGTCGAAAACAAGTGGAAGAGGAAGGAAGGGACATTAATCGTCACAATCCGAATCACCCAGTAAAGGATGGTGGAGGTAATGTGGAAGATAGACCAAATCAACCTCCCAAAGAGGCCGAACCAGGTGTAAGGCTCATGGGGGATGACAGCAGGCATAGTGCTCACGGCAGAAGTAGAGCTGCTGAGGGCATGGGCGACAGTCTCAGCGACGTCGCCGGCCATTTGAGCGGCATTTGACGGGTCAGATGCCATGGCTGAGTGTGAGTCTGCTGCGCATCATAGCGTAGCATCCTGTAGAAGAAGGGAGCCGCGTGGAAGCGGAGGGAGGAAAACCGGAGGTGACGAGGTTTTATGAACATGGGAAAGGAAAAAAAAGAGCGTGGCTGCATTTCGCAGCTTTTAGCTTGTGATCGGGAGCGGAGTTACAGGGGAGCTCTGATGCCGAGGATTGGCCGGGTGACACCCCACCCCGCTGGGACTCAGTGACTGAGGCGCTGAATTTGTTCCAGACGGGCATGGGTTTGTAGTGTGTGGAGGGGCTATCCGCTGGTGCCGTCACTTTTGCATTGCTTTTGCCCTTGGATAACCTATATCACATCCTTCGTTCTCTTCATATCAGCTATCGCGGTCACTAGATCGAGTTCTTTGGTGCAGGAAACAGACGGCAAAAGCCTGTTTTATCTCGCGCCAAGCCACCGCTATTTCACGGCTGCATTCGCCGTCTGATCATGTGCTCTTGAGCTCAACACCCCGCGACAGCTTCCCAGATGCCCTTTGCGCAACTCGTTCTCGGCAGCCCAGGCTCTGGAAAGAGTACCTACTGTGATGGCAGTGAGTATTAGAAATACTGCTGAGACTGCAATGTACTAACCGATCAAGTGCACCAGTTTCTGGGTGCCATCGGGCGAGCCTGTTCCGTTGTAAACCTCGATCCCGCCAACGACCACACAAACTACCCTGTGGCGCTCGACATTCGCAATCTGATAAAGCTCGAGGAGATTATGAAAGATGATAAGCTAGGACCTAATGGAGGCATCTTGTATGCCCTTGAAGAGTTGGAACATAATTTTGAGTGGTTGGAAGAAGGACTGAAAGAGTTTAGTGAAGACTACATTCTCTTTGACTGTCCTGGACAAGTGGAACTATATACACACCACAACTCTTTGCGAAACATCTTCTACAAACTCCAGAAGATTGGATTCAGGGTCGGTAGCCTCCGCTATTTGAGAACGCAGCAACTGACAGTTTGTAGCTCGTTTGCGTCCACCTCTCGGATTCCTTCTGTCTAACGCAACCTTCGTTATACGTATCAAACGTCCTCCTATCCCTCCGGGCCATGATCCAGATGGATATGCCACACATCAATATTCTCTCCAAGATCGACAAGGTCTCCGAGTACGACGAACTTCCCTTTAATCTCGAATACTATACAGACGTGGACGACCTGACGTACTTGACACCCCATCTCGAAACCGAATCCCCCGCTTTGAGGAGTGAAAAGTTTGGCAGGCTCAACGAGGCCATTGCAAGCCTGATCGAGAACTATGGTCTGGTGCGTTACGAAGTGCTGGCTGTCGAAAATAAGAAGAGCATGATGCATATTCTCCGCGTTATTGACCGCGCTGGTGGATACATCTTTGGTAGTGCAGAAGGTGCCAACGATACAGTCTGGTCGGTCGCTATGAGAAGTGAGGGGTCCATGTTGGAGGTACAAGATATTCAGGAGCGCTGGATCGACCAGAAGGTGGAATACGATGCGATGGAGCGAGAGGCCGAGGAGGAACAAATTCGCCTCCAGGAGGAACAAGCCATGGAGATGGAACAAAGCCAACCGCTCGCTCCGGCGGGTGACATGGATCCTGACTTTGGGGACATGACAGTGCCTAAGGATAGTGGGATCAAGGTAGTTAGAAAGCAATGATACCCGTTCATCCATCTGCCTCGTCCATCTCCTCGTCACTTGACACGTCATTTATGTCGAGGACCATCTCGTCCTGGTTGCGCAGTGAGCTGTTGAGTGAAGATTTGGAATCCGAGTCTTCCTTCGCAGCGAGGATGAGTCTCTTGGCCTGACGAATAGCTTCCTCCTCAGCTTTACGGATTGTTCCACTGACGCGAACAACGCGAAAGATACACGGTCTGCCGTCTCTGACAGGAATGTGGTCCATAAAAGTCAGAGTGGACCACAGCATTTGATAGTGTGCCCTGGAGCATCTGAGGATAAAAGTCGAGGTAGCCAAAGACAGATATTTCACTGGAAGGGTTAATGATGCGACGCGTTTGATAGTCTTGAGTAGTGCTCACCTGAGCAGCTCATCAAGGCCCCAGACCCATAATCGCCATAGAGTGACGCGACCTCAGCCCTAATCCCTTTGATAAGAGCGCCAGGCGTGAGCTTTTCGATGGTTGGCTGGTGATGAAGGACAAAGTCTGGCAAATTTGATTTTGCAGCCTTTGCAGGATCAGGCGGATAAACGATGTTGACAAGGAGATATCTCTCTTTAATGCGCACCATTTTAATCAAGTCACAGTATAAAAAGGCGTAATTGTCGAAGTCTTGAGAGGTAGAGCAAATGAAGGCTTGCGACTGGTGAAGAGCTTGAGGTTGCTTTGCATCTCCGTAGAAAGTTGGTGATTTCGGGACGAGTCCCACTAAGACGGGATCAGTGGGGCCGTGGTACATATGGCTTCCCCGCTGTCAGTTCGTAAACTCAATCGTTATTTATATGCTCACCATAATAGCTTTGACTCTTTCTCATATTATACTTGCACAGCTTATGCCTGCCCGTCAAAGGTCCAGCTAATTATAGCATTGTTGCTCAATCCCTTACTAAGACCATGGCTTCCGGTCCATTGAAGGCGGCCCTTCTTATCGTCTCAACTACGGCAGCCAGAGATGCTTCGGCCGATGCCTCGGGTCCTATACTCACCCAAGTATTGGAAGACGAGGGCGATGGAAAGTGGGAGGTCCATGATACCAAAATCGTTACGGATGATGTACTAGCGATCCAGCGCCAGATAACTGCTTGGACTGATGGCCCAGAGAGTGTCAACCTTGTTGTCACTACTGGTGGGACAGGCTTTGCAACTGGCGATTCTACTCCAGAGGTAAATTTGTTATACCAACTCATGGATAGTTAAGCTCATGTTTGCTTAGGCAGTTGCTCCTCTATTGCACAGGCAAGCCCCAGGTCTTGTACATGGCATGCTAGCGGCATCACTCGCAGTTACACCTTGTAAGAGATATCCTCACCATTATCATGCCAACCAAACTAACAATGCCAAAAGTCGCAATGATGTCACGGCCAGTAGCCGGAGTCCGTAATTCTACCATTATAGTTACCTTACCTGGGTCACCTAAGGGTGCTAAGGAGAATCTCCAGGCCATCGTCAAAACACTACCTCATGCCTGCATCCAAGCGGCCGGTGGCAACTCAAGAGCTATCCATTCTGGAGGAGTTAAGAAGTTAGAAGCTGAAGCTGGTATTACAAGCGGAAATGCTCAGCCTTCAGCTACTGGCCACGGACATGGCCATCATCACCAAGGCTGTGGCCATGATCATGGACACGGACAGGGTCATAGCCACGGGAGTCTCGTGAGACATACAAAGCCAGGCACTACCTTGTCCAATGACCCTACCCTTGGCCCTTCTCGTCGATATAGAGAATCGCCATATCCCATGCTTCCAGTTGAAGAAGCGCTGACATTGATCGGAGAGCATACCCCTGGGCCCGAAGTTATCACAGCACCAGTCGACCAGTCTATCATCAACTCAGTTCTGGCCGAGGACGTAAAAGCGAGGGAAAATGTACCAGCTTTCCGCGCCAGTATTGTAGACGGCTACGCTGTGGTGACCCCCAAAGATGGCCAGCTCAAGGGTGTATTCCCTGTTACCGCTATATCCCACGCCGCACCTGGAGACATCGGAGCTTTGAAGGAAGGGGAGTTGGCTAGAATTACTACTGGTGCACCTCTGCCCCCCGGCGCCACAACAGTTGTCATGGTGGAGGACACTGTTCTCAAGACAATGTCAGAAGATGGAAGGGAGGAGAAAGAAGTCGAAATTCAAGTCGAGGGAGTCAAAGAGGGCGAGAACATCCGCGAAGTCGGTAGTGACGTCGAGGAAGGCACTGTCATTCTCAACAAGGGCGAGACAATCAGTGGCGTTGGCGGAGAGATTGGCCTCCTCGCCTCCGTGGGAGTTTCGGAAGCAAAAGTTTTCCGTCGCCCCGTGGTAGCCGTCCTATCTACTGGCGATGAGATCGTCGAGTACAACCGTCCCGGCGATCTGAAACTGGGCGAAGTCCGTGACACTAACCGAATCACTCTCATGTCCGCTGCCAGAGAATGGGGTTATGAGGTTGTAGATCTCGGTATCGCCAGTGACAAGCCTGGCACGCTGGAGGAGACTCTCCGCGATGGACTCCGGCGCGCAGATCTGCTCATTACCACTGGCGGTGTCTCCATGGGGGAACTTGATCTCCTCAAGCCAACTATCGAGCGTGCTCTGGGTGGCACCATTCACTTTGGACGTGTTGCTATGAAGCCCGGAAAGCCGACGACTTTTGCTACAGTTCCTGTGAAAGACAACTCAGGACAGCGGATTACGAAGACCATCTTTTCACTGCCTGGCAACCCAGCATCTGCTCTTGTCACCTTCCACCTGTTTGTGCTCCCTTCATTGCACAAACTGTCTGGCGCTTCAACTGCAGGCCTCCCAAGGGTTCCAGCTATCGTTTCCCACGATTTCCCCTTGGATCCTAGGCCCGAATATCACCGCGCTGTAGTGACAGTTGGAAAGGACGGACTCCTCTCAGCTGCCAGCACGGGAGGGCAGCGTAGCTCCAAGGTTGGCAGCTTGAGATCAGCAAACGCCTTGGTTATTCTGCCTAGTGGAAAGGGCAAGCTCGAGAAGGGATCAAATGTTGAGGTTTTACTGTTGGGCGCCGTCCAAGCTGCTTAGAAGTGAACAACATTGTGTTCGTGGTTTCGCAGGGCTTGGACCCAAGCTTTTCAGCGTCATAACAACTTGTATTCGATCAACACATACAAGACGCAATCCCGGATACGATCCTAATCTTCAATAACATATAATTCAAATCTTGCATCGTGATGTACACTTCCACCTCCAGATGATACTGATACTGATACAGCCAAAACACGTCCTCCCGAGCCAATCTTCCAAACGCCTGACCAAATATTATTGGCGCAATGCATGCGCGCTCCGTCTCTTTTGGAACACACGAAGTTGATGCCGGCGGCAAGGCTGCCGGACTTGATGGATGTCTAAGGTTAGATGATGAGTTTACTTCTTCTCGCCAAAGGCAGGGGCCTTGCTGGAAACAAGGAGACCGATGATAAGACCGAACAAGCCAAGTACTGAGCTGAAGATCTCAATAACCAGAATCTTGACGAAGCTGTAGACTTGTAAGTAAAGACAGTCGCGCCGGGCGCGATTGGGTTGATGACGTACAGAGAAGGATCGGCAGCATCAGCCAGAGCAGCACCACTACCGTTGATACCAACGGCAACACCGCAGATAAGGTTGCACATGCCGACTGTGATACCGGACCAGAAGAGGGCATAACCAGTGTAGTAGGAGTTGGCGGAGTAGAGCTCGGCGCCGGTAACGTTCTCGACCTTTTGCGAGAAGACGATGGCCATGATGACGCCGTAGATGGCGACGACCTCACAGAAGATAATCGAGATCAGGTTCTTGGTTCGGATGCGGGGGGCCTTAACACCACCACCGAGAATCGACGAGCCGGTAATGAAGATGCCCCTGTATGCAATGCGTTAGAGCCGCGATGTACAAGATGTTATGAGGCTATACGCACCATGCAGCACCAACAACAGAGAGACCGATACAAAGCGCGATACCCAGAGTAGCCCAGGTATAAGGCGAAACGGCCTCGAGGAATCCACCGACATCGAAGGACTCGCCGCTACCGGTAAAGAGCATATCTACACGACAGCGTCATCGTCAGCAAAAGTACTCTCAATCTCCAAGTATCCAACGCCTCTCGGGAACGGGGTTCGCGTACAGGCTCCGACGACGAGCAAGAACGACCATAGGCCGCCCAATCCATAGTACAGACTCATAGCGACGGGTTTCGAATTGTTATCTCGACGATCCGGGGGGGTTGATTTATTGGCGATGGCGGGCTTCGGTTTGACGGTGGCTTATTCTGAGCTTTCCAGGAGCTCCTGTTTAGAGGTACCTTAAAGCTGCGATGCGTGTCCAAGCAGCAGGCAACTGGAATAACTGGGACCGACGTCACATGATGCGAGGCTGAATTGTGGCGGCGTGCGGCGCGAGGCGCTTAGTCATGCCTGCTTTGCGCATTCCCCTCCAGGCAGACGGTCCTCATGAACCTTGGCCTTGACAAACAATCAACCGCCGCAAGCCGAATTGCATTTAACCAGGCCTTCTTCGCGCACGACCACTCAAACAGAAATCATGGCCACCGGAGCGCAATCATTCTACGAGCTGTACCGCAGGAGCAGGTACAGCGCCTATTGCTATGCGCTGCTTTGCGACAGCTAGACTAACATGGTTCACTACAGTATCGGTCTCGCTTTGACGGATACCCTCGATGATCTCATTAGCGACGAGCGTATCAACCCCCAGCTTGCCATGAAGATCCTGGGCAACTTTGACCAAGCCATCACCGAGGCGCTCCAGAAGAATGTTAAGGCCCGTCTTCAATTCAAGGTGAGCGGACAACCCTGGTGCTCGGCATGTGCATCTCCAACAAGACTAACCACTCTTGCCTGCACAGGGAAGCCTCGATACATATCGGTTCTGCGACGAAGTCTGGACCTTTCTGATCAAGAACGTGACCTTCAAGATGGACAGCGGAAGCCAGTCCGTGACGGCGAACAAGGTCAAGATTGTCAGCTGCAACGCCAAGAAGCCCGGCGAGGGACAATAAGAGAACAATTCGTGGAGGCGCAAGATGGGTTACGAAGAATGCACACAACGGTCACAGATTGGGAAACTACCGGAAGATAGATTCATCGGAATTGGGTGGCGTTTGGAATATGGCTTTTTACTACAGAGTACAATTACCGGATATTGCTTGTGATGGACATAGAGCAAGGGACCGGGTTCAGCCCGTGAGAAACTGGACTTCTTTTTACACATCGTCAACATGAGTGTAGTTCAGAATGCTATAATGATTTTGATATATCTGAAGGTTGAATTATATGACAAGTGAAGCAGCTGACGCATGTATCTTCACTTTCCCCAGATTCTGACAACAAGGCGCTTCTCGAGCCGGGGGCTGTAGCTCCAGGTGCCTTAAGACAGGCAGTCCCCCACTAAAAGACCATTCCTCAGCCTCTAACAAGTCCGCCAAGTCAATCCATCATCATCATTAGGGGGCCCTTTCCATTCTCACCAACCTAAGCCTCCGACGACCATGATCCGTAAACGACAAACAGCGGCAGCTTCAGAAACCGAACCTTCTTCAG
Source organism: Fusarium nurragi (assembly GCA_012977755.1). NCBI lineage: Eukaryota > Fungi > Ascomycota > Sordariomycetes > Hypocreales > Nectriaceae > Fusarium > Fusarium nurragi. The sequence goes on from JAALXI010000027.1 coordinate 21,025, forward strand.
CTTCAGCTACAAAGGACCAACCGTCTTCCAAGATGCCACTGCCCAGCGCTTGGAGTCTGCGGTCGCAGTGGATGTTCTTTGCGGTTGCTAGTGGTGCTTGTGCAGCCTTCAATGGAGTTTTTGCAAAGCTGTAAGTCAGGGCTGCTTTCGTGTCACTACAATCCTTGGGGAATCTACTTCCTGTAAAGTAGTGGCATGCAATGCTTGTAGACTATTAAGCTACAACTAGCTTAGGAGGTATCGCTTATGACAACTTGTACTAACTGATGCTCAGGACAACTACACATCTCACAACCGATCTATCCAACAGCATTGCGGGCTTGCTTGGCTTATCCTCCCATGAGCATATTGTTGAGTATCTAGTCCGAGGTGTAAGTTTGCCCTTGCCTCTTCACAACTCGCCACTCACATCTCTAGATCTTCTTTGTTCTCAACCTCACTTTCAACGGCGTCGTAAGTTATTCTTAACGTCCCTCTCTTGCTGTAACGCTCACTTACACCATCTCAGATGTGGACACTCTTTACACAGGCTCTTGCCCGTGGCACATCCACAACTCAAGTTTCCATCATGAACACCTCAACCAACTTCATGATCACAGCAGTGCTGGGCGCCTTGATCTTCTCAGAGGTCCTACCGCCCCTGTGGTGGGCAGGTGCCGCGCTTCTCGTCGCGGGCAACGTTATCGTGGGACGAAAGGATGAGACAAAGGATGCTGGTGCTGCTGCGGCCGCCGAGGGACCGAGTTATGTACCTGTGCCGACTGAAGAGGAGGGAATACTGAGGAGGGATGATGATGAGGATATCATTGACCTGGGAAGGGTCTCGGATGAGAGGTCACGATAGGTTGCGACGGTTTGGTTAGATGCTTACAGCCGAGACGGGCTATCGTGAGTCAAAGGTATCATAGACTGATTCGGTAAGGTAACATGTTATGTTTAGCATGGATAGACCAAAAGTAATAGATTCAAGTCCCAGAACGCCAGCGTACCGTGCGCATTTCTCTATAGTAGCACAACAAATAAGACAAGTTCTCACAATCAACATGCTCACAGAGTTACCGTCGGCTCTCCAGCTCAACGCCCTCATCAACCACATCTTCATCCCCGTCCAGTATCTGCCCTCTGCCCAGCGGCCGCTCACCACCAGAGCTGCTACTCAAGCGGATCCTACCGCCGGAGTACCTCGAAACCCTGCAGGAGAACCAATTACCAGCTCGTTGGAGAAGGATCCATAATTGCTCCTGTCCCTCTTCGATGCGGTGGTTATCCTTCGGGTTCTCGGCTGCTTCGACCTTGAATTGATATCTCAGGCAGTCCTTGACGGTCACAAGACCAGTGAGTTTGCCGTGGTATTCAATCAGAATAACTCGAGGCCCGATCTTCTGAAATAATTCCATGACAGTCTCGAGGGGTAGCCTTGGATGTGCTGTGACTGGTGTTGAGTCGACATATCGGCTGAAGTCGAGCATCGATGAATGGGCCGAATCGCCATTTCCGCCGTGAAGAGAAGTGTTGGATAGATTTGTCGATGACGGTGCAAATGCGCACTTTGCACTCCCCGATAGAGGCGATGTTCGACTCATTTTGTCAATAGCGTATCGCAACTCTGCACTGCCGATGTAGCCAACGAGGACTTTGGTATGTTTGTCTTCTACCACAGGGAAGCCTTGGTATCGGTCGTCGGCAAGAAGACTCTGAACTTCACCCAACGTGAGTCCGTGAACGGGCACCGACACCACTGAAGTCCGCATGACCGCCGAGACAGGTACGCCAAAATTGTGCTCCTCTTTACTGTCGAGGAACGGCATCCCGCTGAACCATATCATCCTGTCAGCAATACCTCCCTTGCCAAACAACTCGCTGATGGCTTTGGTGACGCCAACGACGATCATGGTGGGAAGGATGTAGTTCAGAGCACCTGTAAGCTCGAACATGATGACAACCACAGATATAGTAATGTGCATGATACCGCTCAGCGCGGCGGCAGCTCCAAGCAAGGCATACGTGCCAGGAGTGATACAAGGCTCATCCGGCTTACAAGCCGAGAAGAAGACGCTGGTAGGGTGGGCCTCATGAATAGCTTGGACGATGATACCTACGGTCCTGCCGAAGGATGCTCCAACCGCCATTGAAGGGACGAAGATACCAGCGGGAACCTTGCATCCATAGGATAGAATAACAAGAAACAGCCGTAGGAAGGTCGCTAGGAACAGCGATGTTATGTTCCACCATCGCTTGTCAGGATCACACAGACCATGGTAAGCGTCTTGGTGACCACACTCTGAGAAGAGAATCTCCATGCTCTCCGTCATATCGATCCTCAAAAAGGCGTTAGGATAAGCAATGATAGCAGTGCCAGCCGCTAACAGAGTCGCCTCGAGAACAGCGTACTCCTTCAAGTACTTCTTGCGGAAGGCCTGGACCCTCAAGTTCCACTTGATCACAAAGGCTCCATAGAGACCTCCAAAGATACCAATCAAGACATAGAACAGCAGTTCAAAGAAGTGCCAGTCATTCTTATACTCCACCTGGAACATGACCAGTTGGCCCGTTCGGAAGGGGTTCATGGCAGCGAGAACAGCCGTCGCCACCAGAGCGCAGAAGTAACTGCGCCATAGCGTCTTGAGGGGAAACTGGTTCGACATCTCCTCAAGGGAGAAGAGCACACCGCCGATAGGGCTGCCAAAAGCGACAGCGACACCAGCAGCAGCTGAAGCGCTCAGGAACTCCCTCGTCTTGGAAGCGTTGCGCTTGTACTTGTCGAAGAGTCGAGATATGACGTTTCCCGTGCACACAGCATAGTGTACACTGGGGCCTTCTTTACCAACCGACAAGCCAGATGCGATGGCGAGGGGAAGACAGACAGATTTGATGATCAGAGTCCACCAGCCAAGAAAGCCTTTCATGACGAATCCGGCAATAATGCACTTGATCTCGGAAATGCCTGAGCCAGCAGCGTATGGTGCGAACGACTTGACCAAGGTACCCGCAACGCAAGCAAATAGGGTCTATGTGGTCAGTTTATCACCCTTTGGAGGGGGTGCGTTGGACTCACTGCGAAGACCAAGTAGATGAAATAATTAAAGGGTGCAAAGCCAGTCCATCTGTGCCATTGATCGCATCCTGTGTCCTGTCAGTATTAAGCACATCGCCATGTCAAGAACACCACTATACCGTTGTCTTCTCCCCAACAACAAAAGTTCTCGTTCAAGTAGAAACCGGTCTCGCAGTAGCCCATCTTGACATCGGAGAGCCATTCTGTAATGATATTGAGAAGCGCCGCGTTCAGCCCAATTGCAACGCCAATGATTGTCACCACAATCCAGGCCTGCGCTGCATCATAACTCCTCCATAGCTGATATCGCCAGCCAGGTTGTCCTTTATCATAGAGACCGGCTGCTTGTTTCCGTCGCGCCTTACGCTTAGCTTGTTCTCGCGCCGCATCCTGGACCCAGTCTACCACGTATCAGTATCGATCTGTCAATCGTAGTCGTTCGAATCGCATACCTATTGTTGTAAAGTCCTGGTCCGTTGGTTAGCATTGTATTCGGATGTGTGATGCACAGCCAACTTACCTCGTATCTCTTAATCTCGGCAATCTCGTCCTCTATGAGCGCAGCCCCTGTAGATGCCGCATTCCCCGGTTCTTGATCTGCAGTGGAAAAGACGGACGATAGCCGTGATACCACCGAGGGTCGCCTTTCCAGCCCGGGAGGAGCCAGGCTGAAGGATGATTGTCGCATGTTCATGGTTGGGACAAGGCGACCATTGTCGCTCTACCACTACTTTCAAGATAGCGCAAGTCGGGGCAAACGGATGGAGGAGTTAAATATGCCACCGAGTCGAAAATAGGCGTCGTTCCTTGTGTCAATGTCTCGTTCGCATGCGTTGTTCTATGGTAAGTGTCATGACCGACAAAGCGGCTGACTTCGATAAGTGGCTGTGGTTTCCAGCCACAGTATCGCGTTTAGTGGTTGCAGCATCGCGTCTCGGTCTACGTTCCTCGCGTATCTCTTCGACCTCATCCCAATGACATTTCGTATATACAACTAGAATTCTCAACAACTTTGAAACAAAGACGGAACCGTTTGCTTTTCGGTCCTTTCTTTGAATTGGGTTAAGCCTGTCGTGTCTCCTTCTCGACTCTCCAACTTCTGGCGCAGCTCAGCCCCTGATAGGAACTTTAATTCTTGACTTGATATTCAAGGTACGCCTCACATGTCTCGCTCAAGGCTCTGGTAAATGGATGACACTGCTCTTACTGAGTTTACTGAATTTTTCTTGTCTCCAATAACTTTTCGGTTGCTCAAAGCCTCTGCACTGCTGGGTTTGCTTGGAGACAGTCAAGCCTATATCAATCACCCCTGTACCCTCTAACTCTAACTCGGACCTCCACCAATATCTAAACCATCCACCTCACACATTGACCCTTTCGCTCAACTAATTCCAACTCTCCCAGACTCACACTTATTCCATACTTGAACAGCCTCATCTCTGCCACCGACCATGCCTTACAACACCACAGCTATCCCTCCTCGAAAGGAGCCCACGGGCCAGAACCAGCTTCCCCGTAAGTTCGTCCATCAACTCCCAAGAGCCACAATCTAACTTATCCTCAGTTTCAAGAGTCAAGAAGATCATCGCACAAGACCCAGATATTGGTCTATGCTCTAATAATGCAGCCTTCGTGATAACCCTCGCTGCCGTATGCTTGTAACCCCATATCCTCAATAGCATCATGCTCACACGACACAGGAAATGTTCGTCCAGCACCTCGCAGAAGAGTCACATACCTGCGCCAAGCTAGACCGAAAACCACGTCGAAACATCCAATACAGGGATGTTGGTAAGTACACGTCTTGTTCCAGCTCAGCTCTCACTGACCTTCTCAGCCAACGCCATCTCACACCATGACAACCTCGAGTTTCTCGAAGACGTTGTACCAAAGACAATTCCTTACAAGAACATCAAGGCTTCCGCCAAGGCGATACAGGCACGTCTCCGGGGTGATAACAACAACAACCAGACTATCAATTTTGCCATGGCAAATGGTGCCAGCAAGCCTCTTGTTAACGGCAACTCGATGGGCGCCTCTGCTCATCTTAATGACACGCAAGAAGATCCGAACTCGCAGCTGGAGCAGGAGTCAAGGCACGCGGAAGATGCGAATCGGGATGGAGATGTAGCCATGACTGGCTAGCTGACAGTAGTAACAGAATATGATGATGAGGAATAAGGTAGAGCAAGTCAGCTCGGCTCGTGTGTCACAGAAGCAAAACAGTAGCATAATATAGATCCTGGTATCAACGTTGGAGCAGTCGCTAGCAGACGTCAAGACCATATCCCAAAAGACGAACAATCATGATATTTTTCTGTAACCCCCCATATCAAAGCCCTAAATATCCACTACTCCATACACGCGAGGTATCATTCCTCCATAGCATCTCCATGGATACCAGAAGGTAGGCGTCCCTCGTTCAGCTCCTTCTCCAGCGCAATAATTTCCTGCAGACTGGTAGCCTTCTTGATGCGCTCCTGTAATCGCTTCTTCTCGGCGTCCGTGAGCTTTATTCGCGAAAGCTTCGAGGGTGCACCCGAGCCGTCGGCGGAGGTGTTGAAAGTTGTGGTCTTGATACCCTGGATCTGTGTATTTGTTAGCATCAGTGACGCCTAATAGAAAGGTCATTCGTACCTTTGAGGCCAAAGGAGTAGGCTCTTCCTCAGTTCCGAAGAGCTCGCGAGCCTTCTCCCGCTCAGACTCTTTCACCTTCGCGAAGTCCAGGAATCGCACGGAGGGACACTTCCATAGCACCCAGTATCGGTAGTTCTGCAGCTCCCGTCAGCAAGAGCCACCACCCAAGATCACACTCCAGAACCCACCTCCTTCTTGGACACAGGGTTATCCGACAGCACCAAGTGCGTCAACCGGGGGAAAGATCCTAGCGCATCCAGGTCCGCAAGCTCTGCCAGGTTGTTCGACGATAGCACCAGGTTGGTGAGGTTCGGAATGGCCTTGGCCAGAGAGGGCTGGATAGTCGAGACGCGGTTGCGCGCGAGGAGGAGGGTCGTTATACGCGGCGACAGGGGGAAGTTGCCCAGTGCCTGAATGTCATTGTCGGTGAAGTCGATGGCATCGTGAGGCTGCACACATCAAGCTATTAGCAACCACCCAAATAGACAGAGTAAAGGGTCGAAAACTTACGCCAGCAACACCCAAGTTCTCAATCGCGGGAATTCGGTGTCCTGTTCACGCCGCAAAGACGATTGTATCAACTCTGCGCTCTCTGAAGATCAAAAAGTGTAGCATCTGCTCTTTTCACAACGCACCTCGGAGATCAAGCTCTCGCTCCTTGAGAGGGTTGAGGTAGGATAGGGAATCCCGGATGAGGTCGGCGGTGAGCCGCATCTTGGATCTGGGGCCGTTACCTCGGGTTCAAATATGGACTATTTAATTGTGTTTTGCTGCTTCGCGGGCGCGTGGTCGTGACGTCGATTGGAGTGGTGGTGGTTAATGTCGGTGATATTGATCTATGGCGAGGCTGATGGGCGACCTTGACAAGGCGGAGGGGGAAATTTTGGTGTCGCGTGTGGCTTGAGCTTCAAGTGGCGCCCGGAGTTCAGCCACGCATAGATATCTCAACTCCTGGACCGTCTCAATGACTGGAACTTACCTTGGGGGTTGATTATCGAAAGAATTTATAAATGAACAACACGTTGTTTCTCCTTATGTCTTAACTTCATCGCGTGGGACATGAAAAGTCTTTATTACCTAGCAAATTGACTCATCATCTCACTGAGCATCCTGTAAAGTCTTGATACTCTATCCAGGATCCAGTATATGCCAGCTAACTAGAAAGTGATTGCTCTTGCTCTAACAATAAACTCCTGTGGGACAACTACAATTGCATCCCGACTCTACTGAAACACAAACACAACACCCATCCTATCCACCGAAACACTCATAGTGTATGGATACTCCAGCAACGCCACGTCTAAAATAGAATCCATGTGGGACTGCAGCAATTGCTGCTGTTGGAGAGAAATAACAGTCGATCGTGGCGGTCGCGCACTCGAAGACTTCGCCTTGGAACCGGAGCCCGCGTTAGGAGCTGTCGGTGCCTGCCTAGGGAACCGTTCAGTGTTCAGCGTCAGCGCCGTTGTGGGATGTGAGGTTGTGTAAGTCGGCTTGGGTGATTCCGGAGAGAGGCCACTGTAGATGAACGAACTCTCCATCCGTGCAAGATCCCAGAACCGTAGCCTCTTGTCTGAACCGCCAGTGACGATAAATGCGTGCCTCACGTCCCTCGAGTCTTCCGCGGTTGCGGTTCCAACAACCATGGCACGAACTCCTCGATCAGCGTTGGCGGTGTCATTAGGTTCGATGTTGGTGGCATATCGTCCAAGCATACCTTCCCGCCTGTCTTCATCAACATCCCATGCCTCATAGCCCTTGAGGCCATCCTTACCGCCCCCAGCTCTGTAGATTTCTCGGCATACCGTCTTCTCAAGGTCCCAAACAGTAACTTCTCCCTGGCCTGTTCCTCCAGAGATGCAAATCCATTTGCCGCGGCCTTTCGTAGGATGTATACATAACCTGTAAATCGACCCCTTGCCTGGTAGGCCCCAGCCCTTGAGCCTCATCTTGAAACGGAGATCCCAGAGGTCCACTACTCCATGCGAGGTGCCCACGCAAAGCCAGTTGCGTTTTCGATCCACGCAGAAGCAAGTGGGTGTTCCGTGATGCACTGGGTTCTCAAGGACATATAAGAGTTTCATGGTTCTCAAATCGATGCCGAGAATCCTCGATCGGTTCGTAGCAATAATTAAGACTGAGTTTGACTCTTGTCTGAAATGCTCACACCATACAGCGAACTCGCCATCTGGAAGTTGATACTCGCGTAGAACACGCAATTTACCGTATCTGATCACTCCGCTTGCAGAAATAGTGTCTACCTTGACCACGTGTACGCTGCCATCGGACGCGCAGCTCACAAAACAATGTGTGTTTTCCACGAAACAGAGAGCAACGACCCGTGTGTTGTCGCCGTGTTTGTGAACTTGACGCGAACGGTGGGTGATATTTCGCTCGAGCCGGGCTGTATCCCACACCCTCACAGTACCATCGTCGCCGCCAGTGATAAAGAAAACATGATCAGGGGATGGCAACACCCGATTGATAGGGCTTTTGTGCTCGGCAAATGTTGCGACAAGCTGACCGTCGGGTTTCCAGGGCTCCTCTCCAGGCTGAACACTGATGCGACTTGCCTTGCTCCTCTTGATGGGCGTGACGATAGGTCCAAACTCGATAACATCACGAGGAAAGTTATCCACGTACATGTTATCCAGCATTTTCTGGATGCTTGGGTCACCTCCTTCGTAGCTATGCTTTGATACTGGGGGACGTGTAGTGTCTCCTTCGTTGCCTCCAGAAGGTGGTAGTTGGTCCGCTGGGGTTTGAGCGAAGGGTCCTTCAACTTCACCAAATGCGTTAGTGTCGGTAGTGCCAGTTTGTGCGATAGACTTGTTCTTGTCCTTGCGGTCAAGCAGGCTTAGCGCGCTTGCCTGGTGTCGAACTGCGTTTCTGAAAGAAGACGGCTCTCCCTGAGAAGCTCCATCGTCACCTATCTGTCCTGTGTGTCCCGATGATGCTGCTCTAGAATGTGTCCGATCAGCGCCAGTTGGTGATAGGAGGCGACGTGATGAGCGAGGTCCAACACTTTGTACCCTGCGGTTGGTGTTGGTCCTCTTCTTTCCGCCAGCCGTGTCGTCAATGGTCATTGAGGCATCCAAAAGGGCATCTGCAATAGTGTAAGGTTCTGCCGGTAGCTCAAGGTCCACCACTGCTTTGGGATCGCGAAGAGGTGCATCATTAAAGAACACAGTCTGGGGGGTGACACCTAAAGTCTTAAGTGAGACCACCCCATTAGATGTGGCACTGTCTGGAGCTGAAGCATCCCGCGCCTTCATCTTACTCAAGCGCCAGATGAATTCTCGCAGAGCATCCAGTTTCAACTCATCCTCATGCTTGAGTCCAAGATTCCTAAGCTTTGCCAGCCATTGCTCATCCTCATCATTTCGAGCAACTCGTCCCATGGAGCTCTGCGCCAGATCTCGGGAGTTTCGATTTGACGACCCTTTAGAGCCAAACAATAGCGGCCTAAGCTGCTGCAGCGGCTTCCAGTAGACGCCACGTTCCGTTTTCAAGGCCCAAGTGATGGCCTGGTCAAAAACGTTTCGAGCCAATGGCCTCTTAAGCGCATCAAGGATGTTGATCTCGGAAAAGTCTGACAGCACCTCCACTTTCAAGAACGGTTTTACAAGAGGCATCAAATTACACCTAACATCAGCAGGTGTCAGGAATCGTGCCGACATCGACAGGAATTCTGCCGCTGACTCTCGGATCCAAATGTTGGGGTGCATTGTGAATCGGCTGATGAGGTCGACAAGCTCCCAGACTTTGTGTCTCGATAGCAAACCGAGCCCAGCAAGCTGAGCAAGCGAGTGAAGAGCTGCTTGTACTACATACTCCTCTGGGTCGGTCAAGGCTTGGATCATCAAGGGTAGCATAAACTCTTCCAAGCTCGTGCTTCCAATGAAAGTTGCGATGCCCACAATCGTATCGAAGAAGGCACACTTAAGTGTCCAGTCACGGTCATTTAGATAAGTATTAAGATGAGTGAGGAGGACGTCGTTGGAATGGTCGTCAAAAAACAAGCACAACTCAGGCACAGAGGCCAGGAATGCTCGACGAACCGAAATGTCCGGATCTTCGACTAGCAGCTTCGTGTGGCTCTCGAGAACCTCGAAAAGCTGCCGGCCAGCATTATCAAAGACACTCTCAAAATTCGCTTTAGCATCCGCTCCAGGCTCGACCTCCGGGTCTGCGATGGGTATCGAGCCATCAGCTCGAAGACTCGATGCCATGTTGAGGAATCGCTGTGCAGTAGTCGCAAGACTTCCTAGACAAGAAGCATAGGCTGCTCGAACCAAAGGGCTAGGTAGTCTCGACCGAGAGCCTAGCGCTATTTCCATGCGAGGCAATACATATTCTAACAGGACATGAGAGTTGATGGGTGTCACCATCTGTACAAGCTGTAGAAGTTGGGTGATGGTTCGGATAGCAGCAATCAACACTAGGTCTGCCTCGTCTGGAATAAGAAGGGTCATCAAATATGGCAGTACTCTATCCAATTTGGCTTCGTCAGTCAGCCTCTCGGAAAAGGCAAGTAGTACATCGCATGCGCGGATCCGTGAAGATGCGCGCGCGGTATTTCTCAACTGTGACACGATCAAGGTCAAGAATATTAGCGTTCCGTCGTCCTCAGGTGGCTCTAGGTCGGATGATACGGTGTGATTGTGGTTTGGTATATTAAGCCGAACAGGAAAATGCGAAAGGCTCAATCTGGAGGACGGTTGCAACTCCCCTGAGGTCCGCTTCTCAAGCTGATAGCCTAGGAAGTAGGATATCTTGTCGAAGTCGTAAAACACACGGTCGATTCGATCATCCGCTTCTCCAAGATTTTTCGAAGCGCCGGACATGGGGCTATTTCCCGACGAGGGATCGGTTATAAGTCCCATGTATTGGTGCAGGAAATTGTAAAAGTACGGTGGAAACACCTTGCCTTTCCAGAAATCCAAGTACTGTTCTGCCGAGTATCGTTTCTCTGGGTTGATCTGAATCATATGTGCGATCATGTCGGCGACATCCTTGTCCGCGATGACACTCAAATGTGTAATAACAGGATCGTACTCCCCGCGCCGGTACTTGTATAGTTGTGCGAGGCTGAATATTTCCGACTCGAGGAACATTTGCGCAATGACGCAGCCGGCACTAAAAATGTCCATAGCCCATGTCATCTTCGCCTTCTGCGGTGGTGCCTCTCCAGAAGCATAGAAGCGCTCGGGGGCGATATAGCATGTGCGGCGACCCGATGTATCGAAGAAATAGGAAAAGTCGGCCGGGTTGTCGTCGGGAAGCATGACAGGCTTGTAGGCGGATGAGAAATCGGAGAGATAAAGCCAGTTCCAGGAGGTCACGAGGACATTCTGCGCCTTGATATCGCCATGATAAATATCTCGCGCATGAGAGTCGCGCAGGGCACAAAGAAGCTGGAAGGCCAGCCATTTCTTCTCGATATCCTCCAAAAACGGTCGTGTGCTGAGGCGGTCGTAGAGCGAGCTATAAAGGAACTGGCGGACTAGGTAACCGTTGGATTCGGTCTCGATGATGCGCTGGAATCCGAGGGCATTAGGAACGTCTGCAATCGCTTTGTGCTGCTCTATGCAAGATCAGTACGTTGCTGAACAAGACGCAGTATATTTGCGGCCTACCGATTATCTGCTTCTTGTACTTCTCCAACTTGACATCGGCGTACGGCTTGACGAGGACTTTGACAAGAACCAGTCCACTCTCATGGCGTCCACGGATAGTCTTCATAAACCTCGCATTCCCGATGCTCTTCTCGTAATGCACATCGCTCAGTTCCGATATATCGATGCCCGCGGAGCCGACAGACGGCGTCGCGAGCGAGAAGCCTTGACCCATGGTTTGGCGGGGGGCCTATCGGCAGCGGAATCGTGAAAGCTATCGGTCGGCCACGCACGAAGCCGTCGTCATTTTGGATAAGTGAAGTTGAGTATAAATGCGCCGTCCTGGTAGAGTTTAGGGAGCTACGGTTGTTCTATGCGATGTTGGCGTTATGGAGAGATAATAAACCGTGTTTGATGCGGGAGTGAAGCTTGAGCTACCAGGGACGTCATACGGAGGTGCCTGAGCACGCCGTCGGAACAACCTGGCCCACTAAGCCAACCACGTCTAAGTGCTTTGGATTGGAACCCAGCTTCGACTCCCCCTGCTTGATCACGAGCTGGGATTCAATGGCGCGTACGGAGTAGAATAAAGTTTGAAAGAAGCATTTACTTGAGCCATAAGAAAATCTCACTCTGAATTCTCCGTTCCTTATAAATTCATACCTTACTGGACATGGGTACTTCCTACTGTGGCCGTACGAATTACACGAGATCATCATCTCTGCAATAAGATTGACGCAGAATCGACATTCACTCAAATTGCGAGATTGCCTCCTTAAGGACCTAACTGAGGTAAAAGTTTGTCAGGGTTATTCAGCATGCAAAGCCAAGGCAGACTCAAACTGTTCACACACGGCCAGAGAGGCAAGCAAGTGGGCATTGAAAGGGACAATAGCATATGCCATATGCTATAGATATCCAGGCTTTAGCATCCATTTTCAATATACGAAGACTCCGTATAACTCAGGTAGCTCAGCTCCTCCTAGTCTGAGAAATCACCCTCCTAATAATCGAAGAAGTGCTGCATCAAACCAGCCATGACTCAGACATGCGGCAGATCAGCATCTGGAAATTCCTCCTCTGATACAAGCCCATCGCGGCAACCCTCGGGCCAGCAATCTTTCAGTTCGCCTGGTCCCGGGATACGAGGGTCGTCTTCTTCTTCGTCCTCCGGTTCAATCTTCTGGGCCGTAGAGGTCACGGAAAAGGTGTACATAACCTGTCCCAGCCTTAACTCAGCAAGTTTCGTACGCTCATTACAGCGTGTGCCCGAAGAGCGGCGATCATCCATAAGATTGCGAAGATAAGTGTATTTGCCCCGATGCTCGAATTTGGCGTAGGACTCCATGTATTCGGAACGAGACGAAGTTCGATGGGCAGGCTGAATAGGAGGAATAGGTTCTGGGGGGTTACTGTCCATCTGCCAATCTTGCTGCTCATGGACTCTGTTTCTGGCAGGACACGATCTAGTGCAGCGAGGTCCATGTTGGTGCTGTTGTGATGAGAGTTCAAGAAGGATTGGGAAGGCGGGCAATGGGATAACAAAATAGGGCTTTATATAGTAGTCTTGATTATTAGAGTTGGTTGGGATCAGTGTCAGTGAAGGTATATCATGCATAGCAGGTAGTATGAAAATATATGGTATAACTTAGACATGAAGTCAGATTAGTACCAGGTGATGAGCCAAATCCATACCCTTCAGATCTTGGTCTTTTTCAAAGTCTCTATATGTACTCGAATCCTAATATGGAGGAGCTCAGAGTGTCGGCGAGTGAACCGAGGCGAACGAAATATCGAAGATAAAGGAACAGTAAAGCGGCCAGCACACATACACGTGTCAACGCACAAGCAAGTACGAAAGATTAATAAATAAAAACCAAGATCACGGCTGATGACCCCTTTTCAAAAATTCCCATTGTTCGTAACCGTGAACCTAAGATAAAAAACTATGAGAACAGGAAGACAACCTACTATGAAAAAAGAAATAGATATCAACAAGGATCCCCCTTTGAAACCCGTAGTATTTTGATAGAGCATGCATGCAACAACCCCGACGCTATGAATGGCCTTTCCGTGTTTTTGTTCGTCAAGAAAAGACAAAGCTCCCAAGTGTGCCACGAGCAGCCAGATATAAAAGAGACAAAGCCATTCCACATGGATGCAATGCTCACGCTTCATGATAGTGATATATATAAGAAACGAAAGATGTGAGGTGGTCTTTTTCGTTTTCCCAACACGGAGATAAACCAAAACAACTCCAACTGAGTTTTCCCTCCTGGAGCTCTCTTCTTTCCCAGTCCGTTGCGCCAATGATGGTATGGATAAATAGCGACATGATGCTGAAAGGCAACGCAAGCAAAGGTATTTTGTTCTCGTTATGGCATTTCGAGAATGATGGCCCAGGCGCACAGCTCGCGACCACTCTATGGTCCGCGGCTCCGCATCGCCCGGGTTGATCGATATTGTAGTTTGGGCAGCTCCATCTCGACATCGATACCCTCGTCGGCTTCCATGATGTTCGGATCCACAGCCATGGGCGCCATAGGATCTGCGCGGGTAGTGGGCTCGGCAGCTTCTAGCTTGGCGGGCTCCAACTCCTTTGGCGGTGTTGGGCTACCCTCCTTGAGACCGACAGACATGTCACGACGCATGCTGATGGGTCGTCGCGTTCGGACCTTGCCCATCTCGCCTGTTTCCTTGGCCAGCTCGGGTTCTTCGCGTTGAACGCGGTCCATCTCCGTCTTGGCCATCTCGAGGACCTCGCCGAGTCTCTTCTGCACCTTACTGATCTCATCGTTGCAGTCTCCATCTCGGAGGAACTGATGGGCACCGTGCTCGCACATGCTCTGCACGAACTCAAGGCCCTTATCTAAGGTGTCGTATACGTCAGGTGGTTGGTCGCCAGCGCCGGATCGAGATATTGACATGGGACCAAATCGTCTACTGCTCATGTACCGTAGCGAGGGAAGTGCGTCGTCATCGTTTCCATCCTCTGACACGTCCTGCTCGGCCAGCTTCTTAATCTGAGCAACCCGCGCGGCCATCTTGGCCTTGCGCATGAGGTTTCGACTTGAGGAGACGAACCTGACAAGCTCGTCAAAGAAACCCTGGACATAGCTGTCGTAGTAGACGATAATCATGCTCCGTGTTCGGTAGGCGGCGGGTGCGTCTTCGTTGGACATCATGGATGGCGACTTGGGCTTCCTCCTGAGCTGGGCTCGTGCCCTAGCTTGCGCAACCTTGATAACCTCTTGTTGTTGGCGAATGGAGCCAGGGCTTGGTGTATGTACCTTCGGTGTCTCGGGTGTCTTGACTTGCGTCTGTGTAGCGATTTCGACATCCTCGTCGGCCGGAGCCTCGGCATAGACTACTGGGGGATCATCGTTGGGCTTCAGTGACTCGGTCGAGCCCTTATTGCGAAGCGATTTTGTCTCTGGGCTCTTGCCTTCTGCGGCAGCAACAGCGGCCAGCTCGACCTGGCGTCGGTCAATCTGGCCGCTGAGGTCGTCAAGTCGTTGCAACCAGTCCGGAACGTTATTGACTAGGTTCTTGAGCGCATCCATAGCCATGTCGCGGGAATCTGCCTCTCGCGGTGGAGCCGTGTTGGCTGTGGTATAGGGGTCAGGTGATGCTCACCCGACTCCCAAACTGTCGGACAGAAGGTTTGGTGATGAATTGAACTGGAGTCAAGCTGCGTGTTTGCAGTGCCACGGTGAGTGAGGTAAGTTGGTGGAACAGTAATAATTGCGTCTGGGCTTTGTGGCAAATAATGGTAGGGCGATCGACGGCGTTTCGTGTCTCGGCTGAATTGCAAGCCCAATTCGTGGATATCAATTGGAATCGTAGTAAGAAATGATCAACACAGAACCAAAGCCTGCAATGAAGATATAGGCAGAAGATCGGATCCTGGGTGAGGCTCGTGGCAGTCTTCTTTTATCTCGTGATGGTCGTAGTCGTCGTAGGCGTCGTAGGCTTCGTTAGATGATACAAGGGTTCTCCCTATATGCGTCGATGCAAGAGCTCATGAATGGTGCGTACGACAGCGATTGGGAAGCTTGAAGCTAAATGCCCAAGGTCGACGGACGGATGCTGTAGCTTAAGATTAAAGAGCCAAGGTTGGTTGGTTGGTTGAGATGAAATGATGGATGATTCGAGCTGGCTTGGCTTGGTCTGATTCTTGATGGGTCCACTAAGAATAGCACCTGGCGCGATGGTTGATGACTGATGATTGTTGGCGATAAAGAACAGAGCCAACAGTTGGTGCTAGCCTGGAGCAAGAAGCGGGAAATATCTCTTAAAGGCCTTGCAACTCTGAAAAGTCTGGATCAAAGCAAGCAAGAGAAGAGAGAGAAAGAAAAAACCTGTTGCTTGATCAATCCCTTGCGTCTCCTCTTGTCTCGTCGCGAATTTGACAGGGGGCTCGGAAGGTCGGGGGCTCAGGCTGTCTTGTGGGCGGGGAGCCAGGGAAGCTAGAGAGCGCGGAAGACGGGACTGAAGCGTTGAAAATGTCACCTCTAACGCCTTCCAGTTGACTTGGAAGAATGGACCCGATCCCACAGTGGCAGCCCTGTCTAGGGTTTTGTCCGATCTTCCAGTGGTTTTCCAAGCTCTGCTCCAAAGGGCGGGATTGGCTGAGCCGTCTCTACTCCGTAGGCTCGGGGAGGATAGACCAGAGCAAGCCACAGATCCGCTAACGACGGGGTGGACCTCGACAGGCGCTGGGCTTGGGGCTTGGCTTAAGTTGGCTAAGGCACCCGTAGTCTGGCGGGAGTTG
Source organism: Fusarium nurragi (assembly GCA_012977755.1). NCBI lineage: Eukaryota > Fungi > Ascomycota > Sordariomycetes > Hypocreales > Nectriaceae > Fusarium > Fusarium nurragi. The sequence continues at coordinate 37,109 of JAALXI010000027.1, forward strand.
GAACGACTTAAGCCTTAAAACCGGCAAAGGCGAAGAGGTCGGATTATGGGGATGGCCAGTGGAAGGCCAAGGAGTCGTAATTGAATAAGAAACCGACTATGGCGGGAGAAGATTGGAGAGGGAAGGGTGTGATGCTGAAGGTAAAGAGAGGGAAGAGAGACGAAGAAGAATAAATCAACCAAGATAGGCCAGTAACTAATAGGGAGATACAGATAGCCTAAGCCTGTATGTAACCCAATAAGCGAAAAAGGAAGATGTGGATTGAGTAGGATAGATCAACAAAGAGGGAGGGTGTCGATCATGGATGTTATGCGAGCGAAAAGGCGGGATGGGGACAGCGAGAGATTTTATTGCAATGCATATCGCATGGCATGGTTCAAGGTCATTCAGTGGAAAGACGAGAGGAGAGCTCGCTCGGACTGTTCACCCCAGAGACAGGGTGTTCCTCAATCAATTCCTCTTCGTCTAGGGGGGCGCACCCAACGAATCCCACTGCGCCAGAGGGCGTGTGCAGCGCAGCATAGAACAACAGTTCACCAGAGGAGCTGACTGGCACACTGCATATCGCATTCAACTGCATGTACCACATACCACATGCCACTCGCCCATACTGCCACCCTTGGCACTGGCAATGGGAAACAGAAAAGGCTGCCAAAGATGGGGAAGAAAAAAAGAGTCTTCCCTCACAGGGGTGGCGAGAGGACAGATGCGACAGACAGACGGCGGCAGGGCGGCAGGGAATGCCCCCGCGGCGGCACAGTAGGCACCTCCAGCCTTGGACGAGGAGATGCAAGTAATCATGAGGTGTCATTGCGAGGTATTTTCTCACAGTGGAAATGACGGCCTCGGACAGATATTGAAACTCTAATGATAATAAAAAGGCCCGTCACCCCAATTGAAACAAACCATCACTGCGATCGGACGCAAGAGATATGCCACGGGAGGGTCACTTGGGGGATAGGTTGAATCCACGATGAACTAGAATGCTGAGCTTGACCCCTTGGTTTGTGCTTCAACATCCAAACAAATGATACGGACCCAATCAGAATCCAATTGATCTGGAGCTATAACACATCATTTAATTTTGTCCTGTATATTCCGTGCTCGTAAACGAGGAATGCGTCCAGCGGAGCTAGGGTGTGCTGTATAAAAAACTTGACTGTTTGGCTAGGAGAGCAAAAAAGATCAGGCAAAGTGCTGGCTTGGGTTATGATAAAGTTGTCCAAGTTTTCCGTCCACTGATCTAAAGCGGCCAAGTTTTGATGTTGTGGAGCTGTTGAACGACGGCCCATGATACATGTTCAAGTCCAACAAGGATACCATAAGGTATTCCAGGTATTCCTGCAATTGACAGCCGGGAGACGTAACATAGACAGCGGGTACATCCCATTCCATCCTCTCCATTTGACAGCACGAACTAAACCCCATCTCTAACTCCAAATCGTCATGATATGACTCTAAAGTAGGACAAATTCCTCACAAAGCAGAAAACAGCCGTCGATCACAACGCATCTCACTTGTCCAACACCGGCCCGCGACTCATACTCATGTCTTGTTTTTCTTCTTTTTTTTTTCACCTGCCACGATATCCGCAAGATATTCCCTCGTGCCGGACCGTCGGTGACGGGAGAACAACACAGAGGCAAAGTACAAGGTTCGATATCGCCCTCGAAGCCTAAATCGGGAAATTCTTGCGCTTGTAGGACGCGTGCGATAATCTCTTGCCTCGAAAGGCGAAATGAATTGCCTCTAGTGTTGAGAGTGATGTAGATGCCGTGCTGGTCTGCAATCTGGTTAGAGCCGTCCAAGCCCGAAGCCGAGAATTATAAGTTCCGCTTGTTGCTGATGATATGATGACTGTTCCTAGACTCAACGTCAAAATACGGGCATATTTGCTTTTGTCCAAACAACACTCGGCCGTTGGACCCTTGCGACCCCCACCATCACGTATTTGCGCCGTTTAATCGATTTGATTGCTTTTGGCATTGAGCCTCCCAGGTCGCACGAAACAAACTGGCATCTGACTACGAGTGACGGTTTCCCAGGCACAGATGGGATATGTAATCATGACAGATGACCCTCCAAGCTTTGAGTTGTTGATTATGAACATCGTTTTGTTGCTATTACATTTACCCCAGTCCGAATGGTATTCTGATGCTAGCAATATTAAGTGAGGCTCCGACCTATAACATAGGGACATGTACTCTAATCTTTTAGAAATGATGAAGAAGCAGAATCGACGATCCCACGGATTTCAATCACTACTATATTAAACAGGGTCTTTAATCACTAGCTGAGCGTTACAGATTGCCATTGTAGATGACGGACAACGGCCTCCATCTGGTTCATTGATCAAAATACCCTTGTCATATCCTGGAGGCCACACACGATCTTCCGCTGAAACGACCTACCTAGGAAGGAAGGTAAAGGACTGGAGAACATCGAGAGATACAAAGCGTAGAGTTTCTACTCTGCAACCTTGCACCGCAGGCTTCCCGTTGTTTGTGCGCCCTGGGCATAAATTGAATCGCATGGCTACCGGTTCGCTGCAATTCCTACATTTGGCTGTGACACGACCTGCGCATCGGGAAGAACCTATCAGCCCTGTTCATGATGAGCGTTGTCATTGTGCTCTGCTTGCAGTAAACAGGAGGGCACAATCGGGGTCGTTGACAATTGCCCATCTCGTACAGTCGCATCAGCGTTCAAACCTGCATCTTCGACCGATTCTGGCTACTCGTCACTGGAGCATGCATTGTCATCATGACTCCCCGTTGCCCCGTTTGCTAGTGATACTGCACTTGATGATCGTCAATACGGAATACGCTGGCACTAGATTGCATCGCCGAGTAGGGTTCATCGATCTACGCCCTTGTCCATGAACTGCCCATGTAAAGTCCCCTCGTTTGGCGGTCATCTCTCTGCGATCGGGGTATATTCCAGAGCCCGCTATTGATCAAGACCCTGCAAGGAAGAGAACCGTTGGGTTGGCCTGTTGGTTCTCATTCCGGTGGTTAAATTCGAGTGTAACACCGTCACCAGAATCTGGTGGTTGACCAACCGCTCTTCAACCTCCGAGCAAAAGAGGCTGTGTCTTTCGCGACGCGTGTCCAACGGTTAAAGGACAACACACACAGCCAAGGGGATCATCTCACATAACAGTGCTGCAGAGGGTGCATATCAATGTCGCATCAAGACAATCCGTAACATGACAACCGCTAAGCGACAATTCCTGTCGACATGATCGACTGCTGATTGTTCCCTGTATAGCTCTGCAATCGATGTCTACTACGGCGGTTCAAACCCTTCTCGTCGAGTTCCGAAGAATCGATTTTCTTTTCTTCATCTTTCTTCGGTGCATTGTTCCTTTGGAGTAGAGAGGTTGCTTAGAGCGAGTTAGTTGAAACGTTCTGTATTTTCTCCGCCCGTCGGCACCGACTTTCTCGCTTCGCTTCGCTTCCGCAACGTGCTAGTTCAACGGTCAACCAAGCTCACTTTTGCGCCCGGACATGAAAAAAGACGAGAGATGAGTGCGGATTACGGATACGTATCTTGCATACGCGTCCCGTCTCGATAATTACATTGTTTCCAACTTGAGACTGTGTGTCATGGGTAATCGATGTCATGTCTTTCTTGTTCGGCACTTATGAAGCGAAACCATGCGTCGCATCGTGCATGCCCCTACAATACAAAGTCATGCCATGGCATGTCCTCAAGAAAAAAACCTCTGGACCAACAGAACAAGCAAGGTTCGCGGGTTGCAAGCGTCAACAATTCATCACCTGACCTGAGTCTGTTGGTCAGAGAGACCTCATATACCTCGCAATGCCTGCCTCCTAAAACTCTTTTTTCTTATTGCCAACAAGTGCCGTGTCCGCATGGGGTTCAGAACGTCTCATCACGGTCGTCATTAATACAAAACCCCAGTTTCTCAGGCGGGTCAGCGGCGTTACATATGACCGTTGGTTGCTGATGAGCAGAGCAGGGATGCCTGACAGTGGAGGTGCTAAAGGTCTAGAACTTGGCCAGACGCTCGGCACCAAGCGAAAAGAGAACAAGGGACGTCTTGCTTCGATATCTCGGCGGTGTACACGTCAAAGAATCAGCCGTCTCTTGCAGCTCCGAGGTTGCACTCAGAAGTGAAAAGGATGGTCAGCCGCCCAAACTCGTCAACGCACCGATATGAAGTGAAGTGATGGACAGCACAGTACGGGGTATGCTCTAGGATGTGAAGTGAAGGACATTCCTGCCACAGCTTCAAAGTGAAAATCTCCAAAACTTAAATGCGGTTTAAAAGTGTCAAGAGGCGTGAATTCTTTGAAGATGGGCGAATAGCGTCTGCGCCCGTTGTTGTTGTGCTTTGGCTTTGGCTTGTCTCTGGCGTTGGCGTTTTGTCTCACGGATGGTATGGCCGGCTCGCTCCGCATCCACGATGCACAAAAAACGGCCGAAACGGTCAAAGGGGGGGGCTTGAGACCAGCTGAAGCCTGTGCTTTATGACGATATCATTGCATGAAGCGCTGCATACTGCCACGTTGAGAAGAGAGGAGAGGAGAGGGGAGGAGCGGAATTGCAAGAAACCTCTCAGACTGAGACAGGCATTCGTTCCGCTTCTGAGACGGTTGGTGAAGCCCTGCGGCCTGCAGAGCTGAGAGCGCATAGCACAGAGTGCAGACACGCCGAGTCACCAGAGACATGCATCGTAGATCCAGTGCGCTATCTGTATGAGACATTGCACAGACCTGGCTAAGCTATTTCCGTCTCGTGATTGTCGTATTGATGAAGGCCCTATCAGCTGAGCCAAACAGAAACAGAAACAGAAACAGTGACAGGTCAAAGACTATCAACCCTCAACCGTCTGATCTGACAGTGTAAACTCAACAAGCCCGCCCACGCACCCCAACGACTTGAGCAACAAGAATCCTCTCTCCCTC
>JAALXI010000028.1:0-84082 GCA_012977755.1 Fusarium nurragi
GGCCTAGATCGGTGATATTGACTGCGGCTGTGAGACCTAGTCCTTGGAGACTCAGCAACGGCTAAGCGCAATTCCACTGCATTTGTCCCCTGAGATGCATGTCGTCATGATAGCTTCAGGTCACCACTCACCACAGCTTCTAAAGTCTGAACCCCCAACCCCCAACCCCCCCTCAGAGGTAACATTGCCATGAACTCAATTCCACCGCTGAGGCTTACCTCAGCCTCCGGTGAACCTGGAGTCTATCAAGATATGGACTCTGACTTTCTTATATATATCCCCTGAGCAGCTCCCTTCACCACGAGTCTCTTCTTCAGTAATTCCATCTCATTATTCAAATTACATTCACTGTCTTATCTCTCAAAGCAAACATTACCTTTCGTTGAGACCACACAAGTAACTATGCGTTTCTCAACAGCCTTTGCCTCCGCGGGCCTCGTCGGCTCCGCCCTCGCCGGCCTTCTCCCCCGATCCTTCATGGTCCCCTCCAACGATGGCTTCCCCAGTCCCAACAATGATCAGCTCCAGCAGATCGCCATGGAAGCTGGTGGAAAGCTCCCTGGTGCTCCTCTGCCTAAATCACTCGGCGATGGTTCCACAACTGCCTTCCAGCTCATCGCCTTTAACGAGCTCTTTGAGACGGCCTACTTCAACTCTCTGCTCTACAACGTGACCAACAGTGTCAAGGGCTATGAGATTGATGACAGTGAGAAGCGTCAGGAGGCTGAGAAGATCCTCAAGACAGTCGTTGCTGTAAGTACCCTCCAACACATCAGGTCATCAATTATAGTGCCAACTGACACTCTGTAATAGCAAGAAGAGCAGCATGCCATTGGCGCTCTGGCGATCCTCAAGTCGGCCGGCAAGTTTGGTCCTTCGCCCTGCAAGTACCAGTTCCCCGTCAACGCACTCAAGGACGCTGTCCAGCTCGCTGAGACATTCACGGCCGTTGTCCTGGGCGCTCTCCAAGACGCCAACGTCGTCTTCGCCAGCGAGGGTGAGCCCGAAATTGTACGCCTCGTCTCATCCGTCATCGGCCAGGAGGGTGAGCAGAACGGTTTTTACCGCGTCTACCTCAACCAGGTCCCCTCTGAGTCTCCCTTCTTGACCACTGTCCCCGCTGCCTTCGCCTGGTCCGCTCTCCAGAGCTTTATCGTCCCCGGCTCGTGCACCGAGGACATCAAGAGCATCGGTCTGCCCATCTTCCCTCCTCTGATGGTCAACGGCGGTGCCATTGCTGTTCTCGATGCCAAGGACCAGACTCTCTGTTTCAGCGCCACCCTCGACAAGTCTCACAAGGGCGAGGATCTTTACATCACCTACACCACTGGCCAACAACTGCCCTACAGCGTCAAGGCCGAGAATGTCAAGTGGGACGGAAACAGTGTCACCGCTGAGGCCAAGTTCCCCTTCAAGAAGCTTGTTGCCCAGGGCTTCACCCACGCTGCCCTGACCACTTCTTGCAATATTGCAACACCCGATGATATTCCCGCTGTGACTCTCGCTGCTCCTGGTCTCATCCAGGTCCAGAACACTCTGACTAGTGGCAAGGGAAGCTACTCTTCCTAAGAAGATTGTTTGACTGCCAATTGGCTATTCTAGTATCTAGTGGATTAGAAAGATCACCGTTTGATTTTGGTGTTCGGCATGTTAAGATGTCTTGGGTTCAGGCATTCTACTTTTTAATGATAATTCGAACTGGCTTGCTATGCTACCTTAGTCCCACACCCAAGCCCTCAAAGTGATCAAGTGGTGGTCTGCTGTAAGACCCCGTCCCTCCCTCTCGGGTAATCGGGATATGTGCATGACGCTATGTTTCCGTGTATGACAATGATACATGGGTAAGATGAACTGGGTCAAATACCTATTTTAGCCTTAGCCCTGATAGTCTGGAAATCGTTGTGTCATTAACGGTGAAATCCTAGGATGCTGATCGAGATTTGTTAGTTATAGACGTGGCTGATTCCATCTACTTCAGCTGAAGTTCTGGGAATTTTAATGTTCAGTTATGGAAGGGGGTTTTGCGTGTAAAAATGTGGTCATCGTAATCGTCACCAACTCCCGATTGCCTCATTAGACATTGTATGAGACGTCTCTCCACCTGTTTCATCAAGCAAATACTCCTCATGCCAAGCCATTAACAGCAGTGCGGCAATGCCACGTTCACACGGAACCGAAGCTTTAAGGCCACCGGTACCCTAAATGCTAACCTTGAATCAACGATTCATAAACTCGGCATGCATTAGATTCGGGCCGGTAATTATACCCAATGCTATCTCCGAGACCGCAAAGTCTTGGCCCCTCAAACACCTTGTCGCTCAACACCCTCTCCCTCACCAGTCTCATCGGGGAGGTTGTCGTTCATACGGACAAGCAATTCCTTAAGTTTGCGGCGATTCTTCCTCCACGTAAACAGATCCTCTTCCTGCTGATCTCGTATCCAAGGCGTAACCTGAGTACCATGCTCATCTTTGAGGTAGTCTGGCATCTCTTCCCCCTCTGCCACATCCTTCTTCGGAAAATCCCGATCTCTAAAGTTATTTGGCCCATCACCAACGTGCCATGAACACGGCACGAGATGCGCCTTTTCAATATGCTCTTTAAGCCCCTCATCATACTCAAACTCAGCAGGATCCTCTCGATGCCCACATTTCCCCCATAAGCACTGAATAGAGTCGCCGTGGACTATGTAAACGTGCCGCCGTAGTGTATCAAGGTTATGTAGCTCAGCCTTGCAGTTCCTCCACTCACATAGGAACGGGAAGAAAGGGGCATCCACATTGTAGTAGATGGTTTCTGGAGGGGGCGACAGGAGCTTTGGCGGCCGGCCTCTTCGTTTTGGAAAGCCGATGGGATGAGGCCGTGGCTTGACTTGTCGGGCCTGCCGAGATGCTGCGGCCGTTGCTGGTAAATTCTTTAGCTTGTTGCTTGATCCCTTGGGCCTGCCTCTTTTTCGTGCTGGTGTTGTCGACGTTGCGTCGCTGGAAACACCTGCTCGTGCTTCGCTTGTACTTGATTTTTGTACGGCGTTAACTGGTTTGAATAACGTTTTGGGGTTTCCCAGTGAGGTAAGATCTGACTGAGCCAGCGCGCCAAAATCCTCGTCATCTTCTTCAACGCTGATCTCTCGATATGCCTGGGGGTGTGCTGGTGATTTGCTTAGAACCACAGCGAGGCTTGGCTGACCACTTGGAGCACTTGGAGCCAGGGATCCTGGATGTTGCTTAACCGGGCTCTGGCTACAACTTCTCGTTGGCGCATCTCTAGCCAGAGGATCTCCCGAATCGGTACTGTCTGAGAAGGAATTATAGCGAGTAACATGCGGTGGTAAATGGGCGTGCTGATTGCTTCGGCCATCAACCCTAGGCTTTGTGCTGCGGTTCATATCATACAGCTTCACACGCTTTTACGCGGCGCGGCGCGACGTGGCTGTGCGTGTAGGAGATAGTCAGTTGCAGGCAAAGTGGTCAGCCCAGTGTCCTAACGAAATTGTGAGAATTATATAAAGTTTCGGACGAATAAATAGGTCGCCTTCAAAATTGGATAAAGAGCGGAAGTTGTAATGAACAAGATAGAAGATAGGTAGGTACTGAGCTGGGATCGTCAAGAGCTCCGTTGATTGGCGCGAAGCCAACTTCATCTGCTCACGTGCATAAACGTCGCATCTGAAAATAAACCTGAAGAATAACCGATCACAAACTTCTTATGACTTATCCTACTCCAAAAGAACACAAACGCTCATCTAGGCTAATAACATTGATTGGCCTTTCTTTCCATGCCATGAGTCAACGGGGCCATCGGATTCACGTGTTTGCAGTTACACCGCATATGAACCATGATTAGGGAGCTTAATTCATTTCGCATAAAGACTACTATTCGTATTTATACAAGACAATCATAATCATCCAAACTCCAATCGTGCCTTCGTCCATCTCATCCGCTCATCGACCGCCTTCCCCATCATTATCTTTTACAACAACGGGAATCGAAACACATTAAATCTCAGTCTCAACGTCAGGCTTTCGACCATCTAGAGCTCCAAGCTTAGCCACCTTTCGAACTGCGAATTTGGCTTCATCCTTGGCAAACTGGAGGTTGCGCATCGGTCGCCACTGCATGAGACCTCGATGCTTGCGATGCATGTCGCGGCTGTCCGAGCGGTATGACTTGATCTTCTTGATGGGGTTCTTGCTGCTGGTGCTGGCTTGGGAATCGGCGGTGGCACTGGTTGCGTTTGTGCCTGTGGTGTCAACCGATGGGCGGCCATTGTCAGAAGAATCGGTGGGCTCCGTATCTCCGTCCTGGATGCCAAGATCAGGGTCTGAGTCGTCATCTTCGTCAAAGTCGTCATATTCCTCGCTGTCCTGGCTGTGCTGCTTCTGCCTTGCCATCAGGACAGATGGATCTTCACCAAACGCTCCACTCCAGTCAGTACCATCCTTGGCAAGCCACTTGACCTTCTGCTTCTCGTCGGCTTGGGCCAGAACGTCACGGCCATGGGTCAACGATTCTTCGTGGAGTTTCTGGATCACAGGGGGCACCTCAGTCTCAACATCCTGCTGGCGCACACCTTCCGCGTAGCAAGCTTCCCAAGTCTCAATCGTCTCGCGATCGTCGTTGCTGCTGGCAAACTTGATGTGGTCGGAATCTGTTCCTGCGGAGAAGCGACCTCGGAACCGAGCTCGTCCAACTTGTTCCATCTCGATATCAGGAACAGACTTGTAGTTTTCTTCAGTGATATAATTCTGGGAAAGTCGCAGGCTGTTGTTGCACTTCCAGACGGGGATGTCAAAGTCCTGCTCCTCACCGTCGACAAGCTCCAAAAGCCAGAGAACGGCATATGCATCGGGGTTCCGCTTTCCGCTGGGATAAAATTCCATGAAGATAGGTGAGCTGTAGCGGTGACGCACAGGCATGCGTACACGCTGGCTACCGTCATTGCCACTAATGTTGAAGGACATACCATCGGCTTCACGCGTCGAAGCGCTCTTGCCAACGCTGGCAGACGAGCCTCCAGTACGGAGACGAATCTTGACGTGGTTCGACGGGGCATATCCAGTTGTCGTGATAGCGTTGGACAAGAACTCGAAAGTACCAATCTCCCAACCCAGCTGAGGAGGAGGAAGGCGAAGCTCAACGGAACGGAACAGCAGGGAGATACGGATGCGACCAAAACCAATACCTCCATCCAGGGGATACCATCTGGTCGACTCGCTGCTGGTCTGAAGGATATCGGTGAGCTTCAGAGGAACAACACCAATGAGAGGGTCGTGTTGTCGGTTACGCGAGTCACGGACAGCAACAGTAACGATAGCAGAACGCCAGTCACGGATGAACTTCTCGGTTCCAGCGTTGAAGATTGGCTGGGAGGAAACAACCTTGGTACGAGTCTTGTAAACAAGATCGTCGTTAAGCAGGATGGTGCAGTAGGAACTAGGTAGAGTCTTGGACTGCTCTTCCTTAACTTCGCCAGCCTCGGGACGAGCAGGTTCGTACTCCCTACCCTTTCTCTTGCCGTTAGAACCCTGGATGTTAGCCAATTCCAAGCCAACAATTTGATGAACGACGATGCTCAGAACACCAGAGGGCCACAATGGGTCGGGGGGAGTGTGGATGACAGCATCTTCCTCCTGGGTGTCAATAGCGCCCTTGTTCTCTTGGAGCTCAGGCTTATCTGCGAGTTCTTTAGGAAGGTTGAGATCCCGGCCAGCTGTTCGAAGAGCCTTACGGAATTGGGTCTTTCCAAAGAATCCCACTTCCCAGTGAAGCTCTCCGGGCATCTCGCTCTCGGCCTTGACTCCGCGGAGCTTGGAAACTTGAGGGAACATTTTACCCGGGTGCTGGATGAGCTTCTGGATGCTGAGCTCGACCTTGCCGACAACATCATCAGCAGAAGACCGATCACTGTCCCAAAGTTCGACCGACAGCTGCTCATCAGCCTTCAGGAGATCAGCCGTGACAAGGAGGCCAGCGGTTTCCTCGAAAATGGGATTTAGATCGTCCTGGATTACTCGAGTACAGAACTGAGGCTTGGAGAACTTGCTCCAGGCAATGGTGATGTAGGGGTCAGAGCCACCGCCTTTGCTTCCACGCTGATCCTGCTTGCTAAGACCAGTGGCCTTGTGAATGCGCACGAACATAACACCAAGAGCCAAAGTCTCCTTCTTGATGTCATCGCCCTGGAGCATCTTGCTGAGATCAAGAGATAGACTCTTGGGGGCCACATACATCGACGCGGCAGCGCCAATGGCCCAATTGACAAAGTTGGAGATAAGAGGCAGGTTCAGAATATTGACACCCTTCTCAATCATGGGTGTACATCCAGCCTGGACCTTGGGGATGCCCATGAGTGTGAAAGTCAGAGTCTTCAGGAAGGGAGGATCAGGGGTTAGCTGAAGTCGGATTCGAGCGGTTGCAACAAGACCCTGAAGTTCGACCCAAATAGGCAATGGGACACCAAAGAGGCCCTTGATACCAAGGTAGAAAACAAGCTGCATACCCATGTTGCGAGCCTTGGATGCGATATCCGCGCCCGAGGGCTTGGCATGGTAGGCAATGGCAACTTCAAGGTTATAAAAAGAGCCGGCTTGCTCGTTGGCTGCAAGTTCCTCGGGGTCGGTGTTCTTCTCGTTCTGTTTGTGCTGCTCCTCCTTGATATCTTGAACATGTGAGTCTGGCAGAGCGCGCATGTTGAGAATACGAATGGGGTTGCTGCCCTGAGAGATATCTGCAACGCGGACGTTCTCGATGACACCAGGGACAGAGGCAGCCATAACATCTTCGAGACTAATAGAGTTAGTTTGCAGATGTATCGGTGAAACGAATAACTTACGTATCGGCAACACCAGCAAACATCTCCGGGTTGATGAGTCCCCACATGATTCCGAGCATGGTGTTCATCCATTCAACTGATTCGGGAATCAGGTTTGCGGTGGCAGTCTCGCCACGGTCTTGCTCGCTCGACCATTCGAGATCCCTACCTTGGCGGATCAAGTCCTTTGTCCAAAGGAAAACACCTGAAGCGATGCAGAAGCCCAAGGGGATAAGGCCGAGAAGGCGACCACCAAACATCTTTCCCATAAAGACAATGGCACAAAAGATACCGGCGCACAGGACATTGCTGCGCGCCTCGAGGATAGCAAACATGGGTTCATAGCTGACTGAGGGGGTCTTGTAGAACACCACGGATGTCTTCTCGCTTCTAATGGGCACATCAGAAGTAGCACCCTCTTTAACGGGGTCTGGAGGCGCAGTGACATCTTGTGCGTAACGGTACTCCTCACCAGACATTTTCGAAGAGGTCGCAATAGTGGCGGGCTTTCCGAGGTTCTCGTTGGGGACCGACAACTGATGAATTGTTAGATCGTGACTGGCTGCTTCACATGCTTTGCTGCTAACTTGCCTGAGGGTTCTCGACGGCTTCCTTGTAATCCATGTCCGCGTCTCGAATACCGACATCTTTTCCAGTCACAGGATCACGCACGGTGCGGATGTCCTTTTGCTGTCGAAGAGCCTCAGCCCTGTCATTCTTGTGATCCTTTGTCTCGCCTTGAACTTTGTTCTGCTTGAGCTGCGCGTCAATCTCAGCATCACGCTGTTTCTTGGTATGATCCAGCTGATCCATAAACTCGCGGACATTAGGCACGCGGTTCCGGCCGCTGTAATGCTGCCCGGCCGAAGGCACCGTCTGCTGATCAAACTGCGACATGATGGCGATGATCTGAAGCAGATCCCCTAACTCGAGTATAATTAAGATGTAATGGGGAAGGGAAGAGGGGATGAAGAGGAGGAGGAAGGGGAGAAATGAGATATTGACACGGCACCACAAATCAATTAGCGTCACACAAATACCTTAGAATTGCTTGGCCCATTGCGATTGATTCATCGCTTTGGGATGGTTGCTTGAAACGCAATCAACCAAGGAAAACAATCGGTCGATGACGTCGATTATCCATGGGTACGTAGCTGTTAATCAGGGACGGGAGCTCTGGCCCAGGCCCGGGCGATCAGTTTTAGGGCTCCAAGAGCCGCGTCAGGGAGGCTACAGCGGGCGGGGGGGTAAGCTCCCCGCACTCGTGGCTGGGAGCTTGGGTTCCAGGCTAGTTCCTGAGCGCCACCAGAACGTTGGTGACGTCTGAATGGCCTCATCAGTGTAGAGAAACAAGAAGGATATCTTGCGAAATGTTTTATTCAACTCAGCGACATTGACGAAGACGAAAATAGGTCTATAATAGGTCTACAATAGGTCTATCGTGATAAATCATCAGATCACCCTGTTGCATGCAAGCCAAGACCTAACTTAATCGCTGATGGTGGTGCACGTTCAGCCGGACAGGGCAGGGAATTGGCAGTGGGACTAACTTAAAAGCAACAAGCAACGCATGGTATGACGATCTAACCCCCCACCTCGAAAAGCTTGCGTAGATGGCTTGGGACCCCCTGCAAGACTTTCACCTGCTTGATTGATGATCTCGATCATTCAATTGGTGCTTTTCCACCTACACCATGCGCCATCGCTTCTAAGGTCAACTTATTATGACAGCCGCCAGCTAGACACCAAAAGCAGGGTGCTCGCCCGATAAATCAACGGCGGGCTCCAGTTTGTGCATGCCGTCAAACATTTTATACCAGAGGGAGTCTAGATCAATGTTGTTAAACTGCCGCACCTGCAATCTGTTAGTTTATCGGTCTTGGAATAGCATAGCGGTTCACTCCACGTACGCTGATGCCGTAGACCGGTTCTTCGGGCCGGTTCTTCTCAAAGTCGATGCCAATACTGGCACCGCACTTGGGACAGAACATGTGATCTCGCGTCTTGGTGTTGAACTGGTATCGCGACAGGCGCTTGTCTGAGCCGTTATGCCAGGTTACCTTCTTGTGTGTCGGATCTGATGATTCGGGTTAGCATGTTTATAAGAAGAAGGTTCTGAGTGATCGTACAAACAAGAAGATAACCTCCTCGGCGGCAGATGGAGCAATTGCAGCTCAAGACCTCATGCTTGGGCAGAGGAGGGGAGAGCATCACAGAGAGGCTGATATAGCCACAGTGGCAGCCTGCCTCGTAGGTACCCTCAGGCTTGGCATCGTCAGAAGACATTTTAAGATGGCTGAGAAGAGGTAGGTAAAGATAAAGGTCGTTGAACGGAATTTCGCAACAATAATCCTCGTCTTTAGAAGCGAATATTGAATAAACAACAATATTCCGAAGCTCTGCGTACCCGACACTGAGATTATATATATAGATCCCGAGTTGCCTAATTTGGACTCCGAAAAGCCCGGGAGGAGTTCATATTGGCCCACAATGAATGGCTTGGTCTCTTGGGTCAACGGCCTATCTTGTTCCGTTTTTGTTAAGCTCAAGAGTCAAGACTGACCCTGTTCCCTGCTGCACCCAGGCTTTCGGCTAGCATTCCTGATAGATTCTTCTCTTTTGATAGACTGACTACCCTAGGTGTCTATCTTTGTGGTTGTAGGACCTTCATAAGTTTCTAGGAAGGACGGGTCTTGATCGAGCCGTGATATGTCGATTGCGTGTCTTGGTTTGCGGTCAACTCTGCAGACACTTCAACGTCTATGCCTGGAGGATCTATTACATAAGCTGCCGTCGGTATGAAACGCTGTGCTCGAACCTCTGTTGCTTTAACTGGCGAAACCCCTAACACAGCAGCAAGAACAGAGGAAGCTCCTATCTTAACGCTTGGCAGCAGGAAGAAAAGAGGCAGTTGCTTGGTCGGACAAAGGAGCGGCGATAAGGAGTGCTACGGGAATGGGAAGATTGTTGGAGCACATGTGTCGAGATCACAATGGTCTCAGAGTTCTGTCGCCACGTCTCATGTGGGAGAGGTCCCTTGGTAGTTGAATATGGGAGAATTCAACAGGGCAATACTCGTGTGATTTTCCAGGGTGGCAATGCAGTTTCAACCAAGCCATGCATCCTCAAGCCCGCCTTTTCGAACACAGCAGATGGTTGTTTAGTTTCCGAACACTCCTAATGCATTCTCGGCCATCCAAGCCATCCCACCAGATCGCCAATTATCCACTTCAACATGGGTCCCATTGATGTTGAAGACGACAGCTTTCCCATCAGGACCATCAGACAACCCATAAACAGGCCACTCCTTACCACTGAAGAGTTTAGAACCTGAATCTCCATTGGGGTCGAGAGTAGCGAAGAAGTTGATCCATGCTGTACTGATGGTCTTGGCCATGACTTTAGCATCCGCCGGATACGCCCCTTCACCTCCAAATGGGTCGATACTGTATCCATCCCCATGGATGTTGTAGAATACAAAAGCGACCTTACACAAGTCAGCTTCTGTGCATAAAGATACAGATATCTTTTACCTCTTGGAAATGTGCTACTCCAGCATGTGGTGGCTGTCCGTTTGGCCTGATGTTGAAGCGATACACGTAGCTAGGTATACCATGTTTGTCCCAAGCTTTGTTAGCACGACGCCTCTGGTACTGCATGAGGTGATCTCCGAATAACGCACTGGTCCGTCGATATTGAGCTCCAAATTTCTTGGCGTAGAAATCGCCTGGTTCAACAATATGTGGCCAGGCATCTAAGGACGGTATTCCGATGCCCTGGTCGTTGGGATACAGCTCCATCAGTTCGTCGACAAGTTCAGAAACCGCCTTTCCTGTGTTCTTCTCTGCTTCAGGCGGGATTATAGTCGCGATGGCCTCCCTCATTTCTCCGTCAGTGTCGACGTTACCGCCGTTTGGTCTTCTGCCTACGCCAAAAGAAGTTCCTTCATCTGTGTTCGCACCTATAAGAACTGGCACCTTGGCGAAACATCCGCTTTCCAGCTGATTAGTAGTATAATCCGTGAAGAAGTCTCCATCCAAGACTGGAGCCCAAGTCCGACCGTTACTAAGGATCAAAGCCTGGTGGATCTCTTCCAAAGGTGCTTTTCGTAAGCAAGCCAGGGATTTATGCGATCCTACCAAGTCTGAGCATGATGGGACACTGCTGACGAGGGAGTCGTAAGTAGCCTGCATACGTTGGGTTCCATTGAAACCACCAGGGAATCGGTCAAGGGGAGCACCGAAACCAGATTCGGCGATAGCTCCTCTGAACAGACCATTGTCGCGTCCTGTTCTGGTCAGATATGGTACAATGGTCTAAGGATTGTGGTAGACTCACCATTGTATGCGAAGATCTGAGCTGCGACACTTTCAGCACCTGAGCTCTCTCCGAAGATGGTGACTTTGTCAGGATCGCCACCAAAGGCTGCAATGTTGTCATTGATCCAGCGAAGGGCGAGTCGCTGATCGCGGAAGCCAAGATTGGTGACACCTTCGCTCAAAGCCTCTTTGCCGGTGGGAAATCCAAAAGCAGAAAGACGATAGTTGAGACTGACGCCGATGATGGGTGTACCGAGTGCGACACTCTGATTGACGATAAAAGACAGGTTGTATCTCGGGTTTGAAGCCCCGCCCATAAACAGGCCTCCTCCATGGATCCAAGCGGCGACGGGGAGACCAGCGGTGTCCTCCAGGCCTGCAGGTCGGACTATATTCAGATGAAGACAGTCTTCAGACTGTTCGAATCCCTCTTGATCCCAACCGTAGCCGTAGCAATGCAGGGGATATTCAGTAGCCTGTCGAATATCGTCCCATGAAGTATTGAGCCCTTGGGCTACTGAAAACCGCTCAGGCGGCTGGGCATGAATTAGCCGTGTATTATGACAAGGGATAGAACTGGGGCGTACCTGGGCAAATGGCATACCGAGGAAATAATCTTGGTCATATTGAAGATTGTGTACTCCTGCGTATGTGCCATTTTTTACTGTGACGGTTGGGTCAGAAGCTGTCTCATGTGGCGGCGACAGAATTGCTTGTGGTAGCCCAAAAAGAGCGCGTCCAGCGTCGATGAGAGAGAGGTTACCGAGGAAATGCATTTTGACCGCAAGAGACAAAGAGACGATATAGTTTAGGCCAGGCTGATGTGGCCAGTGTCTAACGAGTTGATGATGGCTCCAGGGTGGGTCACTCCAGTTGATGTAAGCTGCCTCTTTCCAGTGATGCAATACTGCCGGAGTATTTAACCATAGGAGATGTGTTCGAAGGATAGAAGGAGCTGTTGAGATTACGCCCAACATCAAGGTCAAACTGAGTATTTTCATTCACGAACGGATTGCTAACTAGCACATGCCCTTACTGTAAGAAATCACACTTCGACTCCTTGAGGAGCACCTGATACTCGGGCTCAAATTGCATATACATCGCCTCAGGGCTTCCAGTGTTATCCTTTGTATATTGCACCTCCAAAGTTGGCGTAAACCGCTAGATCTTTGTAAAACTGCAGCTGCCATTGTCTTGTAGCTTCTCTGCTGGGGAATTCGGGAATCCTGTGAATCCGCTTTACTTTGCCATCCTGCGCTTTTGCCGTGTTCAAGATGGAATGGCCAGTTGGGGAAGTTGTAGTGACAGACAGCGACATTGCGACTGATTAGAAATCTCGTCAACCTAAGAAGTCGATCATGGAGTTGAGGATTGAAGTCAAACTGGATCTTTGAACTGTTTTGATGCGGGGTTGATTGCGTTTATCATGTTTGATGGCGAGTCGATATGCCTCATGATTGGTGGTCGATCAATTGAAGATTTGGTTATCCGAAACTCCAAGCTGATCGATCGCTGGCCATCAAGTACACAGACATTCTCAGACTATCAGTAAGAAAGCAGCTGAGGGGGCCCGCGGGATGCGACCATTTGTAAGTCTGAGGGAAAATAAGCCTTGAAGATCCATGCAACTTATGTTATGCTTATCCGAGATCCACAAAGCCAAGACTTGGGAGGAGTTTCCATGTGCGGTATTTCGGCCTTTCGGTTCTTCGGACTCTCAGTGTCCGCACCTTTTGTCTTTGCTTTGGGCGGACTTTTGTATCTCTAAAACTCACATTGCGGAGGATCGTGGCCCTACACGAAGCTATTCCGCAACCATGCCCATCTCACAATGTCATGTAGGCTATCAGAGAATTCATATAATTATATAAATGCCCATTGCCATCCTTTGATATATTCGAACTACCACAACTCATCAGTTCAACTCAACTCACATTCACATACATACGTCTCTTACCCTCGACATGTCCTACCACATCACCGTCCTGCCTGCCTCCACCAAGGCTGGCCGTGAAACCATCCGCGCTCTTCTCGAGTCTGAAAGGAACCCTTCTATTCGTGCCGTCTATCGAGACCCTTCCAAAGCTCCGACTGAGTTTGTTGATAATTCAAACTTCGAAGCTGTCAAGGGCGACGTTGGAGATGGCAGCAGTCTTGATTTCAGGGGCTCAGATGCAGTATTCTACATCCCGCCGCCTATTTATGATGGCACCGACCAGGCAGAGTGGGCAGCTCGATCTGCGTCGAATGTGAAGAAGGCTCTCAAGGATGCCAGTGTCAAGAGGCTTCTTATCCTTTCGGCCATCGGCTCTCAAAACTCGAGTGGTATCGTACGTCTTTGAAAACTATCTTGAAAAAAACTCAGGTCAGACTAACATTGTCTTCTCTAATAGGGTGTCCTTCGCCTGAACCACATCTCGGACGAGATGCTGAGAGATGCTGTACCAGAGGTCGCTATTGTCAGGCCCACCTACTTCTTCGAAGATTTTGCTCATCTACTCGATGCGGCCAAGGAAGAAAGCCCAACCATCTACTCCTGGATCACACCCATCGACTATAAGATTCCCCTGGTGAGCACCAGTTCCAATCCCAAAAGCGGGTGCAAAGAAAATCAATGCTAACTTGTACTTACAGGTTGGCCTCCAAGACGTTGCCGAAAACTGTGCCAACTCGCTCCTAGAGCCCGCTAAGCCGAGTCCTCACTACTGGAATCTCTTTGGTCCGCGATCCTACGGCTCTGTCGATCTCAAGGAGGCGGTTGAAGAAATCACGGGCAAGAAAGTTGAGTTGGTACTTGTAGAGAAGGACCAACTGCTTGATTACTGGAAGCAGATCGTGCCCGAAGTTTACGCTGAAGACTTCAAGGAGATGACAACTTCTGGCTTGGCTGATGGTGTCAGTGTAAAAGATTTTGTATGTGATGAGAATACCGTCAAGGGAAAGCAGGAATTGGTCGATGGCCTGCGCGGGCTGTACAAGACCTGAGCCAGCCCTTCGGAAAAGCCAGAGACGAGGAGTGGCCGCTTAGACAGAATTAGTTGAGGTTTGCTTTTCACATACATGATAATCTCAATGAAAATTAGATTATTGCTCGGCCCCCGGCCTACATTTTAAGGCGAGACAGAATCTGGGGCATTAAAAGGCGCCCGCTATCATATGAACGAACGCAGCCACCACTCCCACTGCCAACACACTCGGCATCGACATTGCGTTCCTAGCCCCTCCTCGTTGAGGATTCAGATCCTTGGCACACTGCTTCACACAGGCATCCGCCTTCCCATCACCAGTCCCATCACTCGAACGTGTCTTATCACCAGTGTAATACTGCTCTTGACAACTCCTAGCACACCCATAAGCCCAACAAGAAAGCTCCTCGTCGTCACCAACAACCCATCCATCCAACTCTCTCTGGCTCCAGGTCCCATTTGCTCCAAGAAGGGTCGTCTTTGAACTGTAGGAATAGCCTTGACTTCTTGTAGAGCCTTTCTTGATGAGACTTGTTGAGAGGCGAACCCGCGACTTGTCGGGGGCGACGTCGGCGGGGATGCTGATATTGACTTGAGTTGTGTCGAGGCCTACTCGGTACGCGAGCCAACATACTGCCCCTGTGCCCCATCCCGGCGGTGTCAGAGCGAGATAGACGCGGTACGCATCGGATCTCTTGCGAACTTCAGAGTCAGGTTTGATTCTCTGGTCGATCTTGAGATCGTAGACTTCATCAGCTGTCATGTTCCAGGGGACGATAATGGCAGTGGAAGCGTTGACGGTGGGGAGGGCCGCTAAAAGAGTGAAGGCGGCCACCCGAAGAAGGAATGAGATCAGCTCCATCGCATCTCTTTGAATGATTGTGGTGTGAAGAAAGAGCCTGGCAAGGCTGAGCGCTGCTTGCGAGGAAAGGAGGATGAGTGAGGCTCGACATCAAATTCCAAATGAGATGGAGATGACAGGGGCTGCTGTGTCCACCGCGCCAAACCTGACTAGTCTTGCAAGTCGACTACCATTTAACCGACATGAGGCTGTTCCTTCGAATTTATGCAGTCTTCGTGCAACGTCTGCTTTCTACATATCTCTGGAGCATGAGTGTGCTTTGGACTTGTCACGATTCGTGGTATCATTTCGACCAACACAACCAACAACCTACATCTAGCAAATCAAGTCGTTCTTTATTTGAAATCGACATTATACCAAGTAAACTTTAGACACACCAATCCTTTCATCAGTAGGCAGGATATAAGAAGCTTCCAGGAAAGACTCCATATGATCCACGTACCAAAACAGGTGCTCAGGGCTAAATCAGATCCGTAACTATTTCCTCTCATACTAACACTCCACGAAAATCCACAATCTCCAACTCGTCCAAGCCCCCATCGGCATCTCCGTATACTATAACCAGACGTCCCAGAATATCAACAAACCATGTGAACCATCTAGCTTGTCTTTCCAACAGCGTTGACGCCAGTTCCTCTCCCGTCTTCGAATAAACAACCAACGATGCACAGCTTGACTCCTCAAAATGGAAAATGCTGAAAAAGAATCGATCAAAGAGTATGCCACCGCGAAGAGAGTCTCCTGCCCGTAGGTTGTTCTTCAGATCGGAGCGTCGCACTACTTCCCCTTGGTTGTTATAGAGTGTGAGCCAGCTGCGCCAGGTAACCCTACTTCCATCTGAGAATATTCGTCCCCAATCTGGAATGAACTTGAGTATCATCATTGCAACCTTCTTGGAGACATGTCTGCCGTCCACGGTCCAGTAGTCCAACTTTCGAGATTCTGGATCTGAGATGTTCCACTGATAGACGATACCTTCCCTTATGAGGATGTATAGCCCGTCGTCCTGGTCTTCGGCTGATATAGCGTATTCATAGTCAAGCTCTAGGCTTTTGAGATTCCACGACTTGATAAGCCACCGACTTGTAATCGTCATATAGTGATTGCCCATATACGAGTAGTAATTGATGTTCCCTGTTTCAGGAAAGACAGCCTCGCCGCGTTTCGAGCCTTGGCTGTCCCAAAACTCGATCACGGTGTGCTGTTGATCAACTCCTTCAGGCCGGATATTATAATGGCTGAGGACAAAGTCCTCATAAACATCCCACTCCTTCTCCTGTATGGAACCTGCATCAATGCTGTGACGAGTGGTGCTCTCAAAACGGGCCATCAAAGACCAATCTTCAAGCCTGCGAACAACAATGTGATGCTCGTCTTCCCATCCCATGACAGAAGTGCCGTTGAACGCGAGACATCTGGGCGATGTCTTTGTGTCGACATGTAATAAACGTAGCTCGCCGCAGTCTAGCACATAAACATCGCATGTGCTGAAGTCGGGCGAAGATGATTGGCATACAAGCGGCGCCTCCATATCCTTCTCGCAACTTGCGTTGATGAAAGGTCTTATTCGCTTCATGCCAATCTTATTCATGGTGGATACAGGACTAACACCACGGCTGATGGCGTCGACTGCATGAGTTATGCAAAGATAGCTTGTCTGAAGAGATTGTGAGGTCTTCCGAATGACATGATCCGGGTATCCCAGACGTCTGAGGTGTTCTGCCCAGACGGTATCCGGTACCTTGCTTTCCCATAGACGTTTTGTGACGGGTAAAGCTCTGAATAGATGCTTAAACTCCAGCTCGTATACGATCTGCTGTGCAAGCTCGAGAGTATGGAAGACCCGATCTGCCGAATTGGCCATATCGGCAATTCGGTAAGACGTAGGAAGAGTGAGTCATACCAGAGGCGAAAGTTGGCTGCGAGAAGAATCTCGTCGCGTCGTTGATCCCGATATAGTTGAGTGACTCGGTGGCGATGAAATTTGGTTACGGCAAGGATCCACCCTGGACTTTGATGCTGGTGGGTCAAGTTGACCTCAGATCTAAGAAACGTTGATAGGGCTGAACCCAAGCATCATTTCCGTTCACTTCCGGATACGATTGATTATTGCTTTCACTGATTCCTTCTCCGCCGTGTCTTTACTGGAAACCTCGTAAAGGAGCATCTGCCCTAGCTCAGACATTGTCACATCACTTTGCAGGCGCCGCTCATTCATTTCAGTATGTTTTAATAATTAGAGTATTACATGAGAGATGTTTTCATTGCCATCTCATATCATGATGTGGTATGTGGTATGTGGTATGTATAACCTGGCCAATTTTCCTAACGTGGTATCAATCCAAAAACAATACTTTTTGCAAACCCATTGCACCGTTATCATCCAACAGGCCGAGTCATAAAACGCCTTACTTTCGAGAGGATGATCCGATAACTCTATCGGAAATTGCTAGTTATTAAATACGCAAAGATGCAAGAAGATAGCTGTGAGATTTAAGCGCTCTCCTTATTAGTGCCGCTGGCAAGGCTATCTCGTCGAGCAACAACGGCCGCGAGAGCGGTCTCGTTATCCGTCTCCTTCTCCTCCTCCGCCGAGGAGGAGCCAGGCGCAGGCGCAGGCGCAGGCGCAGGCGTCGGAGCAGTAGGAGCGTACTTGCTTCTCTGACGAATCTTGGCACCGTATCGGTAGAAGATGAAAGGAATGGGCGCAAGCACAACGGCAACGCAGCCGAGTAGAGTGGAAGCATACTGAATTCCCATACCGTCGAACATTTGGCGAGCAAATAGAGGGAAACCAGCGCCGCAGAGGGATCGAAGGAATGTGTTGCCTGCGATGGCGGAGGCGGCGAACATGAGATAGGCATCGACGAGGTAGTTGAGGGCCTGGAGGAAGATCGACATGAGACCGAAACCAGTGAAGAGACCGCTTAGAGCCGGAACGATCCAGTGGATGTCCTTAGTGAACCCAGTCCTGACACAAGTTAGCAATTATTCCAAGATAAAATGACTGGGCTACGGGTTACTCACCATCCGAACCAGAATATACCAATGGCGAAGGCGACACCGCCAGCCATAATGTTGGGAAGTCGCCATTCGGGAATAGGAATGCCGTTATTCGCGGTGAGCTTGCGGATATACCAAGGCTGCTGAGCAATCACTGTGGCACCGGCGATAAGTTGGCCACAGATCATGCCAAAGAAGCAGAGACCAGATTGACCAGAGCTGAAGCCGTGAACGCCCACAAAGACAAGAGGGTATGCGGTAAGGAAAAGGTAAAGAAGTCCGTAGATGAAACTCATGTAGATCGATAGCAAAAGAATGATAGGCTCGGTAAACAGCAGACGCAGAGGTCGAGAAAAGTTCTTCTGGACAAGCTCCTTGAAGTCGACCTCAATTTCCTCCTGCTTGGCATGGATACCCCAGTTCTTAGTGCGACGTCGGAGATCGGCGGCCTTGGAGATGAGAATGACTGGAGGATAAGTCTCTTCCAGGAAGATAAGATCGAGAATGAGAGCGGCGAAACCCATGATAGAGGCAAGATACTCAGTCCAGCGCCATCCCAGGTGAGACTCAACAATGAAGCCACCAATAAAAGGAGCAAGAAGAGGGCCAGTGAAGACAGACATGGAGAACAGAGTAATGGCTGTACCTCGAGTACGGTTGTCAAACATGTCGGAAAAGACAGCGGCGACGACAGCAAGAGGACAAGCACCAAAGAAACCACTGAAGAATCGACAGAGCAGAATGGTCTGGATATCCTTGGCTGTAGCACAGCCAATTGAGAAAACGGAGAAACCGAAGACGGCGATGAGAATTGGCAGACGGCGACCGCGCAACTCAGACAGAGGAGCCCATAGCGAGGGACCGAAAGCAAAACCAAGCACGTAAAAGGTGGTTCCCAGCAAACCGACCTCATTTCCAACATTGTACTCTGATGCGACAACCATAGTAGCCGCAGAGAAGATGGAGGATGTGAAAGCGGAGGTCATAGTAGTGAAACCCAGCACAGCGGCAGTAATGAGCTTCTTCTTCAACGGCCAATTCTGCGAGTGCAGAGGATCATTGGGCCCGTCAAACTCAACAACGTACTGCTCCTGCTCAGGCAGCGGAGGCGGATACGGCTTCCCAGCGCCAAAGTTGGGCAGAGGCTTTCGCGATGCGCGCGAGGCCGTTCGCGAGCGAAGGCTGCCTCCGACGGTGGCATTGTGTTGGCTGCGGTGGGTTTGGATTCGGCTGAGCTCGGTGGGATGGCGCTCGAGGTCGTTCTGAGTCGAGACGCGGCTGATGCTGTTGTATTGGCCAATCGAGCGGCTTCGTCGACGGGCTGAGGTTTCGGAGGATGATGACGAGACGGTCGAGGCGGAGATGACTCGCTCGATCTCGGCGCTGTCGCGCTGTTGGTATCGCTGAGCAGAAGCAGCGGCCTCTGCGTCCAGCAGCTCCTGGTCTACGATGTTTCCCGGCATCGTTGCTGCACTTTCCGGTATCTTAACCAAGTAATTCGATCAGAGAAACCGCTAGAAATTGGAGTTTGCGAATCAAGTAGAGAGAAAAGTGCGGGCGGCGTCGAGCACATATAAAAACTGCGTCAATCCTCCTCTTTCTCGACACAAGTAAGCTGCAGCTATGACGCTTTAGTCTTAACAGAGGCTTTTCGGGAAAAGGCGAGAATGTATTAATCGCGACGCTAGCGATACGAAAAGGGTCAAGTCAAGGGCGTCTGCAAGTAAGACGTCGGCGAACTCGAGTCAGGAAGCGCAGAGAAAGAGATTGACTCAAATTGATGACTGTTTTTAAAAACACGCTGAAATGAGAGTGTGTTGTTTCTCTAAAAGCTAGAGTGAGCGGTACAGCAGAAGAGAGGGCCAAGAGTCAAGAACATGAAGGGGTGATGCTATCTATAAGTAACGACAAGGTGCAGTTCCACTCGGTACCCCCAGTCCTAGTGCCAATCTCTTACCCGAGGAATGGGACCAGAAAATCAGTTACCGTTCAAGACTGAGACGACGAAAAGGAAATAAATAAATCTCTGCGGGTACATACCCCTTCACCGGAAGGAAGATCCACTTGTCTTCGGCACCTACACTCGGCACGGCGCCGGCCCGGCCTGCATGGGGACCGAGCACCGCTGTGCTGCGTATATCCGGCGCACAAGGTGCTATATCCGTGGATTGCTGACCTCTTCAATTGCTGCATGACTGTCCAAAAGTGATTGTTCAGCAAGTTCGCGATGGCTGTTTTGCTGCAGATCATCTCAGTAAGCAACAGAAAAACAACAGCATCCGCTCTCGGCCGCGTCTCAAGCCAACGGGGCCGAGATCCGTGGATGGATACCACTCTACCCTGTGCTAAGATTCCAATCTTGTTCGTAAGCCAGTCTCCATTCTTGGGCTTCAAAGGTTCCAATATGCCCGACCAATACCCCCTGCTGCCCCACCGCCCCCCTATGCTTACCATGGTATAAATAAATCCATTGTCGTTGACGGTCGTGTTCAAGAATCCTTCACAGCATGGACCATCTCGCTTATTGGAAAGATGCCCCTGACCTGGCAAGAGTATGGAAATTGATATTGAACATTGGCTCAGTCACTACCACACGAACACTGCAGCAAATTTATAATTCTGCACGTTCTTTACCCATCAACAGGTAGTAAATCCCTTATCGTAAATGGACATGCACATGCAGTCATCAAAAGTTGCAGCCAATGGAGGGAGCCAGCCGAGAATCCTGCCGAAGTGGTTCCACTCTCAAGCTTCTTCCAGAAGCTTAGACATGCAAGGTGATGTAACCCCATTCGGCGTCAGCGAATTCGTTCTCGCTTCTCGCCTTCTGAAGCTGTTTTTTGTTTTTGTTTTTATCTTTCTTTTTTCCCCTGCTTAACGAGCCGCGGTTTACCGCGTATAAGCCGCTTACGGTCTCGATCATGACCCGCTCTGCTACCCATCGAAGACTCTCGAGCTTACGGCCAAGACAAAAAGAAGCTCTTCGTATTATGCCAAAGCAAGCAGATCGCGGGAAGGTATATGGCATGATATTTTTGTTCTCGACTAGCGTGTATGTATCATCGCACACCCCAGCCGTTATCTAACAGAGCAGTTGCTTCTTCAAGACTCAATCCCGCCGTTTCAGGATAAATGCGCCATACCAACAAGTATCCAATGCCGCAGACAATCGCATACAAAACAAATGTCCATGATGGACTCAGCAGATCCATCAATGGCAGGAAAGTCAGTCCCACTACAAAGTTGGCTGCCCAGCTTGTCGCCGTCGCGACTCCGCTACCCAGGGACCGGACCGCCAAGGGGAACAGCTCGCTCTGCATCCACGGGACATTACCCAGACCCAGCGCGTACGCTGCGACATATACCATGATACTCATCAGGATGGTGAGGGCAGCCATCTCGTGTCCTGCTGTGGCAGGGGGTTCGTCGGCTTTGATGTTGACTCCTGCTGCCAATGACAGAAACGAGAAGCCGTATGCAGACAGCAGCAGACCGACTATCATAAAGGGAATAGAATACAAGAGCACTCTCCTTCGACCGATGCGGTCAACGAGCCCTAGCGCAGCGACAGTGCCGAGGAAGTTTGTAACCGCAACTACCATCGAGGTAAGTGTAGGGCTCTGGAACCCAATGACTGTGAAGATGGTTGCAGAGAAGTACATCAGTGAATTCTGTGATATTGTTAGCCACTTGTAGCGTTCGTAGTTCGTATGATCACTTACAAAACCGCAAAGCTGTTGCAGCCCCTGGAGCAGACACGCGATAGCCAATGCCCTGCGGTTTCTTCCTTCACTGATCAGAGTCTCCCATCCGCCCAGCCACTTCCACCGGCCAGAGGCCTGGTGATCACGCAAGCGTTGTGCCTCAGCCTCTTCCCGCACTTCCAGCTCAATCTCTTTGACGAGGGCATCCGCGTTATGTTGTAATGTGTCGCCGTTTGCCCTCCGAATGACCTCCTTGGCTGTTGCAGACCTGCCGACCTTGACAAGCCATCGGGGCGTCTCGGGCATGAAAGCAATCATCCCTCCCTGAACTAACGCAGGCAAAGCTCCCAGGCCGACCATCCACCGCCATCCTGTCGCCTGCGAGCCATAGGTGGAGAAGGCCCAGCCAATAACGTATGCAATTACCTGGCCCAACGTAATGAACATGATATTCAACGTTACCAACCGTCCGCGATGCGCAGCGGGTGCCACCTCAGCGATGTACAACGGAACAACGAAGCTGGCAGCGCCAACTCCCGCGCCAATTATACATCGCCCAGCGACCATCATCGGGACTGTGGAACACGATGCTTGTAGAAGGGCGCCAGCAATAAAGAGGATGTCGGCATAGAGAATGACGTGCTTGCGTCCGAGTCGGTCAGCGAGAACGGATGAGAACGGCGAGATTATAAGTGCGAAGAGCGATGTGGAGGATGTAATGATCGATTTGTCCATCGAGGTCAATTCGCGATTCGAGAGCGACGTGCCTATGGACACGAGGGTCGCCGATACCACGCCCGTGTCATCTAGAATTGCCCATCAGCATAAAATTCAGGACCCAGACACATAGCGGAATTGAGGCATACATCCAAAGAGTAGACCACTGATACCGGCAGCGAAAGTCAGAGCCAAGACAAACAGGCTGGGCATCCCGCTGCCCGTCTTGTCGGCCTCGACGGGAGACTCTAGGGCAACATCATATTCAAGCTCTTCTTCGTCGCTGTGGCCCGCAATCAGCGGCGCTTGGGAGCTATCCATTCTGTCGCTTTGGAAATGCCTTGTACGGTTGGAATGCCTCAATGCGATTCCATAAGGTTGTGGTGTATGGTCATAAGGGTCTTGAGAAGTGAGCGTCGTGGATTCAGGGTCGTTATGACGGCTGATCAGCTCCCCTGGTCACATGGGTTCTTGCCGAGTCAATGTGGTACTTGCGTTTGCACCAAAAGACTTTGTGAGATTAAGTATCTGTCCAACACCCACCACAGCTCCGCCATGTCAAATATCTATCATTCTTTGCCAACCTTTTTATCCCTAAAAATACGTTCCCAAAATGCTTCTTATTTCACCAAGTTTCTATCCTTCAAGAAGTAGTAACTGTGCACAGCCGCCACCCCCAGCGGTTGAAGCGCCCATGGCAGACGATGCTTCACATGTCTGCTCATAGACTTGGCCATAACACTCTTGGGAGCTCCCGGCGTATGCATCCAGTCCTGTAGCAATCCCCATGTGAGTTCCTGGACTGGACCGATTCTAGCAAACATGTCGACTTCGAAACTCTTGATCGCTTTGTCCAGCTCCTCATCGTCCTTATCAGCCGTTCCAATGATAGCTTTCGCAAGCTGCATTGCATCGTCGAGGGCCTGGTTCACGCCTTCGCCAGCGTAAGGTGTCATGAGATGCGCCGCGTCGCCTATGAGAGTCAGGCCTGGCTTGTGTTCCCACTTGCTCCCGATGGGAAGCATGTAAAGCGATCGTGGGTTGCATCGTCCGTCTGCTAATTCCAGTGCCTGCTTCAATCGAGGGTGCCAATCCTTGTACTTCGTGTTCAGCAATGCTTGTGTCGTCTCTTTGAGGTTATGGGGGTCAAAACCGCAATTCTCCGGCTTCATCCAATCTTGGTTATCTGTGACATAACCACAGTATACGTTCAGACTTCCATCTCCCATCTGCTGAATTGTTGTGCGGTTGCCGTCTGAACTGGCAAAGATACTGCCACGGTTGGCCAGCTTGTATAGCTCAGGAGCTCTATTTTCAGCATCTGTGACTTCAAGCTCATGCATACCGATGCCTGCAAACTCTGGGACAAGAGTTGGGTCGATCTCTTTTCGTACTTTGCTCCAGGCGCCATCAGCGCCAACTATGAGATCAAATCCATTAACTGTGGTGTGGTCAAAGACAAGTGCTTGGCCTTGAATCTTCTTAAGATGATAGCCCCATTTGATCATGCCCTCAGGAAGTGATTGTGATAAGATCTCACGAAGGCTAGAGCGGTCGATTTCAGGGCGTTCTTCGATCTTGTTGTATGTTCCCACCGCGTTTCGAACAAGATGGTATTCCAGATCTTTATCAACGATAGCCATGTACTGTCCATCGTAGCGAGCGTGCTTGAGGAACTCATCAAAGACCTGCGCTTCTTTGAGAGCTGCAAGTCCAGTAGCTGTATGCAGGTCGAGGGTACCCCCTTGAGATCGGAAGTTGGGGTGTGCTTCTCCTTCAAAGACGGTGACTTCTGTGCCTGCCAGGTGAAGAAGCCTTGCTAACAAACAGCCTGGGATATGTTAGTAGGAGCTTTTCATGGTTTATATGGTGACTTTACCGGCTGGGCCTGCGCCAATGATTGCAATCTTGCGGTTGCCCATTGCTAGATCGTTTGTATAAAATAGAGTATTGTGTGTAGAGAGGTGCGTGAACGGAATGTCTTTGCCTATGCTGGGATATGATGATAGGATACTCTTGGTATTTAAATACTCAAGTGTATCACAATCGTCTTGGTGGCTTGGACTTACACCACCACCATCTAACATTAGCTCGTAACCGGAGCTTAAGGGTCTAGACTACAACTCCGACGGTTCAACCGGCCCTTGAGTTCAGTCCTGACGAACGCCTCATTGAGCCACACAGGGGCTACTGACTGCTGGTTGCACTATCCAAAAACCAAACCGACACCCAGTCTATCAGACAGTCTCCGTGACCGAGAACAACGTTGCAATATCTCAAGCCGGTGGCTTAATTGCTCTATCGTAGGTGGCCATCTTATCCAGACGTTGGTGGTGATTACAGCAGTTCAGTGCCACGCTGCTGCTGAGCTGACACAGTTCCATTGTCCGTTCAACTGGCAGGACATTTCCGCTTGGAAAGGCCATTAAAAATAGGGGTTTTGTTATTACGCGCTCATTTTTGGGGTTGATTTACGAATTTGACTCTAACTGGAATATGCGGAGAAGGGGGTTAAAGAAAAACCCCGTCTCCGACTGGTGTAAGCCAGATGCCGTACGGCTTCGCACACCATGATTTATTTTACAGCTTTTGTAATTGATTGCGTAGATATCATGGCATAAAACCTTAATTATGTTGTGGATGGGTCGTTTGTCACTGTTGATCGAGAAACCAGGTTAAAAAAGGTATCTTTATTATTTCGTTGATACGACTAATTAATAAAAGCCCGTCCTCGCCTAGCTTAACTAAGGATATGGCAGCTCGATAGTTCATGCAGATTGCAGACATTGATTATCACAGTGTAGAGCTTTATTCTGTTCATCCAAAGTTATCTTCTCAATAAGGTTCCTTTACATAATGCCATATGTTTGCTTCGTGATGAGGACGCGACACGGGACCCAGCTAGCCATGTCATGGGGACAATTCCCTCCAGAGATTCACAACATGATCTTGGAGGCAATCGCGCACCAGAAACACCCTGGCAGGGCAAATTTTACATCCGTCTGCAAGAAATGGCAGTATGTTCTCGAAAGGGCCAACTTTCGCAAGGTCAAGATGAAGATGCAGTGTCTGGAAGAGTTTGAGCGAATATGCTCGCCGTCCAAGAGAGGTCTTATACACCATATCTGCCTCATTCAATCTTAGTCCTGATGTGATCAACTCATGGCAATTGACTACTTCTGGGCTGAGAGTTTACAAGGTTCAGGTAGCGTACGAGCAAGTTGAAGGAGTTATAAAGACTCACGGAGACGCCATCTATCACTTGAAGCTCCCAGTTCAAGTCATTGAACCCGCGTCCCTATGGCAGATTCGAAGGGAAGGGCGGCATTTGCAGTGAGTCCGCCGGTATACGCCGCAATTCAGCCTTCTTAGTCCATGTGATCACCCAACTTCTCATTGCAACGAAGTAACTCCCCGAAACAATGGTCATGCATCCAGGTCCCCCGGATCCTTGAGGTTGGAGCTAGCGCTGGCCAAGACGGTGGTAACGGTAAAGCAGTTTCCTAGCCGACAGCGCGTCCCGCGGCATATATGTCACGGATATCGACTACAAGAGATCGAAGATGAAGTCGATGTGTCTCAAAGCAAATTTGGTTTTGAGTGTTATTAGAACCAGGTAGAACCGCACTGAATTCTGGTTTAGTTTATTGATAGATATTGAACGAGCCTACTATGATAATGACAACCCAAAGAGGTCTGGTCTATTGTGGCCATTCCATATACGCAGTCGCCTAAAACCGTTTTTGAACGTCCACATTAGTCTACCGCATAGCAAACTGTACACATATCATAGGAGGATACCGTTTCATAGATGTTGTTCGATATATTAAAACTCCCCAGGATCCGGTGTGTTTCCAGGTTTTAAGAACACACGCTATCCTGGGTGGCACGTGCTGATGCAGGGGTTCCATATATGGGGCACTGGTACCTTATTCCAGCGATTGGGTCGCTGATGAGGTGCTGTATCTAGGGCGCTGGGCTACCTTTCCACCATCATCATCCACATCACACTTTAGAGCATCAACTTTCTCCAACCATCCTCCTCCATTCAACGTCAGCTTCGGTACTCTCACCCTATCGATTGCTTCGACCTTCTCCCGCGACACCCTTTCACGTCCTCTAACGCCCGATTTTGCCAGCTTTTCACCTGTCGCTCGTTTTGATGATGCCTCTTGCCCCTCGAAGGCCACCAAAATCCGATCATTAAGCCTAACTCCCACCAAGCTTGATATCCAAGTCGCCTGCCCTTCAACGGAAGTTGCCGCTCCTTGCTCTCTTGTTTCGACCGCCATCAGCCACGTATTTCTTGTCGCGACTATACAGATATCACACAGCATAAACCGCCATGCAAGCTCCGTCATCCGGTTCCCAACGCGCCTTCGCCCATCGTCGCTCACCTGGCGCCGAGCCTGGGCCGCCACCCAACGTTCCTGTTCGCTCCATCTCACCGGCGCTCCAGGCTCGAACGTCGAGCGCCTCAGCGAGATCTGTGCAGTCGGCAGGCTCTCGCAGGATGAATCGTGAAGTGAGTATACCTACAGCGTGGGCGAACCTGTGCCCCTGCCGAGCCCTGCTGCTGCCCCACGTCCATGCCCAATTGCATACGAGAAGCTGACACTCTTGTGCTCTCTAGGGTTCCGGTAGCGGTTCCAACATGCCTCTGTCGCAGATCGAAAAGAGCGTTACGCACCTCCTCGTCGCAACGAAACAGCTTCTTGAAACCTTGACGCAATGGTCGCGCGGCCAGGCTACTGACAGCCAGGTGTCGGACGTTTATGTGCGCCTGGGCTACGAGTTCAACATGGCGTGTCGTGCATTCACTGCCATTCATGTTGACACATCTGACTTAGGAAATGTTCCCGATTTACTGCGACATATTCTCGAGGCAACCCTGAGCCAAGAGGCCAGCGCAGAAAGCTTGGAGAAATACTTGCCTAGGATCCGTGACATTATTATTAATTTGCTACACGGCCTCAAGCGCAAACAACAGAAGCTCCGTCAGAAACAAGCCCGAGATCGTGACGGCCATGCACCCGACAGAGCAACCAGCGTTAGCACCGTTGGCAGCACCAATAGCGGGCTTACCAACATGTTGGAGGAGGGTTTAGAGAATGGTTTCCAAACTGACTCACAACCGATTGAACCTCTGCCTCCATCGAGTGGCAGTACCAACCAATCTCCACGCCGCTTCAACGCCCAGCGTGAATCGTCGCGAGCATCTGTGTTATCGGAGCAATCTTCTCTTTCCAGCAACACGATGCAGAGCATGCCAGTTGTACCACCTTACCCAGAGGGCGAGAACACAATTCCTGCCGGACCTCCTGCGCCCTCAGGACCTGTTAGAGGAGAGTTAAACATCGATTCGTTTCCTCCGCCCCCACCAACTCCGCCCGATAATACCTCGAGCGCCCTCGCAGCTCTGCAGAAGGGTGGAGATCTCGAACGACGAGCTTCACGCAGATACTCTCAGTATCAAATATCCAAGCATCTGGGAGGTGCCAATGGTGTTCCAATTCTTCCTCCGCAGAATTCGCCTGTGCCAAATCGAGGGAGAAAAGAGGTGCGAGAATCTCTCCGCGCAGTCCAAGGTCGACAGTCTATACGTCACAATCGCAACACCTCGAGCCAGTCTTTGAGAAATGCGGCTGCCGAGGATTCCCCTGTTAGAATACCAGACAGTGTTTCCGAAGAGCCTCCAAAAGCAGAATTGCCTGCAAAGGCAGATAGCCCTATGGTCCAGACTCCTGATGAGGCGTATGCGGCCAGCGCAACGCTTAGCGGGCCCCCTACTGATCCTATGTTCTTTCAAGGTGATGTCAATGCACCGGAAACACCGAAACTCGAGAAACCTATGGCCGAATTTGAGGTTGCGCCCACGCAACAGCAAAAACCTGCCGAGACATCATACTTCCAAGATTCGCCCCCTCCGACACCATCAAAGGATCTGACCTTGTTCCTCCAGTACAAGTCCAAGGTGAAGAAGTTTGTTCTGCCAGAGGGACGGGCCGAGCTTACAATTGGTCGACTACAACTCGCATTTATCGAGAAGTTTTCCTGGAATACCCAACACAATGGCGCAGACCTGCCTGAAATTTATATCCAGGATCCTGTCTCAGGCGTACGACATGAATTGGAAGATCTTGCTGATGTCAAGGACCGTACTGTCCTTGTTCTCAACGTTGAGGCTCTAGACGAGGTCAAGAGGCATATCGATGATGGAATTGCATCCTTGACTGAGATCGTCCGTGATGTTAAGCAGACGGTTACTGACCAGGGAGCGGCTATCCAACGAGTCTCAGACCGACAACAAGAAGCTGCGAACGACATGGCTCGATTGGCTTTAGCACCATCCTCAGCAGTTCCTTCGACTGATGGAACAAGGACGCAGATTAGCTCAGGACGGAAACTGGATAGTAGTCATCTCGGGGAGTTGAAGAACTTGCGACACGATCTGGCCATCATGCGCCAAACCTATTCCAATTTCCAGGCTGACATTCAAAACTCGATGACCACTATTCGCAACAAGGCTGCCAATGTTAAGGTCGCTACCGCCAAGGCGGCTATTCCCGATATCGAGGGCGATGCTGGGTACTCATACGTAACCAGCGGGCGCAAGCAGCTTAATAGCGACTCCGATCGATTGGTTGGTAAAGTGGATGACCTACAAGATCTTATCGAGGATCTGCGCAAGGACGTGGTGCATCGTGGTGTCCGACCATTGCCGCGACTGTTGGATTCCGTTGGTAAGGATATCGGAACATTGACCAAAGAATTGAAGAGAATGGAGGAGTACATGGGCCAGGAGAAGCCCATTTGGACCAAGATCTGGGAGAAGGAGTTAGAAGATGTGTGCCAGGGTCGCGACGAGCTTCGCCTTATGGAGGATCTTTTGGTCGACTTGCGAGACGATTTGGAAAAGGCCGCTGAGACATTTACTCTCGTGGAACAGGCTACCAAGGAGCAGATGAAGGACAACGGCACAACTGCAAGCGCAGGAACCGCTCGTCAATTCTCCAAGGGCCTTGTCAGTCTCGGTAACAGCACCGATCAGAGCGCGGCAAAGGAGGGTGTTCTCGGTGAAGTAAGAGCTTTGCAGCCCAATCACGAAGATCGCCTGGAAGCTATCGAGCGAGCTGAGAAGCTGCGTCAAAAGGAGCTGGCTACACGTAGTGTCAACCCCCTGCACCGCGAAATTAGTAACTTTGTCGCGGAAGGCAAGCTCAAGAAATCGGGCGGATTTGAAGAGGTTGAGCGGGCGCGCAAAGCCAAGGACGATCGAATCCGGCGAGAGGTCTGGCAGCGTCAGAACGGCATCACTCCCGAGAACCCCATCGGCGAGGACGGTGAGGGTGGGGGCGAGGGTGAGGGTGAGGGTGAGGCCATGGATGACGAGGAAGCGGCATTCCTCAGGGAACTTATCGCTGAAGAAGAAGCGGCGGCGGCAGCAGCAGCGGCAGCAGAAGCTCATCCATCTCCACCGCCAAAGGACGACAACGACAAGAAACCAGATGAGCCGAATGGTACTTAGTCACATTAATCGTGTGACGAAACATATATTTTCATACCTAGATCGGTTCGACTACATGTTATGGAGATGATGCCTGGGAAGAGAAATGCCTTATGCGGAATTGTTTGAAACGCGATGCATGTCGGTATGGAATGGTATATGGTTATGGTTACGGTTATGAGCTTAGCGGAAGAGGGATGATATAGGAAGAGGTTCTGGGCTTGACTCAGCCGGTTTTTCTTAGCCATGCCCTATTCTTCGATATTCTCGTACTTGGTACTTGCTTGGTAGTTTTTAGTTGGGATTTTGTCATAGCGGAGGCGAAATGGGAATATCTGTGTCGTTCATCTATACCCATTGAAATCTTGATGACCTATTCTGTATAGGTTATGCCATCCATATCCTACTCCACAAAGTTTCATAATATTTAACAAAAACCACTCTAAACAAAAAGGCATACCCTAAAGAATATAGTTTCTTACGTAGATCAGGGTCAGAGCCAGCATTGTGATCACTTCGTTCATGTTCCAAACCCTAACCTCAGTCGAAATGTTCCAAAGCATGGTGCCGTTAGCTCAATATCACGAACCGACCTCAAGAAAGCAAGATGGCGAATTTCTTAATTGTATTTGATCATTCAAACATAACTTTTGTCATAACACCCGATCATGACCCTAACAGCGTGAGTTTCTTAAGCCCGTTAACAACAGGACGCTCCAACTTCTTCCCCTGACCCATCACGAAGTCCTGCAACACCGCTTCTCCCCCCGTAGCTTGCCACTTGGGCTCGTCGTCGTTCTTCCTCTCACTCTCTACCTCGGGAGCCTTGAAGACCTCGGCTACAGCAGCAGTGCAAGCTTCGGATACCTCAGCCATGAGAGCTTCGGCGGCACGCGCTCGCTCGGGCATGTTCCTTCGTACAAGCGCAAAGATGAGACGCTCTGCATCTGGTGCAGCGGCACTTACACGCTCAATAAGACGGCGAATACTGTTGACTAGGTATTCTTCCTCATAGACTGTTCCCTTACGTCCTCTTGCACGCTTCTTCTCCTCGCGCTTGCGGTTCTTGCTCGTAGCGCGGCTGACGCCTGTTCCGGCAGTGCCTACACTGCCAGCCTTTCCAGTGTATCGTGTAAAGAGCGATGCGCTGGTGCTGACACGTGAAGACGCGGCAACGGAGACGTCATCGGGAATGTCCATACCACCGGCGCGCTCTCCCTCGTAAAAAGAAAGGGGATCCTCGATGGCCTTGCGACGAAGCTCAGCGACTCGGGGAACTTGAGCCTTGAGCTGGGCCTTGCAATCAGCAAGGAATTCAGTCGTTGTGCCCAGGGCATCAGCGAGACCAGTATCAACGCTGGTGGTGAGGAGATCGGGATGGTTGCGTTGAATGACGAGACGGATGGCATCGGCGAAGTGATAGCCCTTGCAAAGGCAGCGGACGGCCATGTCGATGGAGTCAAGATATTCGAGGTGGATGGTGGCCGCAGAAGAGTAGTCCTTTGCTTCCCAAAGGGCATCCGCGAGGTTGCTAGCAAGGTCGGACATGGCTTCAGAAGACATAGGGGGTTGCTGCTGGGCCGCAGTGTAGAGACACTCCTGCCAGCATGTAGCACCAGCGGTTCTGTAGCAGCTAGTTGCCTTGGGGTAGTTCTCGAGGGACTCGTAAGCGAGGCCTGCTTCGCGATAGGCCGATGTCGACTCGAGGTAGGCAGCGTATGCGGCAGTGAGCTCTCGTAGGCGAGGGGGGTCGTAACGGTAAATGCGCAGAGCGTCGTGGTATAAGGAGTGTTTGGTGGTGTAAGCAAGGAGCTCGTCAAAGACATCCATGGTTTGGAGATGACCAAGAGCCTTGACGCGACGTTCAAGGTGGTCGTCGATCTCAAACTGGCGACGAAGCTCAGGAAGAGAGTGCAGGTTCTGAATAAAGGGGAGGTATTCACGAGGATCGCGCTGAGATTGTTGAGCGACCAGGAGGGCTAGCTCTAGGTTGTAGAGACCAAGAGCATTTTCGTATAAACGGTTGACGTCGACTAAGAAGCAGATATGCTCGACTGCCTTCTCGGCAATCTTCTCGTCCTCGCGCATTAGCTCAGCGACGAGGAGGAGGCCATCGTCAAGAGCAGGCGGTGACTTGCAGACGTGCGCAGTGATGGTGTTTTGGAGGTTGGTAGCCTGGCGGCTTTGTAGGGCGCTGAGAAGAGCATCGCAGACAGTGTTCACCTTGGCAGCAGAACCTCGTGGAGCGGGAGACATTTCAGAGGGCAGGTTGTCAATGCCAAAAGCCTTAGAACGCTTTGTATCCTGATACATGGTCTGAGTAACATCCTCGGCGCTACTATAGATTAGTGATGGCCTGGGAAGTTTAAAGCGCGGAAGAAGTCTTACCGAAGAGAAGAGAGGAAGAGGTCAATATGCGCAACATCGGGAATCTGGTCAAGGAAGAGACCAACGTTGGCCAAGAATTGCTCAGGCTGATGGTCGTAGAGGATGTTCATATCTACACGCTGCGTTCGGCAGTATGAGAATGCTCGGGCATAGTTCTTCTCGTCGATCAGGTTGCGAATACCTGCCACGACCATGGCCCTAGGGAAGACAGTCTCGAGATTTCCACGAGGCATTTGCAACACAATACTCATGTTGGCAGGGATAGCGGTGACGAGTCGTGATCCACGCTCTACGCTGCGGCAACGCTCGTCGGTCTCAGGGTCATCAGCAGGAACCTCGAGCTCTAAATGGTATTAGTGACTGGCCATGAGCTGGATCTAGATAGCTTACCGTCGACATTGGCGGCCAAGTGGACAAACTTGACCAGATGGTTGTTGGTGGTAAAGATGAGATGGCTAGGCGTGACAATGAATGATGTGCAATTCTTTGCCAAAAGTCGGGAGTTTGCGTATATGTGACCGTTTCTGGAGAGGCCAAAGGCAACGATTTCATCGTCAACTTTGCTAATCTCAAACCAAGGCAACTGTGTCTGGAACTGGACATAAAGAATCTCATTACCAGAGTCGGTGATTTGGAATAATTTTCCTGAGTTATCCTGACCGTAGCCTTCAAAAGAGTTGCCATCTTGGTAACTGGTCGTAGCAACCAGGAGCACTTGAGAGTTGACACTTGTGGTAGACGCTTCGCCCTCGCTGCTAACCTGTACAGACCGCTGGATGAACCCCTTTTCTTCTTCATAGCCGAAGTAATGGAAAGCGCCCGCAACAGCAGCGATTCTCAGGAGAGTATTGTAGCCAGGGCTTGCTGTCTCATCAAAGGTAACCTTCTTAGACATTTGTGGCTTAATGGATCTCCCATTCTTGACTGGCCATTCGTAAATATCGATGCCCTTTCGGTGCAGGACTGCAAAAGAAGTATTGTCACGGCCAAATGCAACATCAACCACGGCTGCTGAAGCCGTGATCTCGAGCATTGACATAGGGGGTGGTACGTTAACTGTTCTGAAAGGGGTCAACTTGACAGTCTCGCCATCAATTACCGCAACAGCACCATTGTCGTGCGGCGGGAGGCACAGCCCCCTTGCTGTATAGAATATGTGCTCCGCGACAAGGACATGGCTTGTAGACGCAGCAGCAAAGCGCAAGGCCTTCTCAGGGTGCCATGAGAGGCATGTTGAGATTGCCTCAACAGGGATCTCCTGCTTGAGATACCAGTGGTAGTTACCCATAGTCCACAGTTGGACCATGTCCTTGTAAATGACTGCTAGGACAGTAGAGTCTGCGTTCCACTCAAGACGTATTCTCTCATGAGCTTTCACGGGTCCGGAGGGAGAACGAAGAGTGAACTCCCCATGTCGTAAACCATTTCTCTCAAAGAAAGCAACGTCTATGCGATCCGAAAATCGTTGGATACCAGCCATCAAGTTTCCAGCTGGTCGCCAACTCAGAGCGCCTTCGAGGCCATCAACTGGCTCACTTGCGCTGTCAAGTTCGCCTTCGCGCGAGTAAACTCGGATTACACGGCGAAAACCCTTCTGTACAGAGTTGATGGCGACATAAGCACCGTCTCCCCTCCAACTGATAGTCGTCGCACCGTCCTCGTGAGGACTGGGCAACCCTTCGTCGACCCTTTCTGGGATAGTAGGATCACGCATGGCCTTTGCACCTCGACCCTGGAATTGGGTCTCCTTTTTCCCCCAGCCAACAGAGACGTGCTTTGATGCGTTGAGGTCCTCCACGGTCATGGCGATTTCTGCAACGGGGTCAAAGGTTGATCCCATGAAGATTACGTTGTTCTCCTTTGTGACGACAATGAGCAACTCCTCATCGGGCGACCATCTTGCGGCAGCAATGCCGGCATCGATGGAACCAACAATCTCGATGTGGGCGTGTTCTGAAGACTCATCCTCCTGGACGGTGACGATATCGCCGCCCTCGAGGACGATACATGCAGTTGCCGAGCCACTGAGATACTGCAGACTGACAACTCTATCGTTAAGCAGATCCGGTGTCGGGCTGGGAGCCTCCCAACTAGCCACTGTACGGACTGAACTACATAAAGTCAGTGAATGTGTATATCTCAAGTATTCTACTGGATACTTACATATCTTGGTCGCCAGTGACTCTCAACAACTCAATTTCACAGCTCTCCTCTGTTGGTCCAGCGACGCAAAGAACTTCATCCTTCTCAGGGTCCCAGCACGCAGCTGTGACATGTGCGCGATGGCATTGTCCGAATCGAATGTTTCGAAGGTTGCGCATCTTGGCTGACTCTTTCTTCACCCACGACCAAAGCTTATCCGCCTGATGATGTTCACCACAATACAACAATGAATGCCCCTGCAGCAGTAGAAAATGGGCAGACTCTGGGGCCCGTATGCAGCTATCGTTCGACCTGTTCTGGTCTCTCGGACAAGGCCGACGGCTCTGGTGGTATCTTCTTGGTGTGAATGAACGGGTTTGCTAGATTTGGAGTTGATGCCCGGAATCGAGATTTTTTGCGGTACCTGATCAAGCTGGTGGGTAAAGTAGCGATGCGGGGTGAGTTAGCCTCTGAGATACATGCTGTGACTCCCAGATAAAGTACTCGCCATCGCTGAAAGCTCTGATCAACGGCCCCGGGGAAAGAGCTTTTTCTGGTTGCATCAGATCTTCTCTTTTCCGTCTATAGCAACCAAACCGACCAACCTGGGTTTTCGTTACTACTCCGGGCCTCGGCGATTAAAGAATCTAGAATTCATCACCTTATTTATTCCAACGCCAATGGGTGGTCCAACCAATTCAATACAGCCGCTTTTCGCTTCTTTTTAAACTTGATCATGCCCTCTTCTTTGCGCTGATTTACGAATCCCGGTCTCACGCTCTACTCGTATTTGTCGCCATCACATGCCGATCGCCGCTATCAGCTCATTAGGTTCAACACATTGACTTCTCTCCGCATTTGCTCTCAACACCTCCACGCCACAACATAAAGTATCGTAATAGGCTACTTCTTCGCCTAGTCATTGTTTGTTCAACATCTGCAATCTTCTTGCCCGATAGCGAAAACAATACCAATCGCCGTCATGGATGTTGCATATAATCAACACGCCGACCGGGCTCGTCGCAAGAACCGCTCCTCCTCCAACCTCAACCATCTCTCCCTCGCCCCTCTGACCGCCAAACTCCCCCTCAACGACGACGAGCTCATCGCCGACGCCATCGCGGCCCATCCTCACTCGCCCATCCATCCAATCCCTTCCTACATCCAGGGAAAGTCTGCTCCTGCTACACCGCGTCTTCTTGCTCGCTCCCCGACGACATCGCGCTCAAGGTCTCATACCCGAACCCCCTCGACACCACTCGCCAAAAGCAAATCCGCGTCTCACCTTGCTGCTAGCACAACACGCAAGACCCAATCTGGTCGTGCAACGCCCAAACGCCACAAGGATGATATGAGCTTTAGCATGCGTCATCGCAATGATAGCGATTGGCTGCTCCGAACAGGCGCGCTCATGAGCTCCGAAGCTCGCGAGTCCAAGGGTCAGACTTGGCTTATCTCGCGTCAGAGCTCAACCAGCCTTGGGGCTATGGATCCCGACGAGAATGCTTTCGAGACCGAGCTTGCCCGCGAGCGTGATATCACAAGTCGTCGTGCTAGCCGTCGCGGCAGCACTGCCCCCATTGAGGAAGATGCTTCTCCATATGCCAGCCGCTTTCCTAGCCGCGCCCACAGTCGTTCCCATAGCTTGACACGACCTCGGAGCCTCCTCCACTCGCCTCTGGAGATCTCGACGGCTGCTGACGAGTCTTACTTCCCCCACCAAGAAGTTAACGATGACTTCCCCGGACCCGATTTTGTCAACCTTGATGAGAAGCTTGAGGAGCTCGAGCAGGATCAGTCTCAGGACGACGAAGCTACCGTACGACGACTCGTGCGCAAGGGCGAAGCAGGCACTGGCACT
This sequence comes from Fusarium nurragi, assembly GCA_012977755.1. Taxonomy (NCBI): domain Eukaryota; kingdom Fungi; phylum Ascomycota; class Sordariomycetes; order Hypocreales; family Nectriaceae; genus Fusarium; species Fusarium nurragi. Next base: position 36,281 of record JAALXI010000028.1, read on the forward strand.
TGGTTCGGAGGTGTCTGGTCCCTATTCTCAGTAGAAGAAGACGACGAGGATTCAGAAGAAGATAGTGACGAGACACCAGTTGAAGGTGAAGCTCAACTCGGCCGCTCCCGCAGTTGGACATCCCGGAATCTGGCAGGCATATCAACAGCTCCTGAAGAGCGTGTGCCACCTCCACGGACTGACGAGGGTGGCTGGAGAGATGCAGCTTGGTTATTGAGCGTGGCGACAAAGGTGATGTTTTAGAGCGAGGTATCCTGAACTCAAGACGATAAACCGTGTCATTGTGAATTATTTAAGGATTGGGGAAACAGACAAGACTAAGGGTATGGATAAGGAGCGTAACGGGTTAACAGTGCTTTTTGCGTATATCTTCTCAGCCTTCGCCCGGAAAGCAGACTTTCCAAGATGAGATTGTTTTACATTGATTTACTTTACTTTACTCTCCGCTGTGTTCTATGAGATTGGATCCAGACATCGCCTATTATGAGCAGATTTGAAAACCTTCTCGAACACATGCATGATTCTCAAGAGCTTCCACGCCAGGATCTACATACTCCCATGGCCCGCAGACATGGTATCGGCGAAGCCTCCCGCCTCCGTGCTTCCTGTGCCGGCGCGGGGTCCGTTCACCGCCCCACCACCCCTTCCGCAGCCGGGGTTGAGCATTAACCGACAAGCAAAGCGGCCCCGCTCAGGGACGTCTCTGACTGGGACTAGCCGCCACGTCACTTTCGCTTCGTCCACGTTCATCGAGTGGGAAAGAGAGAAAGTGAAGAAAACAAATACCCACCATAGTCGTTTGGCCAAGATGCATAAAGCTGAGTCAAAAACCGGTTTGTGTGGGGAGTTATCACCTCGCAGGAGGGTGCATTGCGGGCCTCGAATGGGGTCGGTTCCGCGTGTGATTGATAGCAGGGCCTTACAGCTTTGGCCTAATGTAAGATTGTCACCCGTCAAAGGCTGGACGACGCTTTAGATGTGGTTTGTGTCTATGGGCTGTTATACGCAGTGGAAGAAGCAAGCGCTGTGTGAGGCGCGCATGTTGCAGGCTTCCCGGGAACTGGGTCATTGGGTTTGCTTGTGGTTCGATTGTGATGTCGAGCGGAATATGTGCGACAAGACGTTGCCGATTTATGCGGTTCAACCATGTGCAACTCCAGATCAAAGGGCATGCATCAGAACCTCGCCAGTTCTGCTAAAGAATTTAAGGTGTAACGTTGGTTAGCAGTTTGCGGTGAGGTCCAAAGTGGTGGGTACTGGTCGCAAACCACGGCCTAATATCAAAAGGATGAGTTTGTTAAGATCCTGTTGGGTGTGAGAGTTGTTGCGCTGCCAATCATACTGCCCTGCCCCTCTCTGTATCATGTGGACTTTTCTGGTTTTGCAGGTGTTCGCCGGCCAAGCCTTATACAACTCATAACAGCGACGCAGTTTGACCACGCCACGATCCATCCAAGGAAACGAGGCAAGTAATAACAAAACAAAGCAATTGTACTCATTCAACTATCAGTGGTTAAACCCCGCCATCAATGTCAACCGTGCACGAGGGGCAGAGTGAGGGGTGCTAGATGAAGATTGATCAACGGACCCTGCAGGACCCAACAGTCAACACTGTCGTAGGCTCGTAGCGAGAGCGACCCAAGCCACAAGTTGACAGAAACCGGAGAAAATGCCGCACCAAACCTTGCCTATGGTGGCTGGTGGAAAACCTAACCTGACACCTGGGAGGTTCAATCTCAAGGGTGCAATATGCGTGGGGCCCTCACTCAACCGGGTGGGCCAGAGGGCATAAGACGCCGTGCATGTCATCCTAAGCTTTTGAATGCAAGAGTTTTCTCAGGACGTGGAATCGTTTCGTAAAACTACCCACGGCCGAGCTGACGATCATGCCCTATCTGGATGTACCAAGAGTCGAGCATGTGGACCGGTGACTCGGTGAGCGTTGCGAATTGTCTCGGGACATGGTGCCTGACTATTCGGGCTTTTTGTCTGTATACTGGCCAGTGGAGATGCGATATCAGGCTACCAGATGTGAGCAGCATCTAGGGTGTCTCGGCCGAGAAGGTCTGAGCGCAGTGCGGTAACACCATGCCTGTTAGATCAATGAGCTGGGTGTCAGAATTGGTAGACGTTGTAAGTCCAGAGGCACTGACAGTGGACTTTCTCAGCTCCGGGTGACGGTTTCCCGGGCCCGGAAGCATACCGCACCAGGGGATGCGATGCATTTATCCTTTCTCTAGGCTCTAGCCTGTGACCAGTTCTCTGGAACATCACGAGACTCTGCAGCTCCATGTATGCTGGCTAGGCTGGCCGTGTCAGCACAGCATATAAGCTGAGTGAGGGAAGTGATCTGCGAAATACTTCTAGACTTCTCCAAAGTTCCGGACACACACCGAAGGAAATGCTCCGACTCAATGATCGTATTTGGATTTGCTCGCCTTGGTGGTGCATGCTGTCGCTCTGGACTAGCGGAATAAGGCTCAGGTTTGTGCGCTAGGCGGCCGCGGTTCTGAGTCCCGGAGAGCCAGAACGGGGAAGACGATTAACTTCCTAAGAAGGTGATGGTTTGGGCAAGGGCTTGACCAGGTGGTGACAGGAAATCTGGTGGCGAGTCAGCGGTATCGAGCAATATTTCTCATGTTAAGCTATCGCGTGGCACAAGCATGGATGGCACTGACCTGGGACTCGATGGACAGACGTCAAAAAAACTTCAACAGAGCCCGAAAGGACGACGAGGCAACTTTTGGTTCAAGATCGATCTTTTGCGGTTTGTGTATTGGTGTCTCCCGCAATGGAAGCTGTGGAATTCTAGACCCTCTGCTTCTTGACGGAATGGAACCAAATGATGCAACAGCTGCCCTTCCCCAATTTTCTCTCTCTTTTCCTGTGTATTTTAGTGGACTCTTGTGCAAAACACCGACGTAATCGGCAGGGCCCCTCCAGAATGAGCCTGAGACTAGGGACTGGAAGACTGGGAGACTGGGGGAGCCAGCAACAAGTGAATAGCGCAGTCGTACACCGAGACCGAGACTGATCTTTTGCCTTGATTCCAACTCTTCCTCTCTTCCTCCTCTTATCTTTGTCTCCATCTCTACCTAAGTACGGATACTCACTGATCTTCCCCTTCGCCTCGAAACTGCACCTGACCCTCAACGGCTTCCGTCTCGGTTTCAAATTGCTCCCTACTCGTGCCTCTGACGCTATACTCAGCCACTGTCGTCAGTCGTACCAGAGCAACCCGCTTCGGGATCTCCCGCAGAACATCACTCCCAAGTCAACGGAAGCCTGATATTTGCCTGCACACGAGCATAATTGTACTGTACGCAAGAAGCTAGAAGCAGAAGAAGAACAAGACATCTCTCTCAGTCTGGACAAATACGATACATCTCATATCTTGGACACAATACGCGAGACGATTCACACTCAGACTGTCGTGTCTCGCCCACTCTGCGTCCCACTTCCTTTGAGCCTTCGAGGTAAGGAAGCATATCTCTTCAGCTCTTCTCCCGACCCAAGCCAAGCCATGATATGCAAATGTTGTCTTTCCGATGCCCTTGAACTGCTTCTCCCCTTCTTGGCCCTTTTTACGCAAGCCTTTTCTTTTTCACTTCCCCCAGAACAGATATGAATGTCTCCGGTCTATTCACTAGAAATCGCCTAAATTTTTTTGTTTTCCGCACTAAACACCATCCCCCACTCCCCTCTATGTCCCGTCTCGCAGATGGACATGGCAGTCCAGTTGGTTTGGCGCCCTGCATCTGCTAAAGCGGCTCATCCCCACCCGCAATGGCTCGTCCGAGTACCTACAGTATCCATAAGTGATGGCTTCGGGCTTTCGTTATTCTTCCTGGTTATGGATCTGGACGATTTCGAATGGACCCTCCCTATCCATCGTTAGCCCCTCACCTATGAGTTAACTGCCCACATACCAGCAGCCGACATCCATATCGCACACTAAACACTTCTCTCCCAGCCGCCAGCCGCCGCCTTCTGGTCAAGCCATATCTGTCAAACCCTTATTTTGGTGTTCTCTACTCTGCTTTGCCGTGCTCGCCCTTTGTCGTTCCTCTCTCCCTTGCACGTACCGACGTCTCTAGCTTTCCCCCGCCATATCGTCATTCCCAGGATAGCTGCAGCTACCCCGAACTCAAAAGACCCCAAATCAACCTCAGGTACAAATCAAAACCCGTGATATAGCGCAACGGTCGCTTCCACCGCTCTGACAGCAAGCAAGCGTCACTCGAGTGCCATGGCCTCGCTTGCTCAGAGTCTGAAACCCCTCGCCAGCCACTCACGTCTTGTTCCCTTCCGCTTTGGCGTTACCATCTCTAACCTTCAAAATCTTCCTGCCTCCAAGTGGCTATAGACTTCAGATCCTTGTCTCATTTGCATTGCATATCTTGTTTCTTTTGGTGGACTTTCTAACCCCAGGCTTAGGTTCCATTACTTCTCCCCTCCAGCAATCATTGTCTCTCGCCAGCCTCGCGCTGCTATCTCGGAGCTGTTCAGCACTGTTCCGCTTCACCACATACGACACCTCTCTCCCGAGATCATAAACGAACATCACGGGCAAAATGTCACCAGCTGAGAACAAGGTGGGCTTGACCCTGGCTGCGAGTTCGCGGGAGTACAGCCACTAACAAAACCTGGCCTCAGGAGGAGAAAGACCTCAAGGCTCGCTTTGGTGACAACATTGATGTGGAGACCTTCGAGCAGATTCTTGAGATGGACGAACCAGACGATCATGAATTCAGCCAATCGATCGTTTTCGGCTTTTTTGAACAGGCAGAAGAAACATTCCTTCAGATTGATGCAGCACTGTGAGTTTGACCCATCGACAGCGACTCAGACATACCCCGACAACGCGATGCCTTACAGTTGAGAATACTCGCTAATCGTTGGCCTCCTTGGCAACGTTTTTCAGGGAAAAGAAAGATCTCCCAGATCTGTCATCCCTCGGCCACTTCCTTAAGGGCTCATCAGCAACACTAGGACTCGCCAAAGTCAGAGACGGGTGTGAAAAGATGCAGCGATATGGCAAGAAGGAGAACGTGGATGGTTCTCCCGAAGAGGACGAAGAAATTTGCTTGCAGCGCATCAAAGAAGCCTTCGAAGCTGTTAAGACGGACTACCACGAAGTCGAGACAGCCTTGAAGGAGTACTACGACAGCAAAGAATAATGCGGTTCGCCATTCATATAATACATCAAAGCGAGGCGACGCGTCCACACTCGAATCAATATTCGGCTCGCCCACGGCTTGATACCCTATTCGAGGACTTTCACGGACCCTCTACAGGGACTTTTTCGGTTCAACAAACAGTTGTTGTGTTGGGTATATTCGGAGATGGCAAAGGCCGGGTTCATCGAAGCAGATACCCCAGGCCTTGGAAAGGCTTGAGGCTTAGAGGACGACCCGTCAGGTCAACAATGTTCAGAGGCATCACGAGGTAGTGCGGAACAACATAGCGTTCCCCCCTCATTGAATTGAAAAGCCTATTTGAAGACCCACGATGAAGAGCATAGGCAGGAGCAGAAGCAGACTTGTAGATAGACTTGACGAGAAGCCTGGGATTGGTACAAAAGAAACACTGCTCATGACGCAACTCTGGTTTTCTGCGAGGTCTAGTTTCTCCATGGTAGCTCTGTTTCTTTGTTACAATTTTCTGGTATCAGATCAGATACGTGATTGAACTGCACCTCCCCGGGGCTCCAATGTTGGTGGGGTAAATCTTGACACAACTGTCTGATCTACAAATTCATCTCGATACGAACACCTGACATCATCGAGGTGTTACAAAAACAGCGTCAGATACGTTACACCCAGCGCGTTAGTGATATTCCACAGCCTTTACCGCGTGGCAGAGTAGCCGAGACTTTTGTATTCGTGCTCTGTCAAGGGAGTGCTACAATATCTCCTTATAACTCTTGCTAACTTGGTCAGTCCATTCTACTACGGCAATAGATCTGCGCAAACAGGTCGCAGATATATATCGTGTGTGCTAGAGCTACACTCGTCTTAAAAAGACTCACCAAAGCTGTCTCCCAGCCGAGAAGGGTCTCAAGGGCTCAGCAAGTCCGACATGCCACCCAAACCAGTCAGGGCGTCCCCGACACATTTCGTGTGCATTTCACTGGCCGGGCCACAGCTCGCCAGGAGCATGGCTGCTTTCCGCACTGATGCCACGAATCCCTCCAGCTTTGGTGTTCCCCCGGCTGCAGTGCGCCCGGTTGGCACGATACATCTGACGCTTGGCGTCATGAGCCTCAAGGACGAGAGCGTTGAACAGGCTAAAGAGGTGTTGAAGGGTTTGAGACTGAATGAGTTCCTTGCAAGTGCTAAGGCTGGGACGTCGATGACTGGAGAACGGCTCTCGATAACTCTCAAAGGATTACATGCTATTCAAACACCCGCAAAAACCTCAGTGCTGTACGCTGCGCCTGTTGATACAGAGGGCATCCTGTACAAGTTCTGCGAGCAAATCAAGACCACGTTTCAGGAGGCTGGGCTGATGGCTAAAGAGGACCGGCCATTGTTGCTCCACGCAACTGTGGTTAACACCATATACGTCAAAGACGGTCGCGGAAGAAGGCGGGAGAAGTTGACGATCGATGCGCGGGACATGGTCAATCTCTATGATGACTATGTTTGGTTGGATGGTATGCCTCTGGACAAAGTGACCCTTTGTCGGATGGGAGCAAAGAAGATTGAGGGGACGGATGATGAGGCTTATGAGGTTGAGGCTGAGGTTGAGTTTTAATTCTGAAGCCTGGAGAGTTAGAATAAGCTCAGACGCGTTACCTTGACGGGCATCATGCTACGACTCGGCATGGCAAGCCTGAGTGTGAGTTGCGTGTCAGGCAACTGCATATTCAAGAGCAAAATGATGAATTGGAAATGATAAATCAACTGCTAAAGAGGGTTTGTCTGCTACAACCCAGATAGACGCTTTCTATCCTCGAGTGTCGCATGATGACTGGATTACCAACCATCCGTCATGAATTTTGGCAGCTGACAGAACATTTACAGATGTCAATTCAAAGATGAGGAGAGGACAAGAACTCTATTAACATGTAGAAAATCTTCCAATCTTCTCATCAGGAGTATATTGATAGATAACGCTCTGAATGTAAACTAATCCATGTCATGGTAAAACCCGTACTATCACATTTCATATCACTGTGCCAGGTCGCCTTAAACCTAGAATTAGCGCACTCTCCACTGGGCGGCCGCCTAAAGCTTGTGTAACTGCTCATCCTCCAGGCATTGAAATACAGAGAACCAACGTCATCAGCATCACTCGCCTACTTCCTAGAGCATGGCTTGATCATCCAACGATCTTGATGCCAGCGACAATGCGGAACCAGCATCCCCTGGCCTCGGACCCCACGACTTGACGATCCTCTGCAGTGGAGGCTATACACGCCCGAATCTCACAGCTCCGCCTCGTTATCGCCATGAACACTACGGAAAAGCGCCGTCCAGCGCCCGGCAACTCGTCTGCCAATATCTTGCGCACCGGCGCCTCGAATAACAATCGTAACAGCATGCCTGCTATGCCGCCCAGAGCTGCTATGCCTTCCAACACCAACGCGACGCCCGAAGAGACCCATGAGACCAGCGGCGGTGCCCCGCTCAAAGAGAAGGAGAGCACAACTACAGGGAGCAGTGGCACGAAGGAAAAGGACCGTGACAAGGATCGCAAAGAGCGGAGGGAGAAGAGGGAGAAGAAGGAAAGGGAACGCGAGCTTGAGGTTGTTCTGAAAGAAAAGGATGAGAAGATTGCGTATCTGGAGAAGGAGATGGGTATAATGGAGCGAGAATTCCACCGCGAACTGGATAAGCTGAGCCAAAACGAAAGCGAAACGGCGACATTCTGGCAAGCCAAGCATAGTGCACTGAATCAACAATATCTACGGACCGACACCGAGCTGCGACTTCTGCGCGCCGAGGTTGAGGTACGAGAGGGCGAGCGTGAAGAGCTGCGAGAAGGTTGGGAGGTTCTACGACGAGAGCTGAAGGAGCGAGACGACGAGATTCGAGGGCTGAAAGGTCAAGTGCGTGGATTGAAAGAATGGGTGAGTAACAGCACAAGAACAGATGGGCAAGAGTGCGACGAGGTCTTTGGTGATGGGATGGCGCGGTTGGGCAATGGGTTGCAGAACTGGGTCATCGTGAACTTTCGCAAGGCCAAGATAAGTGAGTGATGCCACTGTCGTTTCAAGAAAGATTTACTAATATCTGGTAGATCTGGAGAATTTGGATGAGGCAACGCTGGCCGAGGTCAGTGAGCTCGTACCAATGTATGAGGAGCTTGCATCGACACACAAGGTTTACCTCCTGCAATCTATCGTGTCGAGGATATTAGTCGAAATGGTATTTGACGCCTACTTTGTCGGCCTCTCAGAGGAGCAGACTCAACAATTCCGACAGCTGGAAAAGCTCATTTCTTCATATGGTATGCTACTTATTGTCGACCATGGCCAATTGCTAACTTGTGTAGCCGACTCTGACGAAGCCATAAACCATTGGCGATCCTCTACCCTCGCTCTCCTACGCCGAGATGCCTCTTCTCTCAAAGCCTCAACATCATCCGTCACCGAAGCTATCCTAACCCGAACAACCCGTCTTCTCGACGCCCTGTGCGGCACATCTTCCTCCGAGGCTCGAGATAGCGGGCTGCGTGTTCTTGTCAACAATTCAATTGAGCTCGCACGTCTCGTTGCCGTCCAAAAAGCCGTGCTGCGTGTGAACATGCCTACGGTATTGCCGCACCAGAGGGTCATGTTCGAGTCTGACACGATGGAAGATTTGGGCGGTGAGGACGAAGAGTCTCTGGCTGGGAGGGAGATTTGCTGTGTCGCTTTCCCAGGGGTGATCAAGCATGGTGATGAACACGGTGGGCATTTGCAATACCGCAATGTTATCCTTAAGGCGAGGGTGCTCTGCAGCCCTGAGCAGTGAAAGATCAGACCGCAATGGTTGCCATGAAGCTATTTGCTTTGCTGGGGGCATTTGACACAGCGCCTACTCCCAGCTATTATCGACGCATGCACCATGTACCCTTGCGACTAGCAATTGGGTATAGGATCGTGTTATGCGGGAGCCTATAAACCAGAGATGGCGGCAGCCTTTTATACTGAATCATACGCTGAGACCTGCCACAGCTGTATGAATCGCTAACCGGAGCCGGTCCAGCCAGATTTAGAATACTGCATACTAATGAATTACGACAATATATCTGCTATTAATGGATCCTTGCCTATCGCTTTTGTTTCCTATGAGAGAGGGTGTGGTTTATGGAGCTGATTGCTCAGTGAGTTTTGTCTCGTGTTACACAAAGCATATCTGTTCCTTTTCAGCTTTATTGAAGACAGCGATTGATCTTGATAACTGAAGAGAAGGGACCTCTTGATCAAAATAACTTTCAAATCATGATTATCTGTACTGCGCGGTTCTTCGTCTTCTAAACGTAGAATTAGTGTGAGGGTACGTAGTACTTGAGGTAGCTCAAACAGGCCATCATCGCATTGCATTCCTCGTCTGGCACATTCCCGAACACCTATTCCGTATAGAGCTGATGTTGGCTTCGGCAATGCATGCCAACTCATGCGTTCCTAATACTGCATTCACGGTTGATAACGTTCCTCCGAGATTGTACCAGATCGAGCATTGGAAAGTAATAAATCGGGCCAGTTATTGCAGCGGCAGCCTGCTTGGCGTTCCCAGTGTCAGGACGGGATGCGAGATGCAGTAGGTATCAGGATAGGCGGGTCATGCTACATGTCGAGATGTTTGAGTTGACTCATAGACGACAGGGTAGTGCTGTTGGTATTAACTTGCCGGTGGAATTGGGGGACTCTGCTTATGCATGAAGAGGGAGAGAGCCCGTATTGTTCGTTATCTCTCATCGAGTGCATCGTCAAGTCCTGTCATGAATCAGTTTAGTTGGGTAAATAAGATATCCAGCCACGCCACGGGTCAGACGAGTAGTTAGTTTACTTACCCTCCCTGTCTGAGGAACTTGAGCCTCAATTTTGGGGGTTTCCATGTTCCCCGCGCTCTCGCTCCCTTGGTGAACAGCACTGTTGATTCCAAGGTTTCCCCTCACCGTCTCCCTCATTCGGTGTCTTCCCCAGGCAATCGATTGCGAGATGCGATGAGTCTGGTGGCCTGAACCTTTGGTTTCTCTGATGTCTGCTCCCAATTCGATCCATGAATCGGTGCAACTCGCATTCCACATCGCGTAGCACACCCGTCGATGGTGTACACGTCGTGGCATCCAAGACACCAGCACCAGCACCCATTGGCCGTATGCTTGATCCAACTGTGGCGACCATCTTCGGCTTCGTCCGAGCCAAGAAGGATTATTGCAGGCTACCAGGTATGAAGCTCCAAGTGGTTCTGGGATGGGCCATGCAATCAGCATCAGTTGTGCATGCATGCATGCACGCACCGGAGCTCTACAGCTTTGCACTGCATTCCCCATGATTTGGGTGTGCCATCGTTCATCGCGTTGGCGGCAGTAGTTTGGGGACCGATGACGAATAGGAAGCTTCGTAAAAGAAGGGTTCACGAAGCTGCCAAAGTCGACGTAGACGTTGGACGGGCCGCTCATTGAAAGGGTGCCAGTGCTGACGTTCAATCTGGACGTGGTTAGCATGAGGTTAATAAGAAGCTTTGTTCTCCCGCCTCTTTTGTCATTTCCGTTCTCCTCTTCTTGCTTTATCTTCCTCTTGAGACTTCGGCGGCCTTATCCTAATTCTTTCTCCGTGGCTGGACTGTTTCGAGTACTCGTTGTCCTAGTCATTGTCCTTGTCCTTGACACTCGACGCAAGTCACTGTCTCTGTTAGCACCCTTCAATCATCGACTCTCCCATACATCCCTTTGACACATCATACCTTACCCAAGTCCATATCCGTCTATATACACCTTTTACCTCTTGATTTCTCATGTGAACATGGCGGACCTCGCCAACGATATCAACGGCTTCATCAATGAACACAACGCAAGAAGAGGAATGCAACTTACACAAGACGCCTTTCCTGCTATGCACCCAACTTATTATGCCCCGAGCTTGATGTTCTCGGACCAAACCACCAATGGCCCTCCTACCCAAAGCATCAACATGTCGACCGCCAGCAGCTCGACGTTTGTGTCATCCTGCTTCGACAGGCCAGCCCCCAGAACAGCATCTGTTCTCACAGAACCCCCTGTCTCATCACCACTTGTATGCGAGTTCATAGGCCTTGGAGGGTGCGATGAAGTCTTCGACTCTTCCAATGACGAGGCCGGCTGGGTTGCACATATCTCAGACGTGCATCTTCGCAACACATTTCCTGCAATATGCATCTGTTGGTTTTGTGATCGTACCTTCAGAGCATCATCCTATAGTCAAGCTGACTCCGAGGCCTGCTATCGGAAGCGAATGCATCATATCGCAAAACACTTCCGCAACGACTTTCCGCGGGGGCAGATGCGTCCCGATTTCTTCTTCCTCAATCATGTACATGACTATGGTTTGATCGACGAGGACATGTTCCAAAGGGCGAAGGTCTATCACGAGGTCCCTCAGATCCCGAATCTATATCCTGCTGGCTGGAGGCCTGAATGTCAGGACCAAAGACCGGTACAGGTGGAGACAAGCCGGTCACGGCATCGGAAGCCACAGAGATACTATTGCTGAGCAATAGTCCCACCACTAGGCGGGCTTTCTCAATGTTCCTTTGATGGCTTCTGCGTTGTGGTCGATAAGGAAATCATTTCAGACTTCTGCATTCGCATCAAGGACCCTTGTGTTCGTTTCGTGGCATACTCTCGAACATCTTCCGTTTTGTTTCTTTTCGCTTTGGTTGGCGGCGTTGCAACAGGGAGGCTATACCAAGTGTCATTTAGACACCATCATCAACTGAAAACATCAACACTTTTCCTTTGGTTTTCCCCTACCGCAACGTGTTCTTTGGGCCGGTTGGGGGTGAAGTCGAGTTATGTCTCCAACGCGAACGGACTGTAGTTGTAGGTGGAAAGGATTCTGCAATCGCGAGCGAGGGACAGGTAATTTAAACCCTACTCTTGGTAACTGGAATAAAATGAAATCCAATAAAACTGTGAAAGCTTTCGAGCAAGAACTAGGCAGTGACACTGCGTGAATGACTGTGGCGATGCCCTTGACACGGTGGTTGTGATTGGGTCAGGTCAGCGGCGGGACTCACCACTTACACGAGCCGACATGAGTCAAGGGAAGTTTATGACAAGACTCATCATAAAACTCGACAAGTACTCTTCTAAAATTTCGTTGCTCAACTTGGATATGTTTTCTTTTATAGGGTAGCAGGGTAAGTTATATCCGGACCTCGCCTTGTTCACGGCTTATTCAGATGCCCAAGCTTCGCCACAGAATCCAACAAAATTCAAGATCATATTTGCCCAAGGTATCAATGTTATGACTTTTTGGGTCACCTCGCCCTTGGCAGTGTTTCCGGGGCCATCAAATGTGCAATATCTGTAATTTCCAAAGATTACGGTCTGTGACAAAGAAGGTAACTAATTTATGACAGCTTGTATTATCTCCCGACTGGTTCTAGTTGTAGATAGAAACATCAAGACAATGGCTTCGAATGAATAAATTGGACTGGTCAAAATGCGCCTGTGATCTGAGTGATATTGAGAATGAGAATTTCTGTCTCGGCGGATTTAATGGGGAGTAAATACATCGCTGGGCAAATACGGTGCAAAAGACCATAAATTGTGGTGGCTCAAGATCATAGTATATATACATCAAACTCTGGACTGTTCTACAACAAATTGCGCTAAGACAACGTGTCCGAGTGGTCCAAGGAGATAGACTTGAATTCACTCTAAGAATTAGATATCTATTGGCTTCGGCCTCGCAGGTTCGAATCCTGTCGTTGTCGCTCAAACTTTTTTTTTTGGCTTTTGGAAAGGCTACGCCCCGCCAGATCTTTGGCGCGCTGCCAGATGCAGGAACAGCCTACGCTTTCAACGTCGCTATGGACATTTTGTCAGAGGTTCTTCTCATCGTGTGATTGCTGTTAATGTCGTAGGCGGGCATTGTCACTTTGTGTAGCTAGTGCGTAGGAAAATAGACATAAACACGCCCTTTGTACTCACCACAGATCAAGTTGATGCAGCTTATGTGATACATATTCATATTCATACATGTTACCTTCTCAAAACCTTGCTCATCTAGAGTTGAAGATATTGGTGATCGGTCGAATATGGGGCTAACCACATTTGGCACCGCAGTTTTAGCTCTACCCCACACGGACCGTTGGCACGGCATGACCCGAAACACATGCCAGTCATTGTAGAGGGAAGCATGTAAACAGACAATGTGTCTCTCGCTTCTCAGGTCCGTGGGTTTGGCAAAGTCTGATCTAGTATCTCATGAGAAGACCGACTATAAACTTCAGGGTATCTCTTCTGGTGTCTACCAAGAAGGCAATTTCTTCACGAGCGAGAAATCATGCCACTCGAGCGTTCACAGACGCGAGTCCCGAAAAATTGCTGCCCAGGAACAAAGAAGCAAACAATGGAGCGCGACAGTTTGGTAATGTGTTAGAGTGTCAGCTGGGTTAAAATAAAATCCGCACACTACCACATGATGCAATACCCTCCCTATGCAAAGGCATGTATGAGGAAGACGTAAGCTTTTTCATTGTTCCTAATCTTGTAATAAGCTATTCTAAGTCACTCCAAAGTGTCCTAAAGTACCAAAGCTCTTCTTTAATATTAGGACAATATTATCTTAAACTTCTTATTTTATATGCCGTAGTGTGTGTATTCTATTTCAACCACCTGAGTGATTACCATTTCAATCACGGTCGCTGTGGTCGTCACAGTCCTTCCGTCTCTTCTAACTTTTCTGAGATTCCACCGTAGAATATCGAAATTCAGGACTAATTTAAGGGTATAAGTTGCGCCTATTCTTACTATAAAGTAATACAAAATTTACTCACTGCTGCGGTCCATACTTGCCCATCAAGCGCAGCCTCTTTTTGTGCGCCGGTCCAAATAGAGGCCGATGCACCGCCATCTTCTTCTTCTTCTCCCTTCGAGGCTGATGTCCCAAGAGTGCAATATCGACCTTTTTATATCTTACATCATACTTGACCCATCGCTCAAGGCCTGGTATGTGAATACCCAGCGTCGGCAGCGCGAGTAGCGTCAGGGTCGTGGTCACATGGTTCGAGTACGGATCCTGCTTGCGGTCGACGCCGTAGATGGCTGGAAGTGCATATCGAATCTTCCCAGGTGCGTAGTGTTTAAGCAGCTTCTCTAATCGGGCCCTTCGCATAGGGGGCAGTGCCTTGCGAAATGCTTTGGCGTACTCTGCGCGATATGGATGGACCTGCCACATGGGCCATCTGTTGCGTCCGATACGCACCCAGAAACGACCATCGAACATCTTGGCCCTCATCCATCCTGAGTGTCCGAACGAAGGCGTAGCTTCGGCAAATTCTTCGCCCATGAATTTAGGAGATGGTGGCGAATAGTATGTAGGCAAGTAAAGCTTTGCAGTGGGGAGGGGTTGCTTCGACGTGTACGGCGTTCGGGAGAGAAACCATCTGAGTGTGGTGCCTTTTACGATCGGGTGGAAGTACACGCCGGCCGTGGTGAATGCCTTGGGGGCAAGATTTGCTTTGGGAACCATACCGGGAACAAGATTGTTCACAACGTTTTCGAGGTTTGCAAGGGGCGGCAGGTGGTATTCGGGAGTGACAAAATCAATAAGCTTGCGGACTGCGATGCTCATGATGATCTTCCGATGCTCTCTACGTAGCTCATTCTCCGGGTCAAATGAACGTCTCTTGGATCGTTTTTTGAAGGGGCGCGGTGTCGGAAACTGGATTAGCAAGGTCCCTGCATTAGGATCAAAGTCTTTGACGACAGCCTCTCGAACGAGATAACGTTTTGCTTCTGCTTCCTCAAGCTCGGTTCTCTGTTTCGATCTCTTGCCCAACGCCAAGATGGCGGGCTTTTGCAAGGCTCTCGGCAATTCGTGGTTTCGAACGAGATATCTAACGGCGTTTCGCGTCGTTAACGTAGGGTCTTTGTTGGTCGCATCTTCTACCCAGGGGACTTTGTTGGCTTCGCAAGTAGCAATAAGTCTATCCTTATCGAATCCGAGAAGAGGTCGATATATCATAACACCACCATCTTCAACATCCAGTGGCTTGAGGTAGGGAACATCGGACGGTCTTTCCATCTCGGGTGATCCTGGATAAGAGTCTACCAGGTCTCGAGGAAAATCTGCTAAGGCGGGAGATGGCTCAAGGGTCAAATCGTCTCGGATCGACCGCCTCAGGCGCTTCATCTCGCGCTGAGCTGGTCGGAAGCTCAAAGATGGGTTTTCTCTCAGCTGATCATCCAGCAGGCCACTCTTGTAAACGCCATGCAAATCATAGCATTCGGGAATCGAATTGGCCTCCCTTATCCCTTGCAGGCCTCGATACCCATGTCCACCAAGCAACCGCATCAATATCGTCTCATACTGATCATCTTGATGGTGCGCAAAGAAAAGGCTGTCAGCACCATGATAGCCACAGTATCGACCGAGAGCACGGTATCGATAAGTTCGAGCGAGGCCCTCGATGTTGGGAAGTTGACGCGGATCGAGACCCATGCGTTTTTCTTCTTTCCAGCCAAGAGCGGCAACACTGGCCTTGATATCAAGCTTACGCAGCTCTGCAGCCACATATGCCGCTTCTTGGGCACTTCCATCGCGTAGTTTATGGTCGACAACAAGAGCTAGAACGCCGTGAACGGGATTGTCGGCGATCTTTATACCGCGAAATGTGCGAACGAGTTTGGACATGAGAAAGGCGAGAGCCATTGAGTCAACGCCTCCACTAGTAGCCATCACTATGGTAAATTCAGCATGTAAGGACAGTGCAAGATCATCGAGGCACCATACCTATACGCTGTGGCCTAGCGAAGCGGGCGGTCGGGAACCGCGGACGGCATACTGCTTCAACGGCATCTTTAAATTCGGAGAGGCTGACAGGCCGAGGGACGTGGTGGAAGACACGAGGTGCCGTAGTCATTCCATTATATTTCCAGCTTGAGCCTGGAGCGCAATTGGCGGGGGAGAGAGAGAGATAATGTCTGAAGGTTGAAGGGAAAAGTGGTGATGCCGGGATTCAAGCTTGAGTGGGTCTGGAAGTCATCTGAATTCCGGCCGAGCTGGTGGGGCCGAAAAACGGACAAACGGCTTCTTGCTCTTGGATGAGATGGAAGCATCGCTAATTAGGGTAGGCCTGGGAGTGTTGAGACTGAAACACTCTAGGCTGTTGGAAACTAAGACATATACGACACAAATCCCAAGAGCATATTGTCTGAAAGCGTCGGCGATCGAAGAGTATACCCAAATGTCTCTTTGTTGCCAAGAAATCCCGTAAACCAGTACAAAGTTGCGTAGTGATCGCCTGTAGAATCAAAAGCTTCTAGAAATCAAGCCAAACGGTTGACGTTAGTGGATCTAGTCACAGCCAAAGTTAGACTTTGGGTAAATAAACAATAATCGTCATAACTTTGTTCACTGTCGTACAGACTCTTAGAGTAGAGCAGCTGTAACAAACAAACAAACAGTCAGTCAGTCACAGGTTCGTGGTTGCGGGCAATAACCCCTGTAATGGTCCCAACTGATTCGCCTCCAAGGCATAAAAAGAGCCCCTAGCAAAAAAACAGAAACAGCCTTGGAGTGGATATCTTGGGCGGATGCATCCAATGTTTTACAAGATGCCCCCATAACCTTGAATCTCTGGCTCTGAGGTGGCTGCAGGAGCCCTCTTGTCTCTCTTGTTGTCCGCGTGCCACCATCACAGGCCATCCTTGTACTGCACATATCTATCTTAGACTTGGGTATCATTCACGTCTTGTTTATTTTTATATTGTTTCTTCTCAACCATCTTCTCATCGTCCTCTGTCCCTCCCTCGCTCTACTCTATCTTCACTCTCTGTCGCGTCTTGTCCTGTCTTGTCTGTCGGCCAAATCTTGTCTCGTCGCTCCGCAACAAACCAAAACATCCCGCCCCATATGATTCACGCTTGTCTTTGTCCTGCACCTTTCATCATCAATTACCAGCCTCGTCGCTAGCTCTTCATCTGCTTCGCTCCGCCACAGTCGTCCATCCTGAGCCTCATCCTGCCCCTGCGCGGCAGTCAATCCATCACCATCGCTTTTGTATAAATATTTAATATCGCAAAAGTCCTCATGGTGTCTACGCTGGAGCCTCCAACCGCCTCCTCAGTCTCCCGCCGCGGCCCCTCCTCCGTCGTCTCTCGACAATCTCAATCACACTCGCGATCGAAGCGCTACAATCGCTCTCACACTGGCGGCATCTCTCACGGTCTTCAGAATGACTTCCCTGTCTTTAGCAGCGGCGATGTCGAGATCATAGTCCGCGCGCGCGACACGCCCCGCGACGCAGCTCCTGCTCAGAATCGTTATCTGCTCCATCGCCATACCCTCACTCGTTCCAGCGGCTTCTTTGAAGTTAGCACATCGAACCAGTGGTCTCGCGCTCGCGCACTCCCGGCTGGTAACGAGCTCTCCCGCATCGGCGAGGATGGAGAACCCGATCCTATCAATGGGAGCGAAGTCAGTTCAGGGTCGCAAAGAGGAAGCGCCAATCCACCCAGAAAGAAGTGGCGATACGAGTTAGACCCAAGATCTGGGCCCAACGATATCCCTATGCTAGTTCAGCGAGACGAATCGTCGCGAGACACCACACAATCCTTGTTTGGCCCTGCATCAGCTCCACCTGCCAGTTCTAGAGACTCACGCTCTTCTCAAAGTCGCTCCAAGCATTCACACTCGCATTCGCGATCGCTATCCAATTCGTCGACTCCAAGTGGATTCTTCCGCTCCGTCGCCAATCTCAGCCTCTCCTCCAACCACCCGCCTCCGGCACCTGAGCTGTCGCAAGCCGACGAGGACCTTTTGCGCGACTACGACAACCTCTTTCGCATCTTTTACAATTACCCGCCTGTTCTTGATGGTGTCAATGTCGCAGATGCCTATGTCCAATGCAAGAGCCTGCTCAACCTTGCCGACCAATATGACGCCCTTGCTGTGGTGGGACCTCGAGTTGATCACCACATGCTGCAGTTCCAGTCACGGCTCTGGAAGCAAATCGCAAAATACCCAATCTCATATCTGCGCCTCGGGTACCTAGCTCGCAGCAGAGTCATCTTTCAGGAAGCTCTGATCCACGTCGTTGGGCAGTGGCCTGCCGGTGAGCGCAGTCTGCGTGCAGCCCTGCCCGATATTGTCCTAGACATTATCGAGGACAAGGTGGAGGAACTGGAAGAAACTGTCGGCCGCATCGAGGGACGCCTCTTCCGCCTTGGGCTCACCAACAGCCGTGGTGAACGTGTCGGCCCAAGCAACAATTATCTCGACTGGTTGTCCATAAGCCTCTTCCGCCAATGGCTGGCCGACAACACCTCTCCGCAGCCGCCTCCCGATCAGCGACGCAGGACAGCCTCTCGTGACGGCGGCCGCAGCGTCGCCGCCTTACCCCCCGCTGCCCCGCCGTTGAATTCTGTCGGACGTGCATATCGCCAACTCGGTTCCAATAATCCCACCTCGTTCCTCGGCCACGATGACTGCAAGCGTTTCCTCAAGCTTACCCCGGAGCTCTACAGCCGGGAGAATCTCCGGAGGTTCGAGAAGCGTCTCGACGAGCTAAAGTCGATGGCCCGGGAGGTCGTACGACCCCTCATGGGCAGCAATCTCGAACTCGATATGGGTGGTACCTCGCGCACCCCCGACAGCATCACCTACCTCACCTGCACCACCGTCGTGAATCGAGACTTACCCTGGGTAATGGAGGATCAGGCGGCAGTAGGGCTTGTTGCCGACTGATGTGTGATGGGTGTTATCAGACTTGCATTGGGCCAAGCCTGGTGGTTGCGTTGATGCGATGCAACGATTTTTATGACCTGATGTTCTCCTTTTTGGATTCTTTTTGCGGATACCCCATGCTTGGACATACTGTTGAAATTCCTTTGTGTTTGTCTTGTATATTCCCTGCGGCTTGGAGCGCTGTTACTAAACGATATTTGACTTGACGTACTCTATATAGATACAGGACAACCAATTGGACAGTGGTTGGACTAAAGGCAGTCGATACGAACTGGATGGAGCTGAGCTCTGTAATCAAATTGATCGTGTTTAATTCATTAACATCGCGCGTGTGATGCGTCAATATGCGTACTACGTCCAGCGAACGATATGGTATCCTCCCCCTAACGAATGGTGCTATCCGAGCAAGTAAATCCTCTCCCCAGTAAACACTGACGCCGTAACACCTCATATCATTATCCATTTGTGATTCACAATTACTGCTCCCTCTCTCCAATCAGGGCGTGTTGGTCGCCAGACACGGTGTTAACCTCGAGCGAAGAATAGCCCTTACCCTTACGTCCCCTGAGAATCTTTGTGAACGTTCCTCCTTCATGCGTGATTTGTAGACCCTTGCCCTGGAAGTCCTGCGAGCCTGAGATTGACTGCGCGTAGACATGGCCCTCCCATGATGCTGGATAGGAGAGGTTGACACTCCCGCTGATGGACTTGTGCTTCGATTTTAACACTGAGAGCGCTGGCTTGCCGGTGCTTACTCCAGCTTCCTCAGAGTCTTCAGCCAGAACGAGGTATGGGTCGCGGCCATCCTTTGGATCATAGGGCTTAACTGGAGGGATCGTTCCTCCGATGGTAGCTAGGCTCGTCCACAAGGGCTCCAGGATCTTCACTTGGGTATTGCCGCTCTTTGTATCAGTGTTGAGAGATGGCTTGATGTCGCTGCTGGCAGTCAACAAGCCTGAGTCTAGCACTGGCCAGATGCGGATTTTTAAATCACCAGATTGTGATCCGAAAGATGCAAGTGAACTCACAGCCACGTCGGCCGTGATGTCTCCCGACGCCGTAAGGATATCTACAGTGTAATCGCGTGGCGGGAACTCGCGGTCGGGGCGGGCAGCTTGCTGGGCACTATCAAGGGGCTCATGGACGTTGATGGTTCCAGAAGCAGAACGCACATGGAATGTGGCGGGTCTAACATTCTGAGGGTTGACTGGCTTGGGTCCGACGTTGGCGATAACGTCGCCCGAGACAGTTTCGATGTCGAGAAGATCGTAGAGAGGATACCATCCCGTAACGTCGCCACTGGCTGTGTGGATGCGGATCTCGCGAGAAGAAAGCGTATAAGGCACAACGGCCTTGTCATTGCTGCTTGCGCTGATACCAGGTGCTTTGATATCACCACTGGCGCTTCGGATAGTGACGCCTTCCAAAGCTCCTAGAATAAGCCCCTTCTCGATGTTGACATCAAGCTGCAGTGTATCGATACTGAGTGAGTTGAGGACTGACTCTCTAGGTACCCAGACGGTAAGACGGACTTGAACGCAGGGCGCCTTCTCAGATGCGTCCCAATTGATCTTTCGGGGGATTTTTAATTGGAGGAGTTGGGCTTCCTTGTCATATATGAGGTCAATGGCGAGGTCGTCATTGTTAGAGATAGCCTCCAGCTCAATACTAGCAGGCGACGAGGCTTCTGCAGGGCGAAGGACGACCTCGCCAGAGATATGAGCTGTCCATCCGTTTGTCGTGTCCTTGACGCTCTGAACGATGCTGAGATTGCGCGAGGGTCGAATGTCTACTTCTTTGAGGAGCCGGCCGAAGCGATGGGGCTTGTCAAGACATGAGCCAGAAGGGTTCCAGGTGAAATCATCACGGTCCTTGGTGGGTGGTGCAACTGGGTTGTTGTCTTCGATAGGGCTTGGGTGTGACTATGTCAGTCGAATTAGTAAGTGGTATGTAAGTTAACGTAAGAGATGGGTTGTACATACGCCGTGGCCCGGTTTCAACGTAAAGCTGCTGAATATCATGAAAACAACAGAGAAGATGACGAGCGAGGCAAGAATGGTCTTGACTTTTCTTCTAATGTTGATGTTTGCGACAGAATCCTTAAATCTCTGCCAGCGTGATGGTGGTTGGCTTGGGTTGGAGGGGCTACTCATAGACTCAGGAGCATGAATGATCAAAGGCGAGTTCTCCTCAGGCCGACCCATTGTGGCTGTGGAAGTAAAAGTCTGATAGTTGTTCACTGTAGTTGGTGAAGTAGGCGAAGGCGAATAAGCAGGCGGTGCATCGACTGTGTGAGCAAACAGGGGAGAAACTCTTGGGGGAGAACGAGGCGTCAAGGCAATGGGATTATCAGAACCGTCTGCATCCTCCTGCCCAGCGTGTGACGAGGCAGTACTTTCAGGGTCGTTTCCAGCAGGGCCTCCGCTACTTAACAACATTCTCTCCCTCTCTGCTTCCTGGACCTTAGCATCGCGACTCAGCTGCGTAGGGTCCTCGACAAGCACGTTTGGGATGTGAGGGACGTTGGGTCCAGAGCGAGATGACGACGACCCAGACGCGTGGAAGTAACCGTCAGTTGGCGAGAGGGCATCGGGCTCATCGTCAGAGGCGACGGAGTAGAGGTTGTCAGAGTAAGGAGCCGGCATGTTCTGTGTCGCTCTGTTTCGTTGCTACGGACCTGGGGGCGTGTAAGACGATGGATGTAAGTGACCCAGGTGTACCTATCCTCTTCGTGTAAGACAACCTGCGATAGAGCAATGCGTACGCGGCACTGTTCACAAATGGAATCCAAGCGTGCTCACGCCGTCTGCCGCAGAAAATTGTGAAGTGCCTTTTTTATTTATTTACGAGAAATGAGGACAAGACAAGACAAGAGAAGAGTGAAGTTGAGCTGCGGCACGGAGGAAAAGAAAAGAGGGGAATAGGTCTTGCTTACAGGTGCAGTTCTACCAGTGGCCACCTACTTTGTGGTGCTGTACATTCTACACTAGAGAGATTCTCGCTCGGTTACGTTGCTTCAAAGACATGGATGGTTCTGATCATGGTCGATCACGCGATGGCCGCTTTGGGGACGAGCTGGAGTGAAGTCTGTACTGTAACTGTAAGGTACACATGAAGCGGAGTAATAATGGTAGAAAGTCCGACGAGTCTATACAATCAAACGTACCAGCCGCGCAATTGTTCAATGCCCATCGGCGATACTATGACCTACAACTTCTTCCCTCCTCATCCAACTCCAACACGGTTCCATCGTCTTATCTCTCCCCATCTCCCACTGCAGCAAGGATCCTCTATCGCTCTACAAAAGTCCCCCAAACCTCCAACCCCGCAGCCCTGCCTCCATCCCTACCAGCTGCCATTCCTGTGCAAGCCCAATCCATCCGGTGCTTGTGGTTGCGCTCTTGCGTAAGCCCGTGCAGCAAAGGCCGCGAGTTCTTGACATGCGGGTGACGACAGCCTGTGGAAGACGAAATATGGATGAGTCTAAAGCACGAAAACAACGTCAAGTGCCCGGGAATAAACATTATTAGGGCTGATTGATAACGAGCTTTCTTGGCCGGGCTATCCCAGCCAAGCTAGGGTCTGCCATCATGAGAGCTCTGTCTTCGTCACCACCCTCTCTGTTATAGAATCCTTCCTCAACTGCACCCGTGAGCTTATCTCATTTAAAACAAAGGTCGCATTAAACTCTCTGGTAGGCTCATCAAACTAATGGCGCCAACCGAGAGGAGCCCATCTCTGCTCTGAAAAGACGAGCACAAATGCCGATAGCGGGGAGCCGTTGCGCCGGGACTGGCCCCACATGTCCGGCTCCGACCCCGCGGTGGGCATTCTGCAGTCACACGGTACGTGATCCGATGCGTAGGTCAAAAACCACGAATCTTCACTAGCCTTTTAGTAGAATAACACTTGTAATCATTTTTTCCAGTCAAAGAAACTGAGGGATTTATCACGAGACCCTCGTCTCTTCTTACACGCGCTTCTATCTTGAACAAAGACATGTTCACTCAATTCTAACCACCGACTCCAGCACCTCCAAAAATGAAAAACATGTGGTGTGAGCCGAAACATCACCTTGTCCACTGACAACGGCTGCCGGCTATCCTCCTCTGATATATCAATCCTTTCAACGCCGGAAAATTCCCCCATCGTTACGCAATGCCATCCAATCGCTAAGATCCCCGCTTTCCTGAATGTTCATGTGAAATTTGTTGCGTGAGTGAGTATAGTAAATATTGATTGTGAAAACCGAGGAGGCTCCCTGGAGTTTCGTGTGTTTGTTCCTTTTCTCTTGCAGCTAGTTGAAACTTCTAGCTCAATCCGAGAATTCTCTTCGAATTCTCGTACACCACCCAAGTGATACTTAGGGCGGGCGCAACCTTCAAAAGATTGGGTGCAAGGCCCTTGTATAAACCGCGGTAGCCTTCTCGCTGGATCGTCTTCTTCGTCACGTCCCAGATGCCAGTGTATGTTGCCGGATGCATAGCCGTGCCCTGGGTCTGAAGTCGTGTTCGTACCACATTCAAGGGGTAGACAACACTGGCTCCAAAGGCTCCGGATGAAGCGCCGATGATTCCTGTGGCAATGTTTCCCAGCTTGACATCGTCTTCGTGAAGATTCTCTTTTCGAGCATAGTAGGACTTGTAAGACTTTTTTAGTAGTTCGAAAGTGCCCATATCAATAGCACTGTAGGGAAACATGCCCACGAGTCCCATAGTTAATCCTCGATAGCACGCGCGTACGCCGCCATCTGCGAACATTTTGGCGGCTGTTTGGCGAACCAGGGCCATTCCCTTGAGGCCATCCTTGACGGTTTCGCACTGCAGACGGAATTTTAGGGTATCAAGAGGATACACCGAAGCCCTATCAACTGTCAGTTTGCGAATAGCTCAATACTCAGGTCAAACGTACTGTGCAATCATGCCAGCAAAGCCACCGGAGGCGAACTTTGACCATGAGCTGAGCTTTTTGGGATCTCCGTGACCCTCAAAATTGGCAAGGGCACGTTTTGCAGCTTCATATGAGCCAAATTTTATAGCCGTCTCCGGCATGATCTTGATGACATTGAGACCGTTTCCTAGTCTTGTTAGTCTTCAATTACACCCAGGCCCAGCGTTGGCCGGATTTTGTTATGCAGAAGTCTTACCAGCAAAAAGACCTCGAACTCCTCCTGATCGAACGAGATCCCGAACAGCGTCACCAAACGGCTTTGTTGCATTCTTCAATGCGGCGATAGGACGGCCTTGTTTGAGCGCCGCAGCCGCTGTCTCGGCACGAATAGTCGTGTTTACAAGCAGATAGACCTTTAATCGATCGAGAGGCGCAGTAGCCGTACGCGACACTCCACCGGCGATGGCACCAGCCAAAAAGTAGCCTGGATCAGGTATAAATTGTGTTAGTCTAAACTTCTTGTGCACTGTTGTTGAAGCTCCAGTGGTATGTCCATGGGTGCCATCGTCGACGGGTTGTGTAAGCGTTTCTGCGACTTCCTGCGATATCTCGGTAGCTGAATCATCGTAGTCTGGATATGATACCGCGGCTGCGGTAGCCATGTTCTCGTTCGGGGTTGGAGACTCATGCGTTTTTGAGAGGTCGGGTTGACTGGCGGAAGTCGATGTCCGGTCGGGTATAGGTCTTGGAGGGTCGAAGGGGAAAGCGACTCTAAGAAGAGAGCCGAAAAGGGTGATGAAAAGAGAGCGGAAGCCGTCCGTACCTAAACCCTCTAATGTTTCCTCGCTCACAAGTGTGTCTCCTTCTGGGGTCACGCTGACCACGGAATAGTAAAAGTCAAGGACGGCATGAAGCTGAGAGTCGTGGTCGTGGGGCGGCATAAAGAGGAGGAAGTTTCTGAGTTCATGGTCAGCTGCAAAGTCCATGATTGTGCGCTACACGCTCCAAATGATATCTCGACTTGAGGAAGTGGTCGCAATGTATTGCCGCATGGCAGCGGTTGGGCTTGGCACATGACGTTATGCGTTTGTCCCCCGCGAAAATGACTGAGGATCAGTCATGGGCTGTGAGCATCTGACGGGATGCGCGACCGATATCCATTGGGATTGCTTAAAATAAAAAAAAACAGAAGAAAAAAGCACGGCAAGAGAACTAAGAGAAGTAAACTGACCGCCATTCGTCGAAAGTGACATAACCGTCGTTGTTGATATCCATATCGTCAAAGAACTCAGAAAGGCGGCGGTTCGATAGTGTGAGTCCGGCGTTCTTGAAAGCCGTCTGTAGCTCGTTCTTGTCCAGCTTCCCATTTCCGTCCTTATCAATTGATCTAAAAAGGCCAAGTAGTTGTCGCTCTGCATTTTCGACAAATTTCCGGAACTCTAAAAGTTGTGAAGAAGCAAAAAGTAAGCCTTCAAAATCGTGGCCGTAGGTGCCGAGGCAATATCGGAGAATCGGAGAGCGCTCGAGTCACAGTAGACAGATTTGCGTACCGTTGTATTGAATCTTTCCATCGCCATTCTTATCCACCTCTTCCATGATACGCTTTAGCATGTCGTCGGCATTCTTCATGGCTATAGTTACTCATCAGTATCTCTATCAAGCGCGAGCCAACAGGGGCTCTCGCTTACGGTGATCAATCCTCCGAAGGCCCTTCCTCAGACCCTTAAGGTCAAGCTCGCCAGTGCGGTCAGGCTCAAGACTCGCCCAAAGCTCTTCGACACGAGCATCGCGAGAGTTTTGTGGCTCCCTAAGCCCCTCCTCAACTCCTTCAACAATGCTGGTCACGCTCATGACGACAGTTATAGTTGCGCTGGTGGCATGTCTCGTTTCGGCAAGATCTCTGGATCAGCGGGCGCGACAGGCGCAAAAAGCCCTGCGCTGCAGGAGTGTCGTATCGTCTTGGTCGGGTTGTGAGATAAGAACGAGAAGCGGCGAATTCGACGGGAGTGCTGTCTGGTTACCGGGAGGTCATGGCTAAACTGTCGCAGGAAAGAGGTCAGGTTGGGTAGAAAAAGCTGGTGTTGAAATAACAATTGACGAGCTGTGACGTTGGTAGCTGAAGGAAACAACCCCCCCAAACCGGGTTAATGTTTTGGGCTTGCTCAAAATCGCACCGGATGCTACAGTGGAGCTAAGCCCCGTCCGTCAAGGCCCGGGCGGGGTGGCTATCAGAAGCCGTCCCTGGGCTTGTCGGGCACTGCTGGGCATGCTTGCAATCAATCAGAGCCACTGTATTATGCTTAGTGCCCCCGGAAGGACCCGCTGAGCTATCCTTTAGCTGTCTCTAGCTGCCAGCATGCTCGCTCTGTCTCGGCATAAACTTCAAATTTGAATGATTTTCCTCCTGGATGGATGCAAATACTCACATGGTCTACAAATTAGCGAGTTGGAATATAATCAATCAGTTAATTGATGGTGGGTTCCAGGTCCTGGAGGGGACCTGTCAAATTCTTTTTGTCCCAAATTGTAATTGGTTGGTCGATTCATGATAGGTAAATCCCAAGCACTTACTACCAAGTAGTTAGAAGTCGATAGCTGAGTTGAGGTTATTATGGTTGTGGATGTGTTGTGGCGTCTAATTTCCCGACAACTTAGAGAGAGCTGTCAATTACAGCGTTATAAAAAACAATATGCAAATAACTTATGTGTGTAGACTATGACTTCTAAATTAGGGGATATTCAACGCCCAAGCTCCAAACCAAACCCATGCAATACCACCGAATGCGAAACCGTGAGCCCTTCATATCTCGTTTCTCGTGTCTCCGCACATGTCATCACTTGTCTAGACCTCTAGCCTTGACAAAACGGTTGATCTGTTCCCGGGTGAGCTTATCATTATAATGCTCGTAGCATTCGTAAAAGGAGATTATCTCCTGTGTAGCATCCACCATGGATGTAATTTCCACGTTACTATCAACCAACCATTTCGCGAACCTTTGTACCCGGGATACCCGAGCTTGCTGCTGTTTCTCCTTAGGTTCTGCAGCCGCAGCTTCTGGTATCCCTCCTGGGGTTTGTTGCCCTTGTGCTCGCATCAGCGCCTGTTGAGCTGCAGCAAGTCCTGCCGCAGCCGCTGCTCCTGAGGTGTTCTGGCCAGGGCCAGAATTGTTAGGTCGTAGCACCAAGGCCAGCAGGATAGCAACCATTGCGATGATATGCGGAGGGTATAGCAGAGGAAGGTCGGTCATGAAATGATCATTAATCACTGACCGAGCCAGCTGCACCTCATCTTCCAACAGTGATAGTTCGCTTCGCAAGGCTGTGATAGATCGGTAGGGTTGGAACACAATAAGTTGTGAGCGCATCTCGCTTATCATGAAGAACTCGCACTCGCCCAGCTTGGATGTATCGATGGCGACAAGATCTCCCCACATCTGCCTGGCCTCTGTGACGATGAGTCGGATATGCTGAGGCGACTCCTCTATCTTGCAGGCAAGGTATATCGCGGTCGCTATTACAAGGTACGGGTTCGTTCGACGGATCTCGACTTTGGAGTAGAATCGCTTCATGTAGACCTGCGCCGTAGCCATAGATTGTTGTCTGATGGTCAGTCGCTTAGCCAGCCGTATCAACTCTACGCGGTCAAGTCAGTATTCGGATACCATCATCTCGGGGGGCATTAAAGTAAGTTACCCACGCTGATTGAAGTATATATTCAGGTGGCGCTGCTGCGGGAGTGGAAACATTCGTACGAGTTCTGCGTTGTCGTCTTCGAGCTTCTGTCGCATGGTCGCGAGCTGCTCCTTTGTGAAGTGCCAGAAGCGACATTGCGTCGAAGACCAATAGTTAGCTGACATAGCTTATTGAGGCCGTGGAGGCACCTGTCCTGTCGGAGTACGGAATTCGCAAGAGGATATATTGCGACAGCCTGAAGCTGTTGGAGGTTTGTTAAGATAAGTTCGGAGGGGGTAGGCTTCGCAAGGCTGACGCCGCCACACCGGAGGGTCATGTGGCTGATTGGCGATGCTGCAAGGCTAGGAGTGTCTAAACGCAGAAATTCTCCTACCAAATTTATGATAACACTTCTTATAAAGCTATTACTAATTATTCATAAATCATATACGTATGCTAACCCAAATTGTTATAACTCCAGGTCTTCATCATAATCATCATTGACATGTTCAGCACAGATATTTATATAAGTCCTGATTTTGGCTAGAACCCTGGGGCATGGCCAGGCTGTTATGGCAACAGTGCCGTAAGAGGAAAGAAACCTGGGAGCACTTTCGGCTATTTACTAATCGATCTAGCTCCTGGCCAACTCGGAAGTTTATTTGAAGTACGATAAGAAGTAAGCGGTTGAGCTGGGACGGTGTCAAGGTACGTGCCGCACAAGACACAGGCTGCGAAAAGGGCTCGAGGTGAACAGGAGATTCAACCCACGCACATGACTTCTAGTATATAAATAGTTGGAGAGGTAAATCCTCTTGCAAGTTTAGATTTTACTTCCTAGCGGTCTAAAGTAAAGCCAGGGAGAGCAATATTAGCTGCTTTGACCGCGAACTCGGGCCATATCTAAGACGCCAGCGATGATTTTCTTGCTTATATAGCTCTTGCTTTCAATTTTTCCACGAATCATAGCCTGGAAGTCTTATGATTTCTTTCTTAAGTCTGTATTGTTTTAATAAGAGAAGGGTTACAAGCAGAAGTGATTTGCGGCCCTCGGTTTTTATGGTCACTTTAGTGTTCACATGTCTAGGTTCCCTCACACGATTTTCCAGTTACCAGGAATGGATATTTGATAATTTCGCAACACCTTGAGTCACTCTTAGGTCATGAGGGATTTTATGTTGGGGGGACTTTTGAAGTCACCAGGCTTAGTCTCACCAGTCAAGTGTGAATGAAGAACCATATCTAACTTCACCCACTCGGCTCATTAGCCGGAGGAAACCATAACTATACACAGCCTCGGGAAGACGCCAGTTGTGTGCCTTGCTGGCACCAAGTCATTGGAGTATGAGTAGGACTAGTGAGGATACGTAAAATTTCAAGTATCCTTGTCTGAAAACGCCCGCATCTACGAAAGGATAAAGTGCTGGACTGGAACAAATGACAGAGATATTCGACTAGCAGTGGGCCTGAAGTACTTTTGAATAAGCTCTGAGCAAGACGAAAGCTTTTATGCACGCATCTTCGTCCAAAGGACTGACATGTTTACATGTAGACTGCAGCACAACGCAAAGGATCCAGGAGTATCATTACGAACAAGGCATCACATTCATAACGCACCTAACAGGGATAAATAGACTAGAATCCAGAGGCTCACTCCGTGAATCGAATAATAAAACAGAAAGGTCGTTTGCCCTCGCCACATGATACCAGACAGTGAATCGTGATAGGTGCAGTGATGAGTTTGTGCCACCCTCTGGAGATCTAGCCTCTTCTCTGTTGAACAGGAATTATCCCTTCAGGCCGAGAAAGCTATAATTGATTGCACGATTTGCCAAGTTGTACGAACAACGACGGGGATCAAGGCTCTCGGGCAGTTCTAGTTTGGTGTTAGCTGCCTCTGGTGAACGAACGAAGGTGGAAAAAGGGGGCTTGGAAGAGGCAATGAAACAGGTCCAATATCATATATCGCATTGTCACATAAGGCTGCAGTTTGTGATTCTGTGTCAATCAGTATGGGCGCTGATTCATTGGCGTAGCAAGGCGCTTCGCGGGGCAGTTTTTTTTAAGTGGCACACTGGTAGCTTACAGTTGCACAGCCTCAAGGCTTTCATTCCCTCGCCATTCTTCCAAACATCCGTCCATTCCTGATAAGTACCTTTTTGATTCTTAAATCTCTCACCACCCCCCTCAACTCCAGCGCAGTTACA
Organism: Fusarium nurragi; assembly: GCA_012977755.1. NCBI lineage: Eukaryota > Fungi > Ascomycota > Sordariomycetes > Hypocreales > Nectriaceae > Fusarium > Fusarium nurragi. Next base: position 65,942 of record JAALXI010000028.1, read on the forward strand.
TCGATCACAGAGAGAATCTCAGAGATAGCGACATACACATATTTACAATGAGTGAGAATCTCATTATTTACTATAATGACTCCATCGACTCGGATAACTTGGCCGCCGCTATGGCCCTGTTCAAGGCGACTTTCAAGCGACCAAACACCCGCGTGCTCTGGGTCTTGGAGCCTCGCCAGGTGTGCTTCGGGTTGTCTATGACGGCAGAGCAAGTGTCCAAATGCAAGAGTTTGATACAGCAGCACTTTACCTCGCTTGGGAATCCTTTCAGGGTTCTTTTGGGTGGGCTTGTTAATCAGAAAGATCTTGATAATATCAAAGACCTAACAGAGTCTGATCGAGAACTGGTAGGCTTGCCCTCTCTGAGCACCGTTACTTCATCTTTTCTGATCTCAAACATAGCTTCAAATGGCTGTGATGTCCAAATCCGGTTCGCGGGAGGATGCTATGCTCCATGGGCGTCTTACTGCTTGGGACTTTGCATCCTGTCTGGCTCAGTGGTCGAATAATGCCTCTACAGAAGTTTTCGTGGACTTTGATAGTCTAGACGAGATCGATAATCCTGTCAATCTCAATTTTCACCATCATGAAGAACTTGTCAACCGGAGCGAAGATGAGCTCAAGGCATACCACGATATCCTAACACAGCCTTTCCTACAACGAACTCAAAGCATACGAGACTGGTACGAAAGATGTGTCAGCCGAGTTCAGCGGGAAGAAAGCAACTCGAATACATCTATACAACCTCTTGATTTGAATATCGTCTGTGACAAAATCAAGACTGCGGCAAACGTTCGTTTCTTCGGAGGGTCGTCGCTGAGAATTCTCCGGCAGCTCCTTGAGAGAGGCGTGGCCGGTAAGATGAAGTGTCATCTGCAAGTGGTGAGTCTCGGCATGCGAAATCCTCTCCTTTACAAGATGCTTACCAAAGTCAGGGTTCCTGCGATATGTCGGCGAATCTCTTCGCTAATCAGTTCAATATCGCCCTCAACCGAGAAGCAGCCAAGATTGTCCTGGATCGATCCACGGAGTTTTCGCAGTTCACCGTCGTTCCTTCACACACAGCGCAAAGTATAAAATACTCAGCACTAGGTCTGAAGCATATTGGAGGACATTGCTTGGAGAAGAGGGTTCTGGGTTTCAACTGTCATGAAGACCCCATCAATATCGTCACGAACAAAGTCTCGCTGGAAGACAAATACCCCGACCAACAATATCCTATGCCAGATTTGACCGCGTTTCTGTGTGCTCTTGTTCCGGGGTTTTTAGGCTCTACACTGGGATTCATAGAAGTTGATGACAAGGACTCGAACGGCACACTTCTCTTCAGACCGTCCAATAAGGGGATTCAGATGTTTGATAAGAGTGACAGTCAGACGTTGAAGGAGCCCGAGGTTATTGATGTTTTTGAATCAATAGCACGAGGTGAAGTGTTACTAGATTAGGTTTGATACTCAACGGCGTCTTGGGAGGCAAATAGTTCTTCGATAGCTTTTCCACACATACGACTATAATCCTATGAGAAAGAGAGAAGAATTGGGCTTCTAGATTCAAATGAATATGATCATGATCCTTAACCGTATATCCTAGCTCTTTCAACTATTTTACATCTGATTTACTTCATAATATCATTTTAACCTACTTCATCGGGCTAATAAAGAAGTGGTCATTCGTCATAGCCGTAACCTGGAACTTCATTCCAACTTCAATATACCCCTCCACACTTGGTGCACAAAGCATGCCGAAGCTTGGCTTGAACTTGAGACCAGGGTCGATCCTTCGGTACTTCATCAGTTGATTCCAAGGCTGGCGTGGGTGTTTTTCGGCAGTGACTGGGTCGACATTGGGGACCTGACATCGTAGACAGCGACACACTACGTCAAGGCCGAGACGGTGTTCGCCCTCGCCGATTTGCAGAGTCTTCCATCCATCCTCAACCCAAGGCGTGCTCCCACGAATGACAACGTTGGGCCGGAAGCGCTCGATGTCGATCTCGTCCTCTCCAGCCTGAGCGAGACGATCGTTGAGCTCGTTCATACTTGCCATAGAAGCAACCTTTTAGCGTCTCGCGTCAGCAGATGTTTTTCATGTCTTGTCATCTTAGGAGCGTATAGTACTTACCAGCACAGGCATCATGTCGGCAAAGTTGGTGGCCTCAGTACGGCCAAGCCGATGAGGAGCTCCGCTACCGCGCAGGATTCGAGGTGTAGGCCCGTTATACACCAAACGAACGTCCATGTTTAGGAACTCTGAGATGGGTTGGGTGAGGCTGGCTGGATATTCCCAGGCATCAGTTTGCTCACCCCAGATGCCTGCCGTCTTCAGTTCAGTGTTGTTCTCAAGCCATTGAGTGGTAGGGTGAGCGGGTATCCCAATTCTGTGTTCGTTCAGAGAAATTGTGAGCGTATCGGTGTCACTATCCCAAGCCGTACGAATAAGAGTCATCTTTGAATTTGTCCTGATAGTAATGAATTCATTTTTCTCTGCTGTAACAAACATCCAGTTACGATCTAGGTCTAGACCCGTTCGTAGAAGCTGAGTTGACTTGACATCGAATCCACGGCATGACTTCACCGGGTACACACGCAGGCGTAGAATCTCGTCGATGGCTGGGAGAGGTAAAGACTTGGCAACAGATCGACTGGCGGGTTTGCGGAAGAGAATGAGAAGAAGCAGGATAGGCAGTATCAAGGTAGTGGCGATAAACAGCATGCGTGCCGGCGAATAGTTATCCGTAACCTGTAGCAGGTCCATGACGATCTGCTGTAGTTGATCAGGTTGGAAGAAGCCGAAAAGTGGCGGAGTCGGAGTCGGAGAATTTAAAGTGGCCCGCTTCGGCTTCCAAGCCCGGATCTCGGGGCTGATATGACTGCAGGGCAGGATCCTCGTGGCCGTGTTATCCATGTACGAGTCACTCTGAGAGCATCGCTCACCTGCCACATCCAGCATGGTCTCTCTCAGAAGCATCCACCGAAGCTATAGGTCCTATATTGAAAGAATAGCTTGACGTGCCAATTACTCGTTGTTCCTGACGATATGAATTCGCAAAGCCCGATTGGCTGTTAAACGATGCAATTCTCTCCTCATACGTCTTAAGAGCAGTCGCCCAACTATTATGCTTCTTGTGTCTCGGAATTCTATCTTAAATTCTTCGAAACCTTGAGAAATTGTAATTCTACGCCGAGCTTGGAGCTATAGGCGTGCATACTCGTTCTTTTACCAATCACTCCAAACTTTCGAAAGTGGTTAGGTATACATACATGCAGTGTGGGGTCGTGAGAAATGATTCCAAATGTACAAAACCTCAGGCCATAATGCGATGGTTGATAATAGGGATATTGGTCCGAGGCCTATGGGCCCAAAAGAGCTGTTGTCACTCAGTTCAGTAGTAGTATTTGGGGCTCCGTCGAAACCCTAATAGAACTTCGCCTGCAGTTTGGATACACAACACTCATGTTTTGCTCGTGTTTAAAGTCGGTCCCTTTAGCTTTGATTGCTCAATTTCAATATGAGTACATCCTACGGACGATTGTACTTGGGTGACTGGCTCAGAAGCTGACAAGAGGAATTATACATGTTGATAATCCTTAGACCAAGGCATACATCAAGAATAATCTTCCTAGGCCTTATGTTTGACAGACTTCGGACATTGCAAACACGTTTCAATACACAGTTGTTTGGTATTACCTGGCTGAGATACTTCTCTCGACTTTGGTTCCAAGGAACTGGTGCATGAGTTTGGGCTTCTACTTTCGCCTCTCCAACCAACCATCAGATTTGTGTAAGTTTGTGCGGTAACCAGAACATAGGTTTTGATACGGACGATATTTTCATTTACATGTGGAACTTGGAGATAACCACTTCCCTAGAACCTGTACGTAACTCAGGGTTATCATCCTCAATCAGAAATTCTCTATATTCCCGATCGGCTCGGCCTTTTCTATCCTGGCTCGGTTGAACAACTGGCTCAGGATGCCGACAGAGTCATCAAGTTGTTTACCAGTTTATGCTTCCATATTGCCACAGAATCAGGCAGTCTGCTTCTTTTATGGCTGTAGTTTGGAAACTTCTCTTGGTAGGTATCTGATACATTTTGTGACGGGCCAATAGCAGGGATCATGGCTTGAAAAGGTGTAGAAAACCAAGACCGGTCGTTAAGAACTCCTGAACAGGCAATATGTTCTCAGTCAAGGGTGCCGTAAAAGATTCATTCAATATAAGGATGAGTCTCTGGTAGGTATGGATTTCCGTCAGACGGACGACTCACTGGCGAAGAACATTTAATCCTTTCGCAGCACAGATATTTTCGTCACAACATGTACCAGGGTCGCCGCCAATCCTGTTATTGGCAACAGCAAAACAATTACTTCCAGAAGGCGTAAGCACACTGATAAAGCTTGTTTGAGATAACCCCCAAGGATTCTCTACGGGTAACACTTCACCTTGCAGGAGACATTCTTGCGAAACATCGCCTCAAAAAGGCAGGCCATATAATGAAACTATTATGGTTCTACAGCTAAATGCGGTTCACCAATAAGCTCGATGGCTCATGTCACTATTCCTTATCGATGCCTATGTCTTGTGTTCTTGAGGCATTCATGGAAAGAGTGGCAGCGTGGGTCAACGAAGATCGGTGCTTCCTCTGAAACTATTACTGCGCTGTGACGGGTCACTTGGTGAGGTACTTTGATGGCAAAAAAAGGACCTCGGTTGGTGGTGTTGTTGAATTGAGCTTCGCATCTCTTCGCTCCTTCCAAGTCGATAAATACTGATTTGCAAGTGTTGTCAAGCACATACGACCATACCTGCAGGAAAATACGGGATCCCGTCCGCTCTCCCATAGTCAAGCCTGTAAGGGGCGGATTAGTAGTTGGGTCGGTGACGACCAGCGAATCCCCGCTGTTGTATGTTTTTGATACTTTTGATAATCGATTTTGCTCCATCTGGGTCCGCCTTAGGGGCTCCACATCAGCAAAGCACCTTTTTGAATGCCAAGATGAGAAAGACATCAAATCTATCTATACGTGAGAGGGAAATGCTCTTCATAGCACTACCGCAATGGTCCTTGGGCTCTGCTTATAGGCGAGTGACGAATCAAGGATGAAGCGTTGAATGCGCAAGTCATCATGAGACCTCAGACTCATACCCCGGGACTGACGTCGCCGTTTCTCCGCAGAATGTGGCGCGGGGTGACTCGCATCAAAGCTCGGACTCTCAAAGAAAGGCCATGTTCCTCTGTTCTCCGCCAGTTGAGACAAGTCAAATCAACTCAAGGAGAGAAGCGCCCCAGCCGACAACAAAACAGACCATCGTCGGTGAAGAATGGCGGTGTGGCTGTTGAATATGGCACGCCGTGTGCATCAGATAATCGACCCGTCTCATGATATTGAGAGGGGTTATGAGCCCGTGGTGAACTGTGATTGAGCAGATACCTGCGTCTGGTTGTTGATACTGAGATCACGGTTGAAGGAATGGGTCGTACGACTAGGTATGCCCATGGCTGATTGCGTCAACGTGGGCAGATGAGTCCAAAAGACAAGCGGCTTCAAAGCCTTCAACGATGGAATTCGGAAATGGACCGTTTACTTGACCTTACCCTTTGTGCCAAGATGTCTCTCGCGAGTCAATCACTGTTGATTCAGTATGAGATCTGAATGCCGGAGGTCTGAGCATCCATCTAAACAGGGATTATGCCCAAGGCACACGGACGCAACAACGTCTTTGTCTCCAGGACCCTTCAGGGTATCTCAAATGGGGTATGGATTGGTCGGTCAGCCCCCCGAGCCTTGGGTTTGGCTTCTGCCAGTATTATTAACTTTATGACTGTCGATTCTCTGTTATGCATGCTCTGCGCTAGGAAGCGGAATTCACGCATTCGGTCGAGCGTCTTGAAATCTTTCGGGATGGAATTTGGACCCTTTCTCCAGGAACGGCCACCCACACGCACGTTGAAGAGTGATCGGCGTGGGCGAAGCCAGCCATCCTAACCGGTCAAAGAAAAACAAAACAAGACCAAGCCAGGTTTAAACCCAAGATAGACAATCCCCGCATGATGTCCTGGCAAATGACACAAGAGCCCTGGAAGGTTTCTCGTGGCGTAGTGAACCCAAACTGCTGAGGCAGGCTGGCGGCTGGCAGGGTCATGGCAAGGCGCTTGCTTGAGAGGCCAACCACGATCTCGGTTAGATCGAGAGGCAGTACAATAGTAAGGTTAGGGGTTACATATCATCTCCCATCTATCATGTAGCATCAGAGACCACACGGGGTAAGATAATCTTTTATCGGCACTTAAATGGTGTGATGCATTCTGTAGGATGAGAACCCGTTTGGCGAGATAAGATGAGGCTAGCGGCAAGACAACCTCTAGAAATGATGAAACGATAAAACACCAGATACAGCAATGCACTGTTTACCATATTTGGCTCATGCTTTGCCGCCGTCGTCACTTGCTTATCCGTTATCGTTAATGCTCACTATGTTTAACGACGATCCTTGATAACATCGAGTCTGCAGGACTCTCAGACCGTTATGCAACCTTTGTCGATTCCTTTGACAGACGCCGCAAAAGACTGCGACCGCCATGGCGAGTTTTATGGTAACTACAGGGTCTAACGGTGCAATCGAATGCAGCCAGCGCGTGCACACAGATGCGCAGAACGAACTGTTGCAACTTGTGTGTCAGGGTTTGGGAGTTTGGGGCTGGGGTTGGCTTGCGTGTGGATGAACCTACCCTAGAAGGATAACGCCAACGCCACAGTGTTTTCTGATGCTCCAAACCTAGACTTGCATGTTCAACCTCTTATTTCAAACGAGGTTGGTTGGTATTGACGATGGGTCTGGGCTCTGGTCACTATCATGCCTCAAAAAAGCTACCCTACAGAACAACCAGACCAAAGGCACATCACGTCACACCAGACTTCTAGAAGCCAGGAAATGATGATGATCTCTCTCGCGTCCATTTTTGCCTCTCGTGGCGATTTTTAGCACCGGCGAGCCCTTGGGACTGTTTTGACAATGGTCCGACGATTGGGGAAACAGTGTCGATTATCAACAGCATCTCATTCGACGGCTGTCCAGGGCACAACAACAAAACAAAGAGAAAAGGGACGCGATGTGATGCAGTGCGATCTGCATACAGGAGGGGCCATGACAGAATAACACAGTGCAGCACCTTTATCCAGCCCAGCCCGCCACGTTTCCAACGGACCCATGTATTCATGTCCAGAACCATTGCGGACAGGGTTGGGAAAGGGTCTCGAGGCCGCCCAGTCACAGCTAACTCCAACCCTCCCTCATTCTGCTGTATGGGTCCATGGATGGTCATGCACAGTGCAGTGCAGAGGGCTAGTGCTCACTGCCTCGCAAGGTACCGCAATCACCAATTCACCATCACCGCCTACCCACCAATCCACCTGAGCCATCGCCGCCCCCCCCCCCGATGTAATGTCAAGTTAGAGGACAGAGTCTGGACAGAAGCCCAGCCCAGCCCTGTCTTCCCGTTCACTTCCCTTCCCGTCCCGCGATGGACGATGGACTGTCCGTTTGTGACTGGGGCTGCTCCGGCATTGAACTGCACGCACTTGGAGTGACTGCCTGCAGCTCACCTTAACTCGTGGATCATCCCGTTGGACAAAGAGCATCCAGCAACAGATTATACCGTGTCTCAACCGCCTCAGTACACCAGATCAGATATGTGTGCCGTAGTAATGAAAGTCTGTGGGGGTAATCCAAGGTCGCAAATGAGAAACAAAACTTTCGTTCCTCTCCCTACCTCACTGTTGAATGAAGCGCGAAAGCAGTGGATAATAACAATCTCAAGCATGTCAACAAACAAACAGGCACGCAATCCAATCAATTGGCAAGATTAGCATGCTGCATCAGGGCATAGCGCCTAATTGCACGGCTGCGAGAGCCCTGAAGGGGACGGCCAGAAAGGGGCTTTTTACACTAGCACAGGGGAATTGCAGTGGAAAGTGAGAGGACCTGCTCCGTAGGGCACGCGGTCAGAATGGTGCCTGAGACTGAGACGACCTGGAGGTTCCTCACTGTGTGGTGAAGTGCAGGCTACAGGAGAGCAGAGCAGATTTCGTCACTCACCTGATGGACAATGCGCACCCCTGGGCCCTGGCAGGTTAGACTACATAGACTAGCAGCCCTGGTCTCTAGTCTCTGGTCTCTGGTATCTGGTCTCTGGGCCTGGGATGCTCTCACGATTCAAGTTTGGAGCCAGCGCCAGTAGGGACGAAGCTGAAGAGCGACAAAAGATGAGAACAGTCAAGTGACCCGGAGGCTGGAATTGGAATGGAGAGCCCCGAGAGGGCTGACAGTCACAGGGCGTTTTTGGCACTGGGCTGGGATGAGTGTGAGTGCATTGGCTTGCACCCGTGCTGGGTAGCTGCTGAGTTTCGGATACCGCCAGGCGTGCAGGCGAGCCCAGAATAGGACGAGTAGCGTGAACTCCGCCCCCTAGCAGAGGCGTGTGCTGTCTAGCTTCTGCAACACACTGGCTGTACTGTGTCCTCATCTGAACCATGAACTGTGTTATCTCCAGCATCCCTACCCCTAGAGACCGGGATCAGCTAGCAGCATGCCACCAGGATTACACTGTGGCACACGCTACTCTCATTGGGTGCCAATCATAACAAAGTGGCAAAGACCGCTTGCAGGTCGTGATTTGCCAGCGTCGGGTCGCACCCTCATCTCCCTGTTCGGCAGGCGCTTCATGTGGGCTCGGATGTGGACTCAGTGGATACATGGTGGGCTCACAGTGTCCCCAACCAACAGCAAGTGTCGCCCGCCGTCTCCGGTGCATTCTGCGTCCTGCCTGTCCCCTTCCACTTCCATTTTACTTATCAAAGCCAGCCCGTCACCTTCCACTCCCACTCCGCACCTCCCCTCGTACCTCGCCTCGCTTCGCTCCCACTCTATTTCCCACAATTTACCTCTCATCAACCAAAAACCTCCCGCAACCAACAAACTTGCTCTCTTCTACAAACCTACTCTTCACCTCACATATTCTGTCTGCGACCTTTTGGATCTTGTCTTTCACGACCATCACGACGACTTTTTTGAACACTTGCTCCATTGTTTGTGTTTCACGCCATTTAGTCCAATTAATCCCGCATCAACTCTGGAATTTCCCTCCACCACGCGCTTTCCGACTCGCATAATGTCTGCATACTATCACTACAACGCTCACCAAGTGCACCCCGCCCCTGTGTCGCACAACCACCACGGTGGACGAAATCGCAGAGCTCCCCGCCTCTCTGTCTCCCAACAAGCCCAGCGCCAGTTCCGTGGTGTCCGCAGCATCAAGGAATTCAACGAGACTGCTTCCCTCTCAACTTTCCGCAACAAGTTCGAGACCAGTCGTTCATTTGATCTTGAAGATGATATGGAGTTCTGCCCTGGTCTATTGACTGAGACCGACGTGAGTTGCCCTGCTGCTGTTTCCATCAGCGCATCAATCTGACCTCTTCGCAGTTGGTCTCTATCTCAAGCTCATCTGAGCGTTCCTCATTAGCCAGCAACTCACCCGACTCCTCTCCCACGCAACACCCTAACACTGTTGCTCCTGGCTTCTCTCTCAACTCAACATCTCCCGCTTTCATCCCTCCCACCTACCAGCAACAACCAAGCATGAAGCTTCACCAGCCCTCAGCCACCCGCGGCCGCAATGCCATTCCCATTATCAATCCTGCTACTGGCATTTCCATGTCAAGCCCTCCCCAGTCAGTATCTCCTGGCAGGATGCAACAGTCGATGCGTCGGTGGTAAATCACGTCCGGTCGTCACCCATTGCATGGGCCGACTGGTGTGTCGCATCACCGGCGGTACAGCTTGAATTGTAAACACAACCGTTCGTTCTTGGCAGCTGTTCATCTTGGCGGGCATATTGGCCGATCGAGACTTGATCTTGGCATCATCTTATCACCTGGGCTGGTTTCCTCAAAGCTTTTGAGGGTGATCGCTTGACGCGATTATCCACAGAGTTGGTCACAACAATTTCGACAACCATCACTTTTACCATCCATCACTATCTCATCTGTATAAACATCCCCTAATCGACATACCTCTTGTTATACCAACAAGTTTATTTGAGGATATTACTGGCACGGCATGATAAAGATCGATACCATTTTCGGCTTGGTTATTTTGGTATTTTTGCAACAAACCAAACACTTAGGGTTGGGTGTTCGCCTCGCAAGGTGAGGCTTCAAGACACGAACGGGCGTTATTTGCATTTTAAGACGACATTGCATCGGTGTTTGGCGGTACAAGTATCGGATTTTCTCAGCATCAATTCTTTTTTGATTTTTATGTGGGAGGCATGGGTTGGCCATCTCATTCATACCAAAATGTCTTCTCTCATCGTGGTTATGGGTTATGAAGTCAACAAGAGAAAAAGAACAACATAGAAGGGAGTGCTTTCCGCAAGCGGGATTTTTACCGGTGTTATTTGATCGGTCGCATCTTGGAAATATCTTTGGGCGGTGGTCAGGATCGAGACGAACGGTGTTTATTGCGACAATTGGTATCCCTTATGGGACGGAATCTGGGAAATTACGGGGAGTTGGTCGAATTTTTGGTGTTGTCCTGTTGTTGCAATGAACGGGATCGAAAAGGTTCACCTTTGCCCATTCTTTTTCTTTGTATCATCTTGGGGCGGCCTATATATTTGTCCTCTTTTTGTTTTCTTGTTCATGGCTTGGGCTTCAGCACCAGTGCTTGTCCAACTTGTTTTTGGGACCGGAGTATCTTATACTTTGGAGCGTTGCTTGTTTTGGCCATGTCCTAGGAGGACGGGTTTATTTTACAATATTTTGTCTCGCCTTGGCAAGCATCTGGAGCGTTGTGGGCCTGGGATACATGTCATGATCAGATTCAAAGAGGTTTTTGGGATTATGGGAGGCCCTCGCGCCTGGTTTTGCGATGCAGCGGTATACTGCATATGCGTGGCTATTGTTAACTGGGTATTGGCGCTGTGTGGTTGCGATGCTGCGGCTTCAGCACCGCGAGACGAGAATATACGAATGTTCAAATACTTCCAATTCCCAATCTGTGACGCGATGTGAGGGTGTAATAAGCGATGTGATGTATGACGGTTTGCTATATCAAGCGGACATCTGACGTTCCATCATGGTGTAGCTACAATATGAGCCGAATTGCTGAGTGCAGCAGTCGCACCGATTGGAACTTGATATTCTGTCGTGTATCTGTCTCATTGAGGTAAACAAAGAACAATATTCGTAGAGGCAACCTATAAGCTCAATTGACCCCTCCTGAACTCCATAAGCAAAGAGCAGCTCATTTTCAACCACAGCTACGCAATTGGGTCCTCCAAACCAACTCCAGATAAACATGGCATTGGTGCATCCTCGGCAAAGGGATGAAAAATAACTCTCTCGCCCAATTGGGTAAGCATAGGTCATGGGCTTTGTGGGGAATGAACGCATCTTTATTTCAAGGAGCAAAGGAAGCATTCAATGGAGAGCAAGAGTTGATGATGCTAGTGACGTCACTCTCCGCAAATGGACAATACCCGAGGGGAACAGTATTAAGCTCTTAAGGTCTTTCCACCTGCAGCTCCTCCTCCTCCTTTCCCTCTCTTCCTTCACTATTTCAATTTCTTCGTCTCTCAATCAATTGCTCGTTATTGAAAGCTTCGGCATACCGTACGGAACAAATACCACAGAAACTCACCCTCCAAACAAACGACAATATGATGTCAGCACGATCCATGATGGCCCTGCGCTCTGCGCAATCCGGCAAGATGATCCTGGGACGAGCATCCTTCACCACATCAACACGTCTCGGCCTCAAGGAGTCATCCAGCCGTAGGTTCATCCCCACCGTGATTCAGTTGAGCGCCTCTAACGCGACCTCGCAGAAACCGACGTCGATTATGAGAAGCACAAGCAGGACTCTCTGAACAAGCAGAAGCAGGGCAGCGGCCACTGGAAGCCGGAGCTTGCCTCGGACAGCGAGGAGGCCGTCAAGGCTGACCGATCGGGTGTCGATCCCGCCCAGGACATCAAGAACCTCCAGGAGCGAACCAAGAAGGCGGCTGAGGAGACTCACAAGGCTGGCACCAGCACGCGGGATAACATGTAAAGCGCGGTTGAGAGGTGTTGTTGAGCGGTTCGTGGTTTGATCGACGAATTATTCTGGGAGTTACAGGGACCGGAAGATGGACTGGAATGTCTAGGCAAAATAGTTATTAATGAGAATTGTCTCAAGGTGGAGTTGAGGTATCATCATGAAGTGTACCTACGCATACTACATCCTCAATCGGTCTTCGTTGAAACAACTACTTGTATAGCTGCAGACCTGTAGAGTATCCTTATACTGATCTTTACGATGAGTCCACGAGCAAATAATCGTAATCTTGGATACCTCTTATTTTGTTTTATGCTTAGTTACCATTTAGTCAAAAATTTGTCTCTTTAACGGTTAGAGAATACCGTGTTTTCGCTGTACCCCCGTTGAACATGTGAAATTGAAGGTATCTTGTTGACTCAATTATCACCCGGGATTATCTCTGCAGCGAATGCATGTGGCACATTGCTCTTTCGCTGACCTCCGTGATAGACCTCGCGTTTAGCACAGTTTTTTATATCGCAAAACCCAATTGTAATTGTCCAATTATGTCATTTTTATACCTACTCAAACACACGCAACATCACATAAAAACAATACACGCGGACACAAGTAATATAATACAGGGTAGCTCTTCTGCCCCTCCACTCAATTCCTAGAAGCTACCCTCATCTTATCGATAAGCCCCCATCTCAAGCTCCTCCATCAAATTGTTTCGCCGGTCTCGGTCGGTCCAAACCTCCGAAGCTCCCAATATCTCCCACTCCTCCCCCTTCTGGGCCTCGTGTAGCCCATTGATCCTCTCCAGGAGCTTCCCTCCCCATCGCCTCTTCTCAAAATCACCCTCGACCCTCCGAAATTATGTCCGCAGACCGTCCGACCTTCCAATCCGCCCTCCTCGCAGGCGCCCTCGCCGGCACAACCGTTGACCTCTCTCTCTTCCCTCTCGACACCCTCAAGACACGTCTTCAATCCTCGGCCGGTTTCTTTCCCTCTGGTGGTTTCAGCGGTATCTATCGCGGTATCGGTTCCGCCCTCGTCGGCTCTGCGCCAGGTGCTGCTTTCTTCTTCTGCACATATGAGGGCGTGAAGGGTCTCTTGGCTGATAAGGACAATAATGCGCCGGGATGGAAGGCTCCTGTTTCGCATATGGCTGCTGCTAGTGCGGGCGAGGTGGCTGCTTGCGCTGTGCGTGTGCCCACAGAAGTCGTCAAGCAGCGTGCTCAGGCGGGACATCATGGTGGTTCTTCCGCTGCTGCTCTGCGCGCTATTCTCTCACGCTACTCGAGCCAAGGATTTATACCCATGTGGCGCGAGCTCTACCGCGGCTGGGGGATCACTGTGTTCCGGGAGGTCCCCTTCACTGTGATCCAGTTCCCACTATGGGAAGCCATGAAGTCTTGGGGGCGGCGCCGTCGGGATGGTCGCGAGGTGACCGGTGCTGAGAGTGCTCTTTACGGAAGCATGGCTGGTGGACTATCTGCGGCGCTGACTACGCCGCTCGACGTGCTCAAGACAAGAGTCATGCTGTCTAGGGAGAGCGTCTCAGTGGCGGAGTCGTTCAGCCGGATAATGCGTGAAGAAGGTAGCAGAGCGTTCTTTGCGGGTGTAGCTCCACGAGTGACGTGGATCTCCATTGGAGGCGCAATCTTCCTGGGCAGTTATCAATGGGCCATCAACACAATGAATGGTGTCGCATGATAGTCCGGAGCACCGCACCCAATAATAAAACGAGATTGGCAGGCATTGAATAATATAAATCATGGAGCAAGGAGTCAAGGGATGGGCCTCATAAGTTCAATAGATCTATATAAGCTTGTGATATGCTTGGTACAGCTTTGTTGGAAGTTGCGAAAGTAAGACTATGCATGGTTGGCCTGCTTTGGCGACTCGAAACTGCAGGATAAGCTGGTTGCGACAAAAGGGGGTACGAAGACTTAATATTGCTAATGGTATATACGCCTTGACGGCATCTAACCTCGGTAAAATCTATATACGATAAAGTGACTCGCTGGAGACAAAAGTCCACCTTGTTGGTATATATAATGAAAAAAGAATATGAGAACCAAAAGGCCTTGGACTTCGCTCGTCTTCTCGTTCAATAATCAACACACCAAGCTGTCTCGGCTTAGTTGGCTTGGGCCTGAGGCGGAGCATGGGCTTGACCATTAGTGGTTGCCTCTTCCGTAGCAGATCCCTCCTGAGCTTCTTCGGGCTCCGCAGGCTTAGGTTCCGGAGGGGGAGGGAAAGGTCGAATCTCCTTTTTGCCGTTGGCCTTGTAATGAAGGACAATATCATTGCCACCCTTCCAGAGATGAGTACGGAGGGTGGACAGCGTCATTACAGGGGAAAGCAGCTATATGAGAGTCAGCAAACAGGAAACTGTAGTAGCACATGATAGAAAAAAGAGCGCTTACCTGTTCATTGCAGTATAGTTCCAGATACTCCTCTGGCCTTATGGGATTCTCCTCAGGCTGCTCCAGTGGAGGCTCAATCCTCTCAGCAACGTATGAGAGGATTTTCCGGACTCGCAACATTCGGTTTGCGTTCAGCCTGTTGTTCCCATCTGCTGAAGTGATGGCTGGTAGGCTGTCATCCATGGGGTATAAGACGAACGAAACCTTTACCGGTTCCTTGAAGGGCATTGTGTTCTGAAGCAGAACATCACCTAGCCACATAGGGGCTTTCTGCTCGATAAGATCCGCATCTTTGCCAACATCTTCGACGGTGCCCTGGTATAAGTTGGCACTACCACCTGAAGTTTCTTCCTGGATCACAACCTTTGTTCCCGACGGGAGCTTCAGAACGGGTGTATCGTTAGGCAAACTGGGTACCACTCGGGTCTCGACTGGCTTGTCAGGATTTTCGGCCAGTTGCCGGTCGTACTCCTGATGGATCTTTTGAATGACACCGAAGAAGCTGTCATCAACTTCCTTTTCCTTTTCATGAACAGATGAAGACGCTGACTCTTCTGCCTTTTCCTCCACAATAGCAGGCTTTTCTGTGGTGGCTTGAGAACCTGACCGTGAAAGCTTCTTGGTGCTAAATGTCATTCGGAACTTCTTCTTGCCAAATGGAGTGCTTGGTGATTTCGCGCTGTCAGCTTTATCCTTGTCCTTGTCCTTCTCTTTATCACCGCCATCTATGGATTTCTTTGAATCCGCATTGTCCTGCGTCGGAGTTGACACCATGCTTGCTGCCTTGGCTGCAGATTCGAGCAGTTGCAAGGGGCTGGTGAAATAGTCTTCCCTTTCCGTCGAAGGGCGACTGGCATGTGATGTTCTCTTTTCTATAGGAGTCATTGGACTTGTCGCGGCGTTTTCAGGAACATCAGGCAAGCTGTTCGGACCAGACATGATGCTCGGGCCAGGGGTGGCTAGACCAATACCTAAACCAGGAGTGTTGGGATAAGGATTGAGGTTAGGTTTTGGGGTGACTTGATCTGCATTATCCCAGTCCGGAATGGCCGGCTTTGGTAATGATATCGATAATGGTGCAGCTTCAGCAGTTCCTCCAGTGGCAATTTGCCTTGCCTCGATACCCTCGTTGAGCTTATGGCGGTGTGCCTCATCTCTCCTGATCTCCTCATCGATAAGATTGGCGAAGAGGTACCGAAGAATCCATTTTCCAAGGCTGACTAGGAGGGGGTTAGTTGTAACCTGCTAGTTATTACTACTGCACTCACTCCTTTGATCTTCCCGGAATTCTATACCGCCTGGCAAACCCAGCTCGTCTGCATATACCTCAGCATCAAAACAGTTGAATGGCTCTAGCACCACAGTTAGATTCCCTGAACTGAGATCAATAGAGCACCATGGAGCTACAGCCTCCACAGTGTTCACGATATGTTCCACATCCTCCAAATGTTGCTTGCCGAAGCTCTGAATAGGTTTGCACTGCGAAAGTTAGCCATGCTCGTTGTTCAATAACGAATAAGACAAACCTGGATCAAATCCCATAACAATACGTCGCCAGCAGTATCTGACGTTAAAACCCGTCTCCTATCATTGAGTAACCTATGTTTGAGTAATCCAAATTGACCCTCAATCGTTTCCTCAGCCACTGCATGTATTGGCTTGATATCGGGCTCTGTCGAGTCTATGATGGCTTCCGATCCTCTGCGTGTTATGGCATCTGTGATGGTGTTGGAATCGGGATCGGGACCAGATCGTGCGGGGAAGGACGCAGCTGCAGAGATGCGCAAAATAGACTCAGCAGGAATTTCCTTCTTAGCAGTTCCATTAACAGCTGGGGGAGAAGTCTCGCGTGGTCTGTTGGAGGCATTTGATGTAGCTCTATGGCGTCGAACCGATTCTGGGAGCTGGATGTTGGTGCCAGTGTCAACGTCTTCCCACCGGTTGATGGATGATCTATTGGTTGCTGTCCAAATGTGGCCTCCCGCGGCAACGACCTTGCACACTCCAATATGCTCATGGGCGACAGCAAGACTCAGACCATCGTCCATATCCTCCAGGCTGCCCCGCACATCTGTTTTGGCTACTAGACCTGAGCGATCAGAACTGTAGAAGACACTAAGACTCGGGTCGTCCGAGAAAAGCGACCAAACACTCTCGTCATGCATGGTGAATGTGTACATGCATCGGCCGTTCTTGATACTCCACATCTTGACAGTCTTGTCTGCACTGGCGCTCAAAATTGTGTCGCCAGCATCATCGATAAGAATAGCGCGAATATTGTCGACATGGCCAACAAGCTTAGAGACCTTGTCACCAGTTCGGGGATCGTACAAGCGCACTGTCTTCTCTGGGCCGCCACTCGCCATGATGTTTCGCCCAACACGCAAGGCATATACAGATCCCTTCTCGGCAATTTCCTCACCCTGAACATCGATCTCGAGTGTTTTGCCAGCGCCATTGAGATCCCACAGACATATCTTGCGGTCGAGGCCACCAGACGCGACCCAATTTGCGCCCATATCTGGAGGTGGGGTTGTTACACACTTGACATAATCGGCATGCTCGCCTATCGTCTCGACGCGGGTATTGTCCTCCTCGGAATACGGTCTCCAAACCTTTACTGTAAGGTCGGATGAGCCAGAGACAAGTGCGGTGTTGTTCTGAGCGAGGGCAATGTCGTTGATCCAGTGCATGTGGGCATGAGTTTGAGCGCGGAACCTGGTCGTGTGCTTCGGCTTTTTGTCTTCGGAAATAGCAGGCGTCGAATCGGTGGTATCGCTGCGGCTTTTGAGGTCGAGGTTTAGATCCCAAGCGCATACTATGCCATCTCGGCCACCTGAGTATCTGCATGAAGTAGGTCAGTGCTGTACGCATGGGAATCGAGGGCAGCGGCGTGCAAAGCTCACAGAATCGCATTGTCTTTATCGACGGCAAGACCATTGACGCCTAGGCGATGGCCACCTTCAGAGGATTTGGCATTTTCGAGAACTACCTATGTATCAGAAGATGATCTAGAGATTTTCGACAGCTGTTGGGGCGGCTGGGGATGAGCTCTCACCATAGCTGATTCTCTGGCGCGCCTTCTTAGCCATGGCGTAAGGTGAGATAGTAAATGGTTAAGTCAAGCACCTCATGCGCCAGTGACGGGAAGAAGGGTAGCACAAGCAACGGCAAGGCGCATAAACAGGCGACAACAGAAATAGAAGAAGCGGTATTAATCCGTGTTTTGAATGCTAATCCTCGTAATGCTGTGCGTAGTGGTAGCGGAAGATGGTAGGTCGGGTCTGGGTGGTGATGATTGCAGAATGCGGGATGGGGAAGCTCGAAAGTGGAGGGCCTCGACCTCAGGGCCACTCTTAGTACCTACCTCGGCGGGGCCTGCTCGGTATTGTAAGACCTAATGAGCAATTGGTGGGCCAACCTTCCTTGTCTGTATGTAACTCTTGACTATCCAATGAAGTATTCCCAGGGTTCAATCTCATGCTCTAGGCTGCTGGGCTGATGAACCGCTACCTAAGCAATAGTGGAGGATTGGAAGCCCTGGTCTAGGTTGTTACCGAAAGAAGAAGCCTCGTGAGCTCTGAACTTGGAAGCTGGAGAACCCATCCCAGCCCCAGCCCCAGCC
>JAALXI010000029.1:0-170945 GCA_012977755.1 Fusarium nurragi
ACGGTGGTTCTTCAAGCCCCAACGGTGGCTCTTCAAGCCCTAACGGTGGTTCCTCAAGCCCTAACGGTGGTAAGCAGGGCTCTGAGACTGCACCTGAAGGTCCTGGAGGAAACTCGCCAGCACCTGGAAGTGGCAACCAAGGTGCCAGCGGCAGCAACCCAGGCTCTGAGAGCGGAAGCAAGGGCACCGAGGCTGCGCCTGAGGGTCCTGGAGGAAACTCGCCAGCACCTGGAAGTGGCAACCAAGGTACGGAGAGTGGCAGCAGCGCAGCCAAGCCTGCCGGTGGCGCCAAGCCTGCCTCCCCAGAGTACAGCCCCGGCTCAGGATCCGAGAAGCCTGTCGTCGTGTCACTGGCAGGCCGACAGACTGCAGCCGGGCTTGCACTCGCTGTGCTCATCCCCATCGCCATTGCTGTCTTTGCGGGATAATGATCCTGGGGCCGTGGGTATCCGATGAGGATAAAAGTTTACTTCGTAATAATATTGTCTTGTATTGCCCCAAGTTATTTTAGTTAGGGTTGGTTAGACTTGGGAAGGAAAGTCTTGTCGGTTTGGAATCTAATCATTGGTTGTGCTGAGATTACCAATTGCTGCCTAGCTGCTGTGATGACTTATGAGAAGCGTATGATAATTTTTTGATTCACAGCATAACGGAATGGACAGTGAGACCGGATCGACAAGAAGCGGTAATATTAACTACGTTGGGTTGCACCGCCCGTTAAGAGCCGATAGGAGATAAAGTGGACATGCCGAAAATCATTCTTCAAGTCTTTAAGGCTTGTTGGCACACGGATAACTCGGCAGCCGCGTAAATGGGAGGGCTACTCCAAGCGAGTTTAGGAGCAGGGGACCAACGTCCGTCCCCCAGCCGTTGGAATGCTGATGAATCTTTCCACCAATGGTTGGGAAGTCCCCAGTCCAGCCCTATGGGGTAAGGTGATGTTCACTGATCTGGCCCTGAGGGACATGGATGCCTGCCAATATATTTGCCCAATACTACAATCAATGTGTGGTTTCGCCTGCGTAAGCGAAGATGCCTGCCGTACGACGTCCCACTTGGATCGACACGCTATTCTACACCATCAAATACTAGTAGTTTTATCAATCAGTTTATCAATCTATCAGTTAGGCAGCATCATGGACCTCGCGGTGATAGGTAGCTTATTCTGGCCTGGCCAGTGGCTGGCAGGTGAAAATCTGCTCATGCAGGGTTTTTGTGGGATGTTGGGACGTAATGGGATGGTTCTAGGGTAGTGGATGCTAATTAAGAATTCGGTTTTGAACATGAGATGCGAAGCATATCGCCGAGGCAGACACCTGTCGAGATAGCTCGCGCCAAAGCACTGAGACGTGGCGTTAGGTAACTTGAGAAACCACAGCTGTGTTGTATTTGCTGCTCTGGGTACTCATTGACGTAATAGTGTAGTTTTGCTCAAAATACAAAAAGCGGAACACTTAGCCTAGGTATTTTGCGATCGATCTCATTGGTAGTAATATTCGAATCTAGGTCCAGGCCTCAGTGGAACTGTGTCGTGCTCTTGTCAAGCAGAAGTCAGTTTAAAGATTCATTCTCCCTATGATTTTGCGAATGTGAATTTTGGTGGCCGGAAACGGTTTCTGAGATACAAGTCACATGTGTAAGCGGTGTATACACTTTGAATATCATGCATAGCAAACTGTGATGATACCAGTATCTATGTATAACAGCTATGCAAGTAGAAGATCTGACCTTTCTATCTGTTCTCTTCACTGCGCAACCGCGGAACCAAGTTTTTCTTTCAGAATCTTCTCAGTGAGCGTCCAAAGCTGCTCCGATAAGCCCTCGTCAAGCGCCTGCGAAGTAGGCTCCGTAATCTTACGGTCAGGCACGATGTAGCTCCCATCAATCTTCTCTTCTTTGATAGCGTCGCTGGTAGCAGCGAAAAGAATCGGTCGACATCCCTGATCCAGAGGATCTTTCATGAAAGGCCGTATGACAGCAACACCAACCTTGCCTAGCGTCCCATAGGCATCGATGGCTTGTTCTTGCTGGTCTGTCTTGACACCTCCAGGGTGCGTGGCATTGATCCAAGGTCCTTTCCCAGGCTGTAGGCCCAACTGACCCTGTTCCTTGCGGCGTACCAGAGCCCTGACGAGGAGAATCTGGGCCAGCTTGGTGCGATTGTAAAGGTAAGCTGGGCCGATATCGCGATTGATCTCTGCAAGGTCTGCAAACTTGATGTCGCCGGGTGCGGCCCTGTGCATGTCCGACGCCTGGAGGCACAGTCTGCTGTCTGGCGTGGCGATCAGTTTGGGGAGCAGCGTCATGGCCAAATGGTGCTGCGCAAAGACGTTGACTTGCATGTGGCTGTCGATGCCATCTTTGGTCTCCCCGTAAGGCCCGACACCTAGCCCAGCATTGAGCACCAATGCGTCGAGACGCTGTAACTCTGATGCCAGTCTTTTGGCCACCTCGTCTGTTTGGTGGAGATCCTCAAGCTCAACCTGGATGAACTCCACGCGGGAGATATCACCGTACTGCTTGAGGCCTTCTGCGGCTTCGTCTAGATGATGCTGCTTCTTGCCCAGCAGGTAGAGTTTCTGGCAGTTGTGCTGAAGGATATGGGCTGAGATTCCGTAGCCAATTCCTGC
The DNA here is from genome assembly GCA_012977755.1 of Fusarium nurragi. Lineage (NCBI taxonomy): Eukaryota > Fungi > Ascomycota > Sordariomycetes > Hypocreales > Nectriaceae > Fusarium > Fusarium nurragi. The sequence continues at coordinate 2,631 of JAALXI010000029.1, forward strand.
ACTGCCGCCCGTCACGACAAAGACCTTCCCACTCAAGTCGGGGATGTCAGTGTTTGGGTCGAATGTGTTGCCGCTGCCTAGCATCTTGGTTTCTCTTGTATTGCAATGGTTTAAACTTAGAGGCTGATGCGTGGAAAGTGTAGATGAAGTCGTTTGTTTTGTTTTATATGCGACTGTTGTATAACACTAGATATTGCATGACGTCAAGATACGCACTGTCCTACGTCAACAGGGCTTCTATGATGTTTACATTTTGGAATTGACGAATGGAGGCCCTTGACTGTCTCATATTTCAGATCTTGCCTCAAAGGCACAAGTGAAAGTTTCTTATGATGGCGTTTTGTATCATGAATATTTTTTTGATTTCTTTTCTTAAAAACTCTACTCCGTACTCTGTAGCAGTTCAGCGGAATTTGTTAGGTTAAGCTTCAAAGACACGCGAACGAAGGCCTCGTGGATATTCCCGCCAATGGAGTCGCGGCAAGAATGAAAATGCGCAGCTGAAGCGAGATCGGAACTCTATCAACCCCTGGATGTTTAGCGCCAAGACTAATAAGGACATGGACCTTGGACGGGAGACTGAGCGATATATGTAGGCTGGCTGAAATTCACTCAGCTCTTGTGATAAGCCCGATGCTTACGTGTCAAGGTCACGTTCGTCTTGCAGGTATTGATTGATGTATGGATTAACGATGATGTATCATAAAAGCAGTACTATCCTTTCGAGCCAGATATACCTAGACTCACATAAAACATGTAAGCCGTTAGCAAGGGAAGAAGTGGCAAAGCTAGTACTGTATCGTCAGCAGATAGACTATCCTACCCTATGGTTTGGGTTCTAATGACTCCTCAAATGGTTATCTAACGGAGTCAATTAGCTTACCAAAGTAGCTAAGCTTAAGCTTTTTCTAACCCATATTTTCCAGGCGCACTTTCTAACCTCTCGGCCATACTTCCACCAAGACTCCCACGAAGAGAAGATGCCAAGCACTCGTCCAAAACATAGCACCAGTACGCCATGACTATTTCCACATGAGGTAATGGGCGAAATTGCATGTCAAGATGACTTTACAAGATTGGTGAGACGGGACCTTCCGGCTTTGCCTCTTCCCGATGAGCCCGTGATAACTACACTAAAGATTGCTCTTGATACGCTATTGGTTCATAAATAATACGCGGGCTTGGGCGTAAACCCACTATAAGTCCACTAGGAGCGTATTTAGTTAACAATCTGGCCACGTGCTGCCTTGTGGTGCCGTTCGCTTGGGTAGACCCTCGGTTGGATTCGCATCCCTGTGATCAACCCGCTTCACTCTTACCTATGATTAGTCAACGCCTGCACTGGAGATTAACAGATGCACAGGCGACGGTGGGTACAAATGGGGGCGGTTACTAACATCGTGTTGCCTCTTACACAATGTGATCCTTCCGGCAAGCAAAACCCTAGCAATGGGGCGTTTTCTCAGCCTTGTACCATAAGCGATTGGACATCTTACGGTGTATCCATATCTATCAAGAACGAATGTAGACGCGACGAGTACTTTTGGTAAGCGATGAGGCAAGATGAAGTATGGCTCTTTACAAAGAGCCGTAAGAGCGGTAAGTAATTGAGCCGCGATGTTGCTGAGCGAGCAACAGCCTGCGTATTCTCCAAGTATAAAGCTTCCCACATTCTCTTCCACTTCAACTGAGATCTCAACAGCTCAAGCACAGCTTCCAACAACCAAAGCAACTACTAGAAGCTGCTACAATATTCCAAGCTTCGTCTCTCGTTTCTTGCCTCCAACAAAAGATTCACCATGGTCGCTACCAAGTTCCTCATCATGGCCCTGGCCGCCTATGTGAAGGCCACCCCAGTGGCATCAGCACCTGCCGCAGAGACAACAAAGTGGACTGGTCTCCCTCTCAAGGACATCATTGACTTCAAAGACGTCGACAAGGCCGCCTACGAGAACCCCGCCAACTGGAATACCACCTTGGACGACACTGTCACTCAGAGCCCTGCCAAACTTCCCTACAAGATTCTCGCTGGAGCTTGTGAGCAGGGTACATGCCCTGACTACGACGCAGGATTCGACCTGGTGTACTCCTTCGTCGCTGTACCAGTCCCTGGCGATCCTCCTCTGACCATCTTCAAGGGAGGCTCTGATATCCGGGTGAATGATTGCAACCAATGCCAGCGCAAAGAGATCGGCACCGGCCTCGGTGTCAATGTTCCTGGCGGTTGCTGGGACTTTACTTCGTGTGGCCGCGCGCAAACCATCTGTGTCGACCCAGGCAAGGCTCGCGCTCACCGCATTTGGAAGGACAAGGGCGTCAAGACATGCTATAACATGAAGGTGGAACGCCTGGGAAGTTGCGGGCCTATCCAGACACGCATTGTCGTCCACCCCAATGGCAACACTGCTTGCAATTGGTAGGGTTAATTGTCACGTATATATCATTCAAGTTGAAGTGAGGACTCGATTCGATAGCGATTGCATTCTTGAGCTTGTTAGTGTTATAGCATAGCTCTGGCTAATATAAGAATATTATGCCTTTTAAGGAACTACTATGATGTATATAATATAGTGAACAACTTTTTTTCTTAAGTCAGAGACTCGGAACAAAGTCATAATCTGTGATGCCCTATCAACCAGTACACTCGTCAAAGATGTCTTGGCACCCTAGCGTGTCTGTTTGACTGGACGAAATAAACTCTTCCTGCAGATTAGAGAACAGTTCTGGCATTTTCTTGTTGACTCGAATTGGGACAGCGTTGAGACATGGTCAGACAATCTCGTTGATGTCTGGGAGAGATGTTCCGCTCAGCATCAAATTGGTCGTATGTGACATCACATCCTCCGGCAATGCGTGAGAAAAAGAAAAGACTCCAGGCAGTACTGGCTAGCATTTCGGTGGTGAGCCAGCTGTAACTTGATAATTAATGTATCGTACTGGTCATGCGTTCTGCAAATCATAAAACCAAAGCCTTGAGTCTGACCCCGTAGCAAGAGAAATGCCAGTGAGGTATCAGTCATCTTTCACTTTTGCTTGTTGTTTTAGCAGTCTCTGGTAGGATGAATCAAGGCTATCAATAGCGTCAATAGTTTATACTGAACGGTGTTGTCGTGGGTGAAGACTAACTTGGTTGATCTGCCCGGAGAGGCAGAGGAGGCGTGAGTAGGCGAGCTTGCTCTAAATATGTGATGTCGATATCATTACCAACACGACTTCTGAATCTTTGGGTTGCTCCTGTAGAAGTTGAGGTAAAGATGTTCGCATAAGATCCTGGCCCCTGAAATCGAACCAGCTGTCACTATTAGGGGGCTTTCGAATAACGTCTTTCTCGGTTCTGGTGCGGACCACAGCCGGATACTGATATATTATTTGAGAAGGAAGGATAATTAACAGCACATTCACGACTCCCTGCGATGGGTATACTTTCCACTGTAGGCCTCCCCGAAGGATCCGCAAAGTGAAAAGAAAAAGAGCTACGTGATGAAATTCGAAAAGACTGTGTGACACAGAGCATTCATGATATGGTTTCCCGATGAAAGTCTCCTGGGTCATGGGCGATTCGCGGTAACGAAAACCATAGACAATGGCAGAAGTTCCGAGGACTGAAAATATGTCGTTCTAAAACAGTCTAATATTTAATGTGAATTTTGATCTGCGTTCCTTTGCTCCCACTTTCTTGGGTACCTAGTCGCTGCTTTAACCTGAGCCGAGCCTGGGTGAGCCGACACAAGAAGTGGGGTTCTCGTCTCGCGTTCCAGACAGGTGAGACTTTCCCTCATTCATCACAGTACCTAACTAAGCATTCATCAGACATTCACAACGTGAGCTATCATTTTATATGCTCTGTCCAACATTGATTCCCCAAGCCAAAAGAAATGTCCAGTCGTTTGAGGGACTTGATGCTGCGTGATCAGCGAAAGGCTTTGTTCGGCGACTCTCCCCCACCTCCAAGAAAAGCCGCTCCCTACCCCGAGGGCGAGGTTATCTATCTACCGCTGCAACAGCCGGTTTGTGGTGCGATGCGGCAACACTGTTACCAAGTACACGACACATCCCGATGGAATGGGTGTCAATGGCCGACCAAACGAGGCGCTAGTGCTGCAATTCGTCAAAGACCATACGACTATCCCTGTACCCAAGGTCATTAGCTACGATTAGGATCGCATCACCATGGAACATGTCGAAGGTCAAACATTGAAAGAAGCTTGGCCGTCGCTTGGATCTCAACAGCGTTCTAGAATCATGGGCCAGCTCAAGGACTACATAGCTCAGATTCATTCCTTGAAAGGTCTTTACCTCGGCCGTTTTGACGGGCAAGGCGTTGTCGTTCCCAGCATGATGACCCGGTCGGGTGGCCCTTTTCCTACAATGACGGAATTTCACGATTGGCTTGTTCATCCACCGAAGCGCATTGAAGAAGAATCCATGTATTGGCACCAGATCACAACCCAACTTGGTGTCGAGTATCCCATTGTGTTTGCGCATGGCGATATTTCGGCTAGAAACATCATGGTGCGTGACGGTCGTATAGTTGCCCTTCTGGACTGGGAATGGGCTGGCTGGTATCCTGAGTACTGGGATTATGTATTCGTGATGCGTGGATTAGATAAGGTTGACTGGGAGACCTTGGGAAGTCATGTACCGTCACTGTTCACGTCTCGCCATGATCTAGAGTATATTTTGATGGGTTTCATTCTCACACTTTCTTAGTTGAATGGCGCTTTACCTACTGGATGCCATTTTTCTCGGCCTTTGGCTTCGTCTTTAAAGAAACAACTCACCCCCTCCACTCTCAAATATCATATTCCAGTACGCACACAAGTATCCAATGTCACTGGGACGGGTTAGCAAGAGCTCGTCACCGCGCTGTCGGCCCTGCAAAAATCAAGCCTACTCCGCGGCTAGTAACTTGAGTAGATTCAACTCTACCCCTTGCGAGGCAAAATGAAGCAATATTAGAATCAATCCTGGTATATAGAACTAGGCTAGAGATTCAACAGCCTTATGCTGCGATGTGTAAGGCATGAGCTAGATTTGACGAGGTTGACTAGGTTGGGTCCAATCTGCCAGAAAACCCGTTTCAAGTGCAGAAAAGCTGCAGCACTGCCACCACCACAATCACAAAATGGAAGAAGTCTGCTGGGAAAAGTATAAATCAAGCGCGAGCTGGGACGACTTAATTAGTTCCTCATTGTCCTGTAATTTCGACGCTGGCAAAAGAGCCAACGGAATGCCGTATCAGGATCCTACCACTTGGGATATCTTGCCAACTGCGGCAAGACGCTCAAGGTTGTGGGACAGTGCCGGGTGATCGTGGATGTTGTATGTACGGCTGACTTGTGCCTGCTGCAGTTGCCGTCTTTGCAAAACGCTTTCAAAAAGTTCATTGCCATGCCAAGGAAAGCGAGGTCAACAATGCTCGAGATGTGGGATTCATTGGCGGACTCTAACCCCTCAATTACCGGTACAAACATGGAAAGGCACAGAAGTTCATGGTGTTACTAACATTTTCTCGTACCAGCGAGTACTTCGACATTGGATCCGAGCTGTTGAGGTCGGAGAACAGACGATTCTTTACACGAAAGATGCAACAGCTCAAGAAACGGGTTATCTTATGGCTGGCGAGGTGGTCAAAGGGGACCAGCTTCTGTTCGTGCCCAGCTGCTCTCATCACTTGGTCCTAAGGCGAGCGCAGATGGCAGCCTCAGACCAGTGCAGAATTGTTGGGTTGGTGGCATGGAGCGGGAGGAAACCTGCATTAAAGACAATTGGGCTCAATTACCTACAGATGGCAGGTGGCCAGAAGTTACTATAGACTAGCGTAGTTATTTAGAACACCTGAGGGACTAAAACGGTAGCTAGTCGCTTGACTATGAAGAAAAGCTGACGGATAGATGCATCACGTTTCACGTCGTACCACATGATGTTGTTCGAAACCACTTCGATAATGAGCTCCGGCAGCTCATACAGTGCCAAAATAACCCCAGCAGCTACGAGAGAGGCGCAAAGGCAGTTTTCCAGCTTGCGGGAGTAAACAAGCTTACAACAAAGCCACAACCGCGATTAATCCTACGGCAGCCCAGCGACTCAAAGCACGGGGAGCGCATGCACCATTATCAGAAGTCTTCGTAGGCGCGGCTTCACCAGTAATAATGACCATATTCTCGTCAACAGTACTCGTCGTTTCCTTATCTGCAGTAGTCGCATCAGCAGCCTGCGCAGTTGCAGAGGCATCGCTGGTGACCGTTGCGTCAGTAGAGGCAGCAGTTTTGGCGGCTAAAAGATGCTCCTGGCCAGCTGTGACAGTCACAGGAACCCAAAAGAAGGCTCCGTAGCCAGCGGCATAGTAAAACCCGCCATAAACCGTACCGGTGGAGCGTGGGAAAGTCGCCGTAGGGCTCCCCTCGCCGTTTCCGCCAAGGTTGATGGTGGTGCATGTTTCGGCGTATGTTCTGCTCATGTCGCATTGAGCAGAGTATGTATAGCCTTCCTCCTGGTCGACATAGTACTCTCTAAAGAGGCCAGTAGTGGCAGCTCCAGGCGTAGTTGTCTTGTCAGCCCATGGTCCCACGATGATGGTCCGTTGAGTGACGTAGCAATCCTCTTTATTCCTGTCGAAGTCGCAGTCCAAGATAAACGTGGTTGCAGCAGCGTTGGCGCCAACAACTTCGGCGACGAAGTTGCCTATATAGGATGGCAAAAGAAGAGACGTAGTAGTATATGAAGACATGATCGATCGAGTGAAAAAAAATTAGAAATTTTTGATGTGAATAATTACTATCAAGTTCAAGTTGAGGAGGTGGTTACAGAAGAAACTTATAGATATAGGGATTTTTGAACCTATGGATCACTCACTATTGGCAGTTCGGAAACATCGACCCATGTTTAATTAGCCAAGGTCTTGGCTTATTAGGTCGCTCCACTCTTCAACATCGAGTCACATTAATTCTTGGTCGTATCGATAATCGATAAGAAAGAAGAACAAATACAAAGTACTCTGTGCCGATAGAGGTTTTTCCTTAAGCACCTAAAATATCAATACAGCATAACTTTACGCTCTATGAGTTGCCATCAACATCCTATTGTTTAAGACCAGTTTTTCTCCTGCAAGGGACTCACCTTAATATGCAGGATAGCAGACTTCTGCCTAGATTATCGGCGAATTTTCTGCAGAGTGGGTAACTACTACGTCTCATCGGGAAGTGTTAGCGACGAACTAATTTTATTATTGTTGTTGGTTGTAAAGCCAGGCCACACAGATCGCAAGCAACGACAACGGCTCGGCGGTTTGCAGGGACTTTAACAAGGTTCTTGAGAAATTGACGAAGCGAGATCTCCTTGGGAACCTTTGCTCAAGTACGGAGTAAGACAGAACTGGATGTGAGCTATCATCCGGTGGACTTGAGTTTCGGCGGACATGAAGGCATCCATCTGTTCGGTTGTGGAAGATCAACTGACGTGGTGATTCCGGGGACCAGAAGAGCAGAACTCCAAGAAGGACGGAGGGGATACCTGAGTCCAACCATGTATCGCCATCCCTGTGGAACCTTGTGAAAGGCCGCATCGAAGGCCTGAGCAAAGAGGGAACTTATCGCGAGGAACACCGTGTTGGTTGAGATCATCCGGCCGCGGTACTTGGCAGGAGCGATTTTCGCAATTTGGAAAGAAAGGATCTACGACGTTAGTTATTTGTCACAATGCAGCTCTTGTAGAAGCTAACTCACCATAGAGGCTAAACTAAAATCAAGACTAAAGCTGCGTCGTTATATGGGGCCGGCTAAGTACTACTCCAGCTACATAGTGCATGGTCGAGGCGGTACCAGCGTGACGCGACCTTGGTTCGTCTCAGACAAACAAAAGGGACAGTGAGATTAGGGTTTTTCATCCATATGAAATCATATTCTCTATGTAAGCCAATAATGCAACCCCACAGATGACCCAGTACTTATCCCACATCTAAAGAAATCCATTTACCTCCCAATTTGTCTTCTACACCGTCTGTTTCCAAAAGCTATCTAAGGAATCCGAGCAACCTATCAAACATTGATGCGATGACGCCAAACTAGCTGCTCTTCTCGAGCACTATACGTAGAAGCTCCAAGGATATCTCTCATCTGCTGAACGCTCGTAAACATGATCTGTCGAGCAACGAAGAACCGAATGCCCTCAGTGCAGGGAGGGCTAGTCAAGCTTCCCTCATAAGTCCAGAATTCGTCAAAGTATTGCACGCTCTCAAGGAGCAGTCTGTGGTTGAGTGTAGTTTCCTGGGTAACATCGGTTTCGTTGAACCCAATCATGATGGGAAGCTGCTCCAAGAAGCTGTTTGCCTTGTTCCCTGGATCTAGGCGAATGGCAAGCACGGCGCGCTCCTTACCCTCAGCGTTAACGTGGACGAGATGTAGTTCAGCCCTCGAGCGGTGTCGTTCAACAGTGTGATCAGCGGGCGCGTGGATATGCCATCCTTTCAGGTAGACGGTCTCGTTGTCAAAGCTGAATGATGGGTTCTGAGTCCATATTCCATCCTCATTCTGGACTGTAAACGCCGGGCCGTATCCCCAGTTAAAGAAATTACCGGCTAACTCACTGGGGTAATTCCACGCTGTGATGAGATGTTCCAGTGATAGGCCTTGCTTGAGGGCCAGTGGGATGGGCGACTGCTGTGTTCCGGTTTGGCAGAGATGATAATCTGAGTGATTAGATTAGCATAGTAAAATGAGGTTATTGACTGAATGATACTCACTAGGGTTGATACGGCCCCAGTTGTAGGATGCTTCGTAAGCCCAGTCTTTGGCCTCAGGTTCGGCACGAGGGTCTAGGTGTCGCTTCTTGCTCTTCAGCGAGTAATGATTGTCGTGCTTTGCGCAAGACCAGACGCTGGCGACATACGTCGCTACGGCAAATAGTTGAGAGACACGCATGGCGAGAATATGATTAAAAGGTTGCCAGGAATCTGGGGTAATGTGCTTGCTTAGTGTTTATAGTAAGTAGCTGAAGAGTTCGAGAGGTGGATAGAAGACTTTTTGGGCGAAGGGCTGCACTTACGTGTAACTTTATATTTAATTGCGAAGAACGTCAAAGCTCTTCAATCTAGTTTAGCGTCTTGTAATGTCACTGCCAAGACATCTAGCAGCTCGCCGCGCGTCAGAGCCATTGAGGCTTAGAGGTTTACAGGCTTGGCAGAAAGTAGTAGTTCCGGACCATCAAGACCTTACACAAGTATCCTAAGAGCCAAGGTTTCTCTGGGACGTTGAGGGTATTTTTCTCCCATTTGTCTTCTGGAGGTGTTGTCCCATGTGGACGCCTCGAGTGAAGGCGGGCGCTAAATCCCCAGGAACCTCCCCTGGGGTTAGTGTACACTAAAAGCTTATCCTTCCAGTGGACATCCCTAATTTCATGCTTAATTTATGGAGCCTCTGGGAAACGCATTTAGGGGCAACACGACGTTTTATTGTCGGCTGTAGTGTCACTGTTCTGTTTAAAAAGCAGCCAACAAATGGATTTGTCTTCGAAAGCTGTATTAGCTTGTTAGACAGGCTTCAACAACTAAACCAGTGCTGGATGCTCAAAATAACCAAACACAACCTCAAATGATCCATCTTGGGTTTCGGCATTTTCATCGGCATCGTCTGTTTCTCCTTGACTGCCGAAAGATCCGGACTCACGCGGCACCATGCTTTCATCCATGGGCCATTGGAACATTCAGATTGCCGATTTTCTCCAGGGCTCTCCCTGAACGATATGTGGCAAAGCCGTGACAAACGTTCACAACAAAATGATTGCGCTTATCCTGGCCCATTAAAGCTAAAAATCGAGCTGCCCAGTAGAGGCAAGTCCGGAATGTTCCTTTGACTTGGTATTGGCTCGCTACAGACTCCTTGGGCGCAGTTTCTTGGCGCAGGAGATTGAGTTGAACTAATGAATCCATAGAACAGGGAAGACCAAGTTCTCAGCCACTGCCAACGGCATTTCAGAGCACTATGAAGGCTGGAGCTAAAGCCGCGGTGTCTATCCAATTCTTGGCGGTTTGTTACCCCTGTATCCTCCCGGTGTTTAAGCTTGGAGCTTGGCCAACATTGGTTTTCGATATGAATGCACTAAACCATCGTCCTGACCCATTAGCTATCCAGCTCCATTTTCATAAATTTGACTTCTAAGCGCCATAAACCAACGAACAGCATCTCGCAATGGTTCTGCTGACTATTTATATTTTATATGGCGCATGGGGCACTAATGGTCTTTAATATTGTTCTTGCAGGTATTAACAATCACACACTCCTCTGGCGCTCCTGCGCACGGCGCTCCTGTCGTTTGCGCAAGGTGCAAGGATCCTCCAAGTTTCTGTTATAAATCGTGGAGTTCTAACTTATCGACCTACATCCTTTTTCCCTCATGTCTGTTCTTTTTGTCGGTCGATAGTGGATCCTTACCTTGTCGCCCACGGTCAGAGATGGATCGCCTTTCTGATGCAAATAAAAACGCAAGAACGGCATCGAATCCTACTATTTCTTTGGCTTCTCTTCCCTCAGAGGCAACTATAGTTTTTTAATACTCTTCATTCTTCTCTCGACTTCATAGGCACCTGCTCCCCACCCTATCGGAAGTACTAGCGGCAAGTGCGGTTCAAAACTCCTCCAAAGATCGTAAGAAAGCCAGTCTGCCACCTATATTTTTTAAATCTTTTGGGCTTACGGTTAAATTTAGCCGGAATAAAACTATTAGTATCTCTAAAGGTTAATACCTCTAGGCTCTCGGACAACTACTACTAAAAGTCCCAGTTCTAGAGATTTACAATTAGTCTACTAAGGATAACTATATACTCTTTTATATAGAGAAGGTAAAAGGTATTACCATTAAGAAATATTAGCTATTTATAACTAAGGATAAAAAGGTATATTTCTAAAATACACTAAAGTCTATAGTTATAGCTTTATAAACACTATCTTAAGACCCTAATAACTAATTTCTTAATAAGTAATATACTAAAATATAGGGTATATTAAATTTAAATTAATTTCTATAAGGTTAAATTAATTATAGCCCTTACTATAATATCTTTATTACTAATTTTAATAGGCCTCTAGTTAGCCCTTTTATATTTACTAAGGGTTTCTATAACTGGCTCTTACTTATAGTTAAATAAGGTATTAAAGACTATTAGCCAGGAATAAAGCCAGAAGAGATCCCTAATCCCTATTGTTAAATACTTCTAGATAATATTTAAGTTGTTTTCACCTATACCAATTTATATCCCAGTAATATTATAGTTAAATTAAACTTTCCTTCTATAATTATAGCAGTTATTAACTAGGAACAGTCTAAATGGTATCCTAACTATTAGGAGTTTTATAAGGCCAAATATATAGCCCATATAGGGTCAGAATGGCATAGATATATACTGAGATTCTTAGAACCTAAAGCGTTAAATGGATTTATTAATTATACCAGAGCACTAGGCTATTAAGCTATATTCTGGTCGTAAATATTATAGTTGGCGAAACAGAGAGCACCGTCTGATATGATATCGAGATAATCAACTTTGGGATCGAGAGATGTCATGTACTTGACGAGAAGCGATCAAGGCCAAAGATGTGCTAAAGGTTGTATGCTTCACTTCTCATTTTCCCCTCTTTGGTCGCTAGTGGGCTAATAGAAACTATGCGCCTAAAGGAAGGTTACATCTCGATCTGCACAGATGCAGTATGTTTACAGTAAATGAATTGACGTGGGATTTGCCCACATGGGCATGCTTTGCGCAATTCGCGAAACAGGAGCCTTGTGCGGCTGAACTTGACTGCATACCACTAACCGAGAGTAATCTAGTTCTGCCCTTTGTGGCATGCTAACATTGGCTCTTTTGAGACTTCCGATACCGTGTGTGCCTTGCGTGGCTTTTTTGTGCGCGATAATAAGTCGGTGGCTGCGGTCTGGACCTTTGGAAGATGTATTTTGGCATGCACTGCAACAAGACACAATGTTCAGCTGGCAATGCTCATGGATATACATATGCCAGCTCTTGGCAACACCAAGGTCACCGCTGTCTGTAACTCATTCCACTTCAGCACAAATTGGCGAATAGGGTCAAGATGCCTTTCGACTTCAAAGCTTACGACCAGAAATGCCAGGGCTTGACGCTGGAGGAGCTTCAGCGCGAGTGGGAGCACTACACGCGGTTGATTTCCGGCGCTGCCACGTCGACCGCAGTCTCTGGTGTAGCCATCCCCTTGACTCTTGGCATCTCGACTATCGGCGTCGCGATGGCCGCACCGGCGATACACAATGCCCGCAAGAAGCGCGAGATCATCGAGAGGCATCTGAACCGCCTCAACGCGACTCACCACACACGGAAGCGGGACGTGCTAGGAAGCATGGCTGTCAGCGGGACCATTGGCGTGGTCACGCTGGGCGTTGGCTCGATGGGCGCTGACGCCGTTGCTACCGCCGGAGCAGAGCATGGGATCCAGGCCATTGTTGCCAACGAGACCGCTATCAAGATCGTGTCGCACGCAGCTCTCGACGGAGCGGGCATGGCGGTCGAACACGCTCATACAGGTCATCTCAAGAAGAAGGATGCGCACAAAGCTTTCAAGAAGGCGGGTGTTTTCCATGCTGTCCAAGATGCTAAAGCTGCCGAGGCTGGGTATACTGTTCAGCCGTATCAGAATACCAACCAAGTACATCCGCATTATGTGGCTGCAGGCTCGTCGCAAGCACTACCTATACCTCCCCCGCCGTATAGCGCTGGTGTCGGACAGCCATATCAACCTGCTTACAACAAGAACCCAAATGGCTATCCCCAGGACTTCAAGATGCCAACCACGCAACCTCCGGTTCCCCAGCAGAACCAGACTCATCTCGCGCCGAACGTTCCCAGCCAATATCATCCGCAACAGTCCTATGGCTACTCTCAGCGGCAACAGACTCCAGTCTCCAGTGCTCCATCACCCATGCCTCCAGCGAATACACAGATGTTTTCACCTCCACAAACCCCGGCGGGGCAATACCCTGCCAATGTGTCACGGCCACATATCGCACAACCTCAACAACTGTCCCCATACCCACAGCAGTCAGGAACTCCTACCTATAACCCCGTCGCTTCACCTCAGTCTTTTGACATGTCTGCAATGCATCGAGCCCTCCCTACTGCCACACCTGCACCAACGACTCCGTATCAACAGCCGCAACTTCAGCAGTATCCCAATAACACTTTGCCCACACCTCCTCAAGATAACACTCAGGCTTACGTGGGACATCCTGTACAGCAACAAGCTCGTGCCCAGGTAGTTCAAGCGTCATCAGCCGGATATTTCCCGACTGTCCCTGCGACTCCCAATGGGTATCCTTCACCGGCAATCGCAGCTTCTGTACTACCAACACAGCAAGTACCTGCGGCTCAGGTACCATCGCCGAGGCAGTCTGCCAATACACTTCAAACTCCCATGCAGCATGTTGTGCAGAACCATACAGGGTATCAGACAGCTACACCAGCCACTCAACCACAATACCATCAATACACTAACTACCCATCGCCACAACATAGTGGTACCTATCAACAAGCCCAAGCCCCTGCTCCAGTTGATCATAACAGAAGAGACTCGTTTATGAGCACTCCTCAACCATCCTTCACCCCACACGCACCGTATAACCCTCAAGATTACGGACCTATACCCCAGCGAGAACAGGCGTATAACCCCTCAGCTCACATCGCCAACAGTATACCTACCTCGACCTTACAAGCCGTTCAACCCCCGATGCAGCATCAGATGCTGCCTCCTACTCCTTTGCCAACAGGATCCACAGTCACGCAGTACCAACACGAGAGCAAAGGCTCTTACTTCCCTACTTCCCCGCCAGTAAACCAGTCACAAAACACTGACAACTTGAGTCAGCCATGGCAGACACCGAACTCTGCCAACCAGCCTCAGTACTACCCACCTGGAAGACATACCCCCATGCCGATGCACAATCCCCTGTCAGTGACGCAATAGTTCAGAAGCTGGAATCAATGCGTTGCAATGTAGGAGTCACATGGGATATGCTTAATTTTAAGTGCGGCGTTATTTAGCATTGATCATCTGAGGGGGGATTGTTATAAGTTCCATCAATCATCTCGTCAATTGATCGGGGTTTCCCCTCTTTTCGCTTGTGCTGTATCCATTTTACTCCTCCTTCTCTTGATCGATGTTACGTTTTGGTGGGGGAGGAGGGGAAAAAGCTCGTGTCATAATTCGACATCGTTGAAAATGCAGTAAGATTCATGGTTTTCCAGTATTCAACCGCTGTATTCATGTTCTTCCGGGGATATCCGATGCAGATCTCGGACTATACCCTAGGTTTGCGGCGTCGCGATAGGTGCGCAAACTAGAAATGACGATCGTATTGCTTGGCATCGTAAGTGCCTCAGAAATAGAGCCGAGGTCATTTTTCAACGGGTTGAAGACCTGAAGTATAAATGTAGAGAAAAGTTACTTCATCGTTTACAATGAAGCTAACCAGCTATTCCAGACTCCTTCAGTTGGAGACATATTCGCCATGGCTTTGTCGGCTGCTGGATTCCCAGGGGCTCTGCCCGACTGGACTAACATGAATATCCTCCATAGAAACAATTTACCTGCCCGAGCCCATTTCTATTCATACCCGGATCAAGAATCTGCCCTTTCTTTTGATCGCGATCAAAGTTACTTCCACAGTCTCAATGGCACTTGGAAATTCCACTATGACCCCAGCCCATTCGATGCGCCCATATGGGAAACAGCAAACACGAGCTCATGGGCTGACATCGAAGTCCCTGGCATGTGGCAGCTACAGGGTTACGGACACCCTCACTATACCAACATAGACTACCCTTTCTCTGTCACTCCTCCCAATGTCTCCTACGTCAACCCGACAGGCTCTTATTGGCGTCAGTTCGAGGTGCCGGAAGATTGGGATGGCGATCAGATTAGACTACGGTTTGAGGGAGTTGATAGTGCATTCCATGTCTGGGTCAATGGCGAAGACGTAGGATATGGACAAGGTAGCCGTGACCCCAGCGAATTTGACATCACGGACTACCTCTCCCCTGGGAAGGCGAATGACTTAGCTGTGCGTGTCTACCAGTGGTCGGATGGTTCTTACATCGAAGACCAGGATCAGTGGTGGCTCTCGGGAATCTTCCGCGATGTTTATCTCATTCCCTTCGCTGAATCTTCCATCGTCGATTACCAGGTTGATTCCGAATTGAGTGACGCTTTCGATGAAGGGTCATTCAAAGTCAACGTGACCGTTCAAGGGAAAGAAGGCGACATGGCCATCAAGCTGCTGTCGCCAACAGGTTCAGTCACCGATGAATGGAAGGGATCTTCATCAGATGTGTACAAGAAGACATTGTCTGGGGAAGATTTCCATATCTGGTCTGCCGAAACACCGAACCTGTACACTCTGCTCATCACTTTCAATGGACGGACTGTCAGTCAAAAAGTTGGACTTCGTCGAGTCGAGATTAAAGGTTCCAACTTCTACGTCAATGGCAAACCCATCATTCTGTACGGAGTAAACAGGCACGAGCATCACCATCTCACAGGACGCACAGTTAGCTATGAGAATATGAGAAAGGATCTCTTGCTCATGAAGCGCTCCAACATCAATGCAATCCGCACCGCTCACCAGTCTCCGCACCCCGACTTTTTTGACGTCGCTGATGAGTTAGGTTTTTACGTCATTGCCGAGTCCGATCTCGAGTGCCATGGATTTAGAAGCTTTGAGGATACGGAGGAAAAGGCTGCCGAATGGCTCTCGGACAACCCCGACTGGGAAGACGCATACGTTGACAGAGCTCGTCAGGTTGTGGAGCGGTTCAAGAACCATGTCTCGGTTATCATCTGGTCGCTCGGTAATGAGTGCTTTTACGGACGAAACCACGCTGCTATGAGCAAGTGGATCAAGAAAAGGGACCCAAGCCGGATCATTCATTATGAACAAGATCATGAAGCCAAGTCTACGGATATGTACAGTCAGATGTACAGCGAACCTGATGATATGCGGGAGTTTATGAAGACACATACTGACAAGCCCCTGATATTGTGCGAATATGCTCAGTAAGTTTCTTGTCATTCTTGAATGTTTTCGATTCTGACTGACATTCCTCTAGTGCCATGGGCAATGGGCCAGGTGGCCTGGAAGATTACATCGACCTATTTAGAACAGAGCCACTATCTCAAGGTGGTCTCGTCTGGGAGTGGAGCAATCACGGAATACTCAAGAAGGAAGAAAACGTCACATACTACGCTTATGGTGGCGACTTCGGCGACGTACCCAATGATGGTGACTTTATCATGGATGGTCTGGTATTGTCCGACCACTCGCCCATGCCCTCCTTGAAAGAGTATACCAAGATCATCCAGCCAATCTCGGTGAAACTGGCAAAGAACGGAAGTACAATGACTGTCGTCAACCACTATGACTTTTCCGACCTGAGTCACCTCGACGCCTCGTGGCACGTCATCGCCGACGGTCTCAAGACTGAGCCGCGTCCTCTTTCACTGCCACACGTACCCGCTGGTGAGAATAGAACACTAGCACTACCTTCAGGTCTCAACGCTACCGCAAATGAATCCTGGATCACTGTTGAGTTTAAACTCAAGGAGAACTCTCTATGGGCTCCAAAGGGACACCTCATCGCTTGGGATCAGCTCCACATCCAACGCCCTACGACCAAGGCCAAGAGTGCAATGGCGCTTATACGTCGCCAGAATGCCGCAGAATTTGAGAAGAAGGGCACCAAACTCGTTTACAAGAGCGGTGATTCTTCTTTTGGATTTGACTTGGTTCAGGGCAACGTCACCTGGAACATCAATGGCGTGGATGTCTTCCAGCGCGGCCCCGAACTGTCTTTCTACCGCGCTCTTACCCAAAACGACGCTGCCTCCACCGGTGACGGACCGATCTGGGAAGAGGAAAAGGTTCACATGATGTATTCTCAAGTCAGAGACGTGACGTGGGAAGCTGAAGACGATGGCGCCGTGGTTCACTATAAGGTCTGGGTTGGAGCAAAGACACAGGCTTGGGGCGTTGAAGCCGATATGATCTACAAGATCCCCGCCTCGGGTCCTCAGCTGCAACTACAGACTCGTGGAGAGTTTGTCGGCAGGAATGAGTCTCATGTTCTTCCCCGCATCGGTCTCACGGCAGTTCTCCCCGAATCGTTCGACGACGTGGCCTGGTTCGGTCGAGGCCCTGGGGAGAGCTACAAAGATTCCAAACAGGGCTCTCGTATTGGCCAGTATGAATCCACCGTTCCGGATCTCTTCACATACTACGACTACCCTCAAGAGAACGGAAACCGCGAGGATCTGCGTTGGTTGAGGATTGGTAACAAGGACGTGACGCTTGACGCGCGACGATCAAAGAGTGAACCCTTTAGCTTCACTGCGCGAAGGTATATGCCCTACGATTTGAATGACGCCAAGCATCCGCATGACTTGAAGCCGTTGAACATGACGGTCCTGCACCTCGACTACGATAATAATGGCTTGGGATCTGCGACTGTTTGGGTGCGGCCGTTTGAGAAGTATAGGTGCTACACCAAGCCGTTTAACTTTACGTTCGACTTTAGCGTAGTTTAGTTGGTTTCAAACAGCCTAATACACTATACGGATACCGACTCACATACCACTCTTCGTCATGTTAGATAAACTATTGCAAAGAAGATTGATTACTCAATCTTACTCTGTTTGGATAACCTTTAACTATGGACCATGCTGGAATCTCAGATTCTATCTATTAACCTGTGGTTTCAAGAGCCAATTAACTTGCTTCTCTGATGGGAAAGTCGAAAGCTGTGGATTTTTAAATGCTCAATGCAGTGGGTTAAGGACAAGCCAGGTGAAATAGGCTACATCCACAAGATCTGATTAACAACTCAATGTAAATAAGTGCTCATTACAAAACCCATCATTAAAGGATAGCCATGATGTGAAACATGGTTTTGAGTTGGATCGCGGGAGCAAAAAAGCTGTAGGTCATATCAACAGCAACAAATAACACATCTGCAACATAGTTCAGGCCTTATACCAGAAGGTTATCTCAATTACCTACCACGAAGATACGTTTCGCCTTACTAAAGTACGGATGCCCTATCCACCTCGAATCTACCAGCACAACCCCTAAGCAGAGCGGTCAACGAACTTGATGACCTTCCGTCCTGTCTTGCTCAACTCAAATCCACTAATCCCATCTACAAAGGTGATCTCAAACCGGTGCTGATTAGATCCGTAAACGACGAAGAATTTCCTAAGGCGGTCGATGACATCCTGCTTAGGAATTACATCCCCAGTCTGCTGGCTATATAGCACGCGGATTTCTAGTGAAACCTCCAAAGATGGCTCCATCTTATCCAATATCACCTGCCACTGGAGAATCCCGTATTTCGCTTCCGAGAGTAAAGTGGTCAGATTGTCAAATCGGATGTCGTTTCCGTCCCACATGAAGCTGAAGCGCCGGTCACGGCCGTGTAAGCGGAGAACGCGGAAGTAGGGCCAGTCGGCTTCAGAGATTTGAGAGCGGGCTTGCTCCGGGAGGCAGTGCAGAGACCCTACATCACCAGTCAGGTACCGGATGACGGGGTTGCGCAGGCGAGTGAGCACGGTTTGCGCAATGACACCTGTTTCGCCCTCGGGCAGAAGCTCCGGGATCGGATCGCCCTGGTTATAAGACAGTGGAAGTATTTCAATCAGTGTCATTCGCGTGTCGATTATGAAGTCATTGTAGCTTGCCTTCGGGTCACAGGGGGTAAGATCAGGAGTACTCGCCCCGTACGGCCCGGCTTCTGCACTTCCTAGCACAGAGCAGATCTTGACCGGGCCCAGGACTGCGTAGATGTTTTCTCTTTGCACCGCAGTGAGCCCTTCTGATGTGTAAATAATCTTGTCGAGCTTGATCTTCTCTCTTCCTTCCGTCAGGGTCGAGATGTGGTGAACGACTGATACAATCTGGCTACCGTCACCTGTGAGGACGTTGACACTGAAGTCTTGCAGTAGGCGGACTACTGCGTCAGGAGGACTGTGGTTTCCAGCGGCTAGAACAGAGGCACCGGCATTCTCCATGATTTCCAGTGTCAAGTCCAGGGATCTGTGTATACATAAGCAATGCACCTGTGGTTTGGTATACGCATAGTGTTCACATACCTATAGAGATCACCGCCGCAGTGTGTCGTTAAAACCCAGTCTTTGCGATTGATGAGACCGATATTCTTCAGAAACTCGCCAAAATAAGCTCTATGTCGACGATTCTCGAGCGCGTCCGTGGCAAAGAACAACGGTCTCGATAGACTGTTTCCACCGCCGGTGACACTTGTGTAGACATTGTGACGATAGGTGTTCTCCGGACTGGTATCATTGACCAGTCTCTGAATCACAGTATACCTGAAAGTATGAGCAGAGGTTAGTTGCTGATGAGGTCACTTACAAATCTTCCTTTCGAAGCAATGGCTGCCATGTTAGCTCAATTTCTGCAGGAAACGATGCAGCTTTCTCTCTAGCGTCACAGATCGCGGTATCGTCTGGTGGAAACTGAGAGTGGGAATAGAAAGGATGTATTTTTGCGACGGCCAGTACATCGGCCAATGAGTACATGTCGGTGGAAGTCATGGGGGGCAGCTCGGATATGGATGGGCTACAGAAGTACCTGTGAGGATGGGAAAAGATATTAGTTTATGAGGTCAGTGCTGGAAATGCCTGTAGCTTCCGGTCAATAGCACTCTTATACAAGTACGGAGGATGGGTGAAGGATTGGCCCAGATGCTCCTGGCTAGCCCCGACATTTAGATTAGCCAGGTTTCGGTAGAGCGGGCAGCTAACCAAAGGTAGAAGAAATGCGCTATTTTTGTGACGACCCTTGCAAAAGTTGTACCAGGGGGCCAGGCTAATCAGACATGAATATCTAGCTGACGCTTTTGTGTATCCGTACTACGTACATGTATGTATGTCTCGGATGATCCCCAGCCACCCGGAAATTACAGGCGCTATTGATATCTAGCACATGAGGCCATTCATCCATTTCTTGGAAGCAGGAACGGGGGCCGTCCCGATGGAAAGGTTGAGGCAGGGCGATGAGAGACTAGCAGGGGACGGGCTTTAGATCTGAGGTCGGCGGGACACTATGTGGGCACAAAACGGGACGGCAAGCGGCGTGTATGCATTTTAGGAAAGGAAAAGCATAGTCTCTCAAGCTGAATCAGGGGACGAAAGGCTAAAACTACGGAGCAATCTTAGGCGATATGGAGCCTATTACACAATTGTTTCAGCTGTCTGACACTGCATTCCACTACCGATACACGCTAGACACGTCAATGCCTCTTAGATCCCCTTACTGTCAAAGGGACATGCGTCCCACCGAACTCTCCGCAGGTGGCGATCTGGATCCTTGATGTCATTCCGCGCGTGCAACCAGCGGCGGTTATCCATGAGAATGATAGATCCCGTGGGCAGATGGGATGACGTGAGATGGACCGTCGAGTGCGCCTGTACTTCCTCCCGTAGCAGCGCTGCTTTGAGCTCCCTCAAGGCCCGGCCCGCCCGGTCCGTCAATGGTGTGAGGATATCCTCTCTGAACCGGATCATGGTCGATTGGTGATTTGACATGAAGATGCTGCCCGTGATGTGTTTCTGCTCTGGGTCCTTGATGAACTCTGGAGGTATCTCGATGCGGAACTCCGGGGCCATCAGCGCGGCCTTGGTCTCGGGGGAGAGCAGTTCGCTCAGCTTCTCTACATTCATCACAGATAGGGTACCACCTCCGTAGCGATCATGATGGAGGACCTGCAGCGCAAAGTACCGCGGCGGCGGTTCCTCATAGCTGCAGTCAGTATGCCAGGGAAATTCGTCCATGGTCTCTGAACGTGCCTGTTGGTCTCCCTGGAAGGTGGTCTTGCTCGGCCGCACGTCCCAGAACCAACCACGTGTCGCGCTGTGAGAGATGGGTAGGCGATGGTCATGGTGCTGATGGAGGCTCATGAGCAGCTGCTGGAGGTAGTTGCTCGAGTCATCGCGGAAGCCCAGGCGAATCTTGAGCATGCCGCTGCGCGCGAGCTGCGACGATACCTGGCTGACATGCTGGCGATTTTGTGCATGGTAGAGAGAAGGTGCGTCCAACACTTGAAGCGTGTGGTTCGAAGCTATTGTGGCATGATGGCGGATGAACTGGGGAGAAAGATTTGACAAGCATGGGCGGAGGGAACAGGCAAGACGGTGCATGATGGGCGAGCCAAGGCGATGGAACTGACAAAACTATCTCGTTAGCCTCCCCATGGGATGCGGGACATGTTATTAACGATAATGCGCGGTTGTGCTTGTTTACTAACATACCATCGCTCAACTCTCTTGAGACGTCGCCTCCCTGGACAGCTTCTCGGCATCTGGATCATTTTATGCCGCTCTCCTGCTCCGCTCCGCTTCCAGGGCTTGGTGATACCCACTAGTCGAACAGGGCGAGTACGTCTACTATTCGTCTTCTCGTGTTCCATGTCGATTCTTAGTCCCGGGACTAAAGACATGGGGTGCCGGGGTGACGGTCACCACCCCCAACGAGCATCCTTGCTGACATAAATATCGTGGCTACGACTCCTCTTGTCAGTGATTTTCTTCGAGTCCAGTCATCTCATCCAGCTTCCAGCAGCTTCGATGTTCACAATGCACACTCAGCAACTTACGCAAATCCTCATCGGGCCCGACGTTCACGACTTCGCGCCCGTAACCAAGAACACCATTGACACAACCGCCTTCGCGCGCGAGGAGGCCCATCTCCAGGAGATACTACTCCAGCTATGCCCTGCGAATCTCTGGCACCACGGTTCGTACGCTGCGGGGTGTCCGCGCCCCGTACTCGTCGGCAGGCATCATCAGCAGCAGATGCAGGATCTGCACGATGCCTTGACAGCAGCCATCACGGATATCGTGCAGCGGTGGTGGAGCGACACGAATGCCCGGTTCCCACAACGTATGCCACTGGAGCCCGAAGAGGAGGAGCTGCTCCAGGTGCGTCATCTCGCTGCCGAGCTAATTGAGGATTGAGATTGACATGGGTCGCAGTGGATCGACGGCCAGGTAGCGATCGGCAACATAGCGCAGTTCTCGCAGTGTCTGGGTTCATGGAGACCGGATTTTCTGGTGGAACAGAACAAACACCGTTCGGAGAACTATTGCATAACCGAGATCAATGCGCGCTTTTCTTTCAACGGATTCGTGCATGAGGCATACGGACAGGAGGCGCTCAACCGGAGCGTGCAGGGTGAGACAAGTGAGCTTGTCGGTGCCACGGACCCCGAGATGGTAATGACACTCGGACCCTTACCGTACCAAACTAGGTTCTGACAGCAGCGTAGATCTTGCAAGGGTTGTTCAGCTTGTTCCAGCCTGAGTACCCTCTGCACCTGCTCAAGGGCGCGGAAAGGGGCATCGACATCCACATGTTCATCGACGCTGTCTGGCGTCGCTTCGGCATCAAGCCGCGATTGATCACCCCAGAACAGTTGAGGCTGCACCCGGATGCGCGTTCCAAGAGCGGCTACAGACTGTGCTGCGTTGTCAAAGGCCACGATGATCCAGCGACCAACAGCTGGAGATTTGCAGCTAGGAACGGCGAGGTCTGGGAAGAGGTACACCAGCTCGGGCTGGAGTTGCACCAGCGGGAGCTAGTCGCGCTAGAACCGGAGATGTTACGGCAGATCAGCCTGCGGTGCTTCAACGATATGCGCACCGTGCTCCTCGTCCACGACAAGCGCATGCTGGGCATCGTGAGGCAGGAATTGGCGCCTCTGGTGGCTCGCGGGGTGCTCACAGAGATGCAAGCCGAGGCCCTGGAAAACGGCATCGTGGAAACAATCCTGCCGGGCTCCGACGAACTAAACGCCCTCATCCAAGCATCAGCCGCGTCTCCGCAGCTGCGACACGGCTTCATCCTCAAGCCGATCCGCAGCGGCAAGGGCGACGGCATCGTATTTGGCGACGACGTCACGGGCGCCGAGTGGACGGCTCGTCTGCAGGGCCTTGCATCGGCCAACGTGATCCCCGGGGTGTCGTGCGTGGTGCAGCGACGCATCAGGCCGCTCGACTACGATCTCGTCCTGCGCGCGTCGGTGGGGATGGTGCGATATCCTCTGGTGGGCACCTACCACGTCGTGAACGGGAAGATGCTTGGGCTCGGGACGTGGAGGGCTAGCGGAGGACGGATCGTTGCTGTGTCGTCCGGGGGGTCGTGGATCTGCTCTGTCATGAGAAAGGAGGACAAGTAAATTGAGACTCTGAACTTCATAGTGGACCAGCATTATGTAAAGACATTGATGTTGGCATTTGGGGCTTGCACATGCCATCGTCATAGTTATCTCATGTGCTGTGACTGCAGGAAACTATTGGCCCTTGCATGGGGTTGTCTCGGATCGCAATCTAGTTATAATGACGTGTCTTGGGTTCCAATACATCATCGCCATGTCTCGTCGGACAGAGTTGGTTCCAGTGGTTGATCTATATCCTATATGGCTAACAGTGGAGTCCAGCACTAAGACATGACCCATTCCCTAGTTCTCTCACCGTCGTGTTAGTGGTTAACTAGTGGCTGGCTCCAGTGGCTCTCCTCACTAGGGCGGCAGATCTCAGAAGCTTGCTCCCTATTGCTTATTAGATTTTGGCCATACATATGAACCACAAGTGCTAAACAGCAATGAGATCGTAATGAGTGACATAATATCATTAGGCACTTTTGACGTCTCCATTTGTTGTGTATTACGTTCCGAGCTTTATACAACTCTGTCTTGCAACACACAGCCAGACTAATACGTTCCTGTTCCTCGAGCGCCGCTCGTCATGAGTCCACCTCTCAAGCTGGCGCTTAGTTACGCAGCGTTGACGGTCACGGTGTTATCGTCTTCTGTAGCTCTGCTATCAGTACTCAAGCAATCGAGGAGCGGCAAGGCAAAAGACCGGTTTTACGCAGACGCTGATGGATGTGCAACACCACAATCCATTGCCAACTTCTCAAATAAAGGCGCCAAAGCTTGCATCCTCCTCTCTTCAGCTGTTGGCGCTGGGGCCTCAATCGGCAGTCTCGTTGTCTCCATCGTCTTTAGCGATAGGCATGGTTCAGCAATTGAGAATACGTTACACGTTGTGATTTGGGTGAGTCTTGCTGTACTCTTCGTTTGGTTTACAGGCTCTGACTTGACATACAGGTATTCACCTTCATCCACGCCATCTGTATCGCTCTTCAGCATTCACCAGTGAAGGCCCACAACTTGGGCCTATGGCTTCTGGGGTCCTCGATCTTTCTGATCATCTCATCAGTTCCCAGCTTAGAACCTCTGGCGGAACATCTCCAGCATCACCAAATTGGCACAGTCACCTTGCCAGCCATCAGTATACTGGCCGCCGTTGCTCTTGCAATTGCCAGTGCTTCTCTTCCGCGGCGCCCCAGCGTGTTTCACGGAGATGCCTGCGTCGACCGTCAATGGACTGTCTCTGTGCTAAACCGTCTGACGTGGGCCTGGATCGAGCCTCTTCTTCGCCACGCCGCGCTTCGCAACGATGTGGATATCGCGGATGTGCCCAAGGCAGACTCGCGGCTGAGATCGAAGGAGCTCAAGAACCAGTGGGTCGGGCTTGAGCACCAGACTTCGCTGTTCCGCTCACTTGTAGTCGCGTACAAGGGAAGATTCGCCTTGCTGTGGGCGGCCACTCTTGTTCGCTGTGCCGTTAGTGTTCTCCCGTTCTGGTCAATGCTCCGGATCATCAATGTTCTGGAGGAACAGACGGCGCGATCGGATAGCGTACAGTTGATGGGCCTCATCCTGTGCATGGCGCTATCAAATTTGGTAGACTCGGTAAGTTCCCCGTAGTTCCTTTCGAGACACCATCAACTGACACCTCCTAGTGGATGGAAGGTTGGGCTTACTGGTATTCCCTTGCCAATCTTGCCTTACCAATCCGGTCTCAAATGTCGGGACTCATCTTTGATAAGGCCCTGCGGCGGAAGAACGTAAGAACTGTGAGCCGCGAGGACTCTATCCCGGAGTCGAAAGATGGCGTGTCTTCCGAGGACACCGCTCTCGAGTCCCACCAGGGAATCGTCAATCTGGTGGGCATTGACTCGGAGCGCCTATCGTATTTCCTCCAATACCACTTTCTGATCATAACCGGCCTAGTCAAGCTCATCGTCTTCTCCGTCTTTCTGCTTCAGATCCTAGGGTGGCTCCCCTTTCTTGCGGGCATCCTAGCGTGGGCTGTCACTCTGCCGCTCAACGCATGGTTCTCTGGCAAAGTCTTGTCTCAGTCCAGGACACTGATGAAGCATCGCGATATCAAGCTTTCTAAGATTAACGAGGTGCTGCTAGGCATGCGCCAGATCAAGTTCTCTGCCCTGGAGGAGCAATGGGAAAAGAGAATTCTTGCCTTGCGAGAGGCGGAGCTGTCAACGCTCTGGAAGTTCTTCCTTGCTGATAGTGGGCTTTTTGCCTGCTGGGTGATCAGCCCGATTCTACTCGCCATTGCCTCGCTCACTACGTATGTCCTCATCTACGCCTCTTTGCTGCCATCGGTCGCGTTCGTGAGCATCGGAATATTTAACACTCTTGAGATGACCTTGGGGTCTCTACCAGAGCTGTTGACCCTCGGATTGGATTCCTTGGTATCGTTGAAGAGGATAAGCACTTATTTGCACGGTCCAGAGAAACAGACCATTCTGGCCGCAGGTGATGTTATCAGCTTCGATAATGCATCTATCTCCTGGCCCATCGATGATGAAGCACCGGAACAGGGTAGATTTGTCCTTGATAAACTTCGCCTGTCCTTTCCCAGCCACGCCCTCTCTATCGTATCCGGGAAGGTTGGTACAGGCAAGACTCTTCTGCTTTCTGCGATCTTAGGCGAGGCAGATCTACTTGATGGCTCAATCCACGTTCCCAAGGCCCGGAAACTGGAGAACAACACCATGGATGACTGGATCATACCTGGGACGATCGCCTACGTCAGCCAGACTCCTTGGCTAGAAAACACATCCCTCCGTAACAACATCCTGTTTGGCCTTCCTCTAGATAAGGCAAGGTACAACAAGGTCCTCGAAGCATGTGCTCTCCAGCAAGATCTCGCCTCCCTCCTAGACGGCGACAGCACCGAGCTTGGAGCGAACGGCGTTAACTTGAGCGGCGGCCAGAAATGGCGTGTTACTCTGGCCCGTGCCGTGTACTCGCAGGCGGAGATTCTGCTGATGGAGGATATCTTCAGCGCCGTGGATTCTCGTGTCGGAGGTTGGATTTACGACAAATGTCTTACTGGAGATATCTGTCGGGGAAGAACTCGGATCCTAGTAACGCATCATTTGGGACTTGTAATGCCAGGTGCTAGCTTTGTCGTTGAGCTCGGACACGGCGGAGTGGCGTACTCCGGGCCTCCCAAGAATCAAGCCGAGCTGTCGTCTCGCCGACTGAACGTACCGGAAGAAATTGCGAGTAAAATCGAGGACTCAGTCACAGATTCTGACCCAACAGTGTATGACACTAATGAGACTGAGATGCACCATATAGAGTCTGTTGCCGATCCTAAGAAATTCATGCAAGAGGAAATCGGCCAGAAAGGCAGTGTCAAAGGGAGTGTTTATTTGACGTATGTTCGAGGCAGTGGCGGCTTATACCTTTGGGCTGCGTGTGTCGGTATCTACCTTGCCTATCAAATGGGGATCATTGGTAAGCCTAGTTTCTTTCCATTTATTTTGACCTTCTTCTCTAACACTAAACAGGTAGAGCATGGTGTCTTCGCATCTGGACTGCCGCAAATACAAATAACGATCGCAACAGTGGCCATCTTTTCTCCGGGTCGACATTCTCGACACAGCAAGTACTGTTCCGGTCTTCCAGCCAGACTATACCTCATCAAGGCGTTCTTTTCTATCTCAAGATCTACATCGCTATATCTGTAGGCACCGCCGCGGTCGGGATTCTCCGGTATATTTCCTCCTACTTTCTGGCCGTCAGAGCGAGCAGGGCTCTGTTTAAGAAGATGCTCTTCACCGTGATGCACGTCCCTCTACGGTGGATTGATACTGTTCAAACTGGACGTATCCTGAATCGTTTCACGGCGGATTTCAATATCATCGATGAACGCCTCACTATGACCTGGAGTCTGTTTTTCTCCAACCTTCTGAAACTCATCAGTATATGCATTGCTTCTTGTTTTGCTTCCGTATATGTTATCCCACCAGCTGCCATTTTAGTCAGTATTGGGATAGTTACTGGTGGTAGATACCTCGTCGCTAGTCGGCCTTTGAAGCGTCTTGAGAGCAACGCCAGGTCCCCTGTTTTTGAACTCTTCAACACGACACTAGCTGGGATCTCCACCATACGAGCATTCAGCAGAACCCAGGCCTATCTCGAGCAAATGCATAACAATCTCGACGCTTGGGTCATGACAACCTTCTACATCGCCTTGGCCAACCGCTGGATGAGCTTTCGTATGGCCCTCATCACAGCCCTATTCAGCATTACCGTTGGCATCGTCATTGTTATAAAGCCGATCGATGCCGCTCTGGCTGGCTTGGCACTGTCATTTGTCTTGGACTTTTCCGAGAGCCTTCGTTGGACAATCCGGTGCTATGGAGACATGGAGTTAGAGATGAACTCGATGGAACGTGTAGTTGAATACATGAATCTCGAGACGGAACCGCTTGATGGTACAAAGCCAGCAGCAGCGTGGCCGACCTCTGGGAGTATCGAGCTAAAGGATTTGGAGGTCGCCTACGCGCCAGATCTGCCTCCTGTACTAAAGGGCCTCTCGTTGAAGGTCAACCATGGCGAGCGCATTGGTATCGTGGGCCGCACTGGAGCTGGCAAGTCATCATTAACACTGGCCCTATTTCGCTTTCTAGAGGCCCGGTCGGGCAGTATCACCATTGATGGGCTGGATATATCGAAACTCAACTTAATTGACCTGAGATCACGGCTATCCATCATCCCACAGCATCCTGTCCTTTTCTCTGGAACAGTCCGCTCCAACCTGGACCCATTTGGCAAATATACAGACATCCAACTGTATGAAGTCCTCGTCAGAGTACACCTCATAGGCCAGGAAGATACCCCGAAGACTAGCATTTTCCGCAACCTCTCAAGCCCCATCTCTGAATCCGGTGGAAACCTCTCCCAGGGGCAACAACAGCTCATCTGCATCGCACGCGCCCTCATCGAAGCGTCCAAAATTATCGTGCTCGACGAAGCAACATCCGCTATCGACGTGGCCACCGATGCATTAATTCAGCGGAGCATTCGTGATTGGTTCACAGATAGAACGACGATTGTTATTGCACATAGATTAAGCACTGTTGCTGATTTTGATAGGGTAATTGTGCTTGACGAGGGGCGTATGGTTGAGTTTGGCACACCGAGGGAGCTATGGGAGAAGAACGGCGTGTTCAGGCGGATGTGTGAGAGTACAGGAGACAGCGAGGAGGAGAGTTTGAGGAAAACCATTATGGGTTGAGTGATGCACCAAGAGCTGTGAGGGCAGAAATATTATCCTTCCGTTGCAAGATCACACACATGAGACCATTGGCGTATTCCGCGCCATCTCAGCTATCTTTGTTAGAGTGCTGACCCTCGTCGATCCAACTTCTCAAGCCATCGGTATTGACAATCTCACTCCGGTCCAGATATGATAGTACCTTTGTGAACTCTTGGATATACTCTGAAACCCGACGAGACAGCTGCCGGTCCATTCCAAAGGGGCAGTTGAGAAGGGAGCTCGCTACACTGCGGACTTTGTAGATCTGATTTGCATGATTAGTGAGATTTATGAGTATTTCAAGTGGTTCAGCATACGAGGTATAATCCGTTTGGCTCGAGGTATGCATGCGGAATGCTGTGAAGAATGTGAAGCAACTGGCGAGCCACATCCTCACGCTCCCTCCAATTCTGCTTGAGCTGAGCCGCAGTATCGATGGTGATGCCTACGGGCTGTTCCCCATCGTTCATCTCTTGCAAAACAACGTCCAACTTATCGAGAAGGAAATTCTGAAGCCACAGGTGACTGACGTGCAGATTTGCTCTGGTGCTCTCATTCTGGGAGTGGGTGGTTTGAGACTCGGCAAAGACATCTCGACGGCTGTCACTACTATCAAGAGATTGATAATTATCTCCTGGGCCCCACTGTCGCATGTGGGTAGGAAGGCCATCCAAGACGTATCGTAGTTGGTTGAGCAAATCCATCAGTTTTGTCAGACGCTCCTCGGTTGACCTGCCAAAGCCACAATTGCAGCCATCGTTGAACATGGACTCTCGCATTCCTAAAAGAAACGCCCTGGAAGCCATTATGAAGACGGTTGTCGTGTTGAATGGTGCGTCTGCTACCGTTGCTGTAACATTGGGCAGCCCGACGGGTGGAGTTGAGGGTAAATGTCCGACGATGCCAGTCTCTGTGATTTTCTCGTCCATGATGTTGAGAGGCTCCAATGAGGCGAAGTCAACATCTCGGAGAACGTAGTTATCGAGATATGTGAGGTGATTACGTCTTCCTGGTTGGATTTTGGAATGCCTGGTATAGGCGTCAGTTTTCTCCCTAGAAGTTTGGTGTCCGTACACTTACGCAAACGTGTAAAGCTGTAACCAAAAGGACTTCTTCCTCAGCTGGGTCTCGATAGGATTGAGGCCTTCGTATTCCGCGATAAGGTGCATCCCAAGTAGCCGCGCAATTTGCATCGACTCGGCGTCAAACATGCGACTCTGGTTGATTTGGCCGGTCTGAAAGATTCCGATCGACAGGCAATACGCCACGGCCCATTTTCGGTGGCTGATATGGTCCCAATAGTCTGCTGGACGAAGTCGCAAACACATTTGGGAGCAATGGCTGATCATAGCCGTACGGGTACTAAATCGTGCGGCAAGGGCGTGGTAACTCTCGAACTTTGACGGAAGTAGGCCTACAGTTAGTGCAGCTATTGAAACAAAGAGTAGCAAACAGTCGAGATCTCCTATATCTCGATTTGTCGCTATATCGGCACGGAAAGTTGGCACATGAACGACAGGTACGAGCGGGTAGATATGGTCGATGTAATCCGCCATGATAGTCATGAACATTCCTCGAGGACATATCTCGTCTGTTTCAAACTGTTGCTCAAAGTGATTGGTACTTGACGGCTCATCTTGGGCTACCAAGGTAGCAGAGCCAAGTAAAGATGGGCGGCTTGGTGATGATACATGTGGAGACGAACCGAACCCCAGCCTCATGTGCGTATTGGTAGAAGACGTATAAGCGTTTGTGGGATCGAGATAATCTTGGTCATTCTGGTAATCAGCTGGGCTTTCGACGTGTAACTCGGGAGAGATTGCCGTTGGCGGTTGAGTTCTGAAATGTTTGTCAGACTCGGTCTTGATTCTGCTGTGTTTCGATAGCATGCGGGTAAGTTTGAATAGACGCACCTTCTCCTTTTGGGACCCCGGGGTCTGGTTGGAATGTCAAAGCTGCACTGAATATGCAGTCTGGAGCATCCCAAGCAGTGCGACGCTGGACCTGCGTCGACATCAGGGAAGACGCACTTCCGCCGCCGGGCACGACACGCATCGCACGCGCGGGTACTCAATTGCCTAGGCTTGTCTCCGCCAATCGTGATAGACGCGTCTGTGTCATCGTCTCTTGACAGCAGTGACGTGCTGGAGTCTAGTTCTGCAGCCGCCATGGTAGGTAACCAGATGATCGGGATGGTTTCTGGGGAATACGCGAGGCGGAGAAATAGAGCGGTATAAACCAGGGCCCGCTCATCTCTCTCGGTCATGTGCCGCCTGTTTTCCGTCGGAGCCGCAATTCTAGGCCTGATTAAGTGGACAACTTCAAGGATTGTCATTGCTAGTGGGCAAACAGGAGCTTGGCTTTAGATTAAGCTTCAACAAGGATTATTTTCGAAATAATATTGAAAAATTGGAGTTTGTTGGGTTTAGGCCCCTAAGTGGCCTGATGTATCTCCGGTGGGAAGAATGCGTGTTCTTGACTTACTCGGTACAATAATTTCGTACCCAAGCATACAGCACTTATTATGACCGCCTCAATGCTCTACCACAATATGTTATTTGAGCCCATCATCCTCATCCCCTCATCTCAGACGCAGGGCCAAATGCATGCACAAGCATCCTAACCCCTTGAGGAACAGCAGTGACCCAATCCCATCCTTCTTTCCAACGATGAAACGACAGAGACCGAGATGTCGAAGTTGGTGCTAATCGCTTATAGGGAAGATAGTACTCAACGGAATAAAGTGCTCGTCGTCGTCTCGATCGCGGTCACCGAGCTCGAAAGAGATGGCAATATTAGCGAAAAGACTGATTTCTTTGATATCCGTCGCCCCGGCGAGTGTATTATGCAAATAGCCAACGCGAAAAGAACACCTGGTGGTGGGGCGACAGAAGTAAGCGGGCGAGCCGAAGATGCGTCATATCCTCGAAATAAGTGCATGTTTGGCGTAGATTTTTGACGTCGATGTTGAGTAGCTTGGAGAGTATCTAATTGAGTAGTTAGCCGGTAGCCGTCTGAACAATCCAGACGATTCCCGGTTCGGATAGGGGGGAGTTGGCATATCAAGAAGGCGAATATCACAGAAGCTGCCCTGGCTTGATCACATGGGGCTTTAATCTTCCGCGTGTCACAGTTGAGACAAGGTCATGAAATCTAGTGCTCTAAAACAAGAGTCTTACCTTTCGTTTTCTTCAAGAACCAAGTGATCATCACTTAGGTTATCAGTTCAATCAACAAGTAATAAGCCCTTGAATACAAATCGCCCTCGTGAGTCATGACCGAAGCCCCCTCCAAGTCGTCGATTCCTCAACAGTAAACTTCTGCTCCAGAAAGTCGCATCGACTGCTCATACCCACAAGTACCGTATACTCTCCAGCATCACTGCACCAGCAATCCTCCCTCTCGCTCCAGTAACTTGTTGCACGGAGGACATCCATCTCAATTTCCGCCACAGCACTTGACCCTGCTTCAACGTAAACCTTGTCAAAGCCCTTGAGCTCTTTGCTAGATCTCGTGATAGTGTCAAGAGCAGACGCGGTGAGCGGCGTGGCGTGTGGAGGCTTGATGTAAACTTGCACAACTGCAGCGCCGGATCGGGAGCCAATGTTGTCCACAGTGACACTCGCTGTTAGCTTGTTCCCATTTCGACCTCTATACTCTCTAATGAGGAGATCAGAAAGCTCAAATGTCGTGTAAGATAGACCGTGTCCGAAAGGAAACAAGGGCTCAATATCTAGCGTATCGTACCAACGGTAGCCAACATGTACATCCTCACTATACAGCACTCGACCTCCTTCTGAACGGAAGCTCAGGGCGCTGGGGCTGTCTGCCATACGTTTAGGCATCGTGATTGGAAGTTTGCCGGCCTTTAAGAAGTGTTAGCCTAGAACAATACCACTCATGGGTTGGATCTTGACCCACAGGATTGACAACGCCAAATAAAACATCCGCAATTCCATTGCCTGCCTCGTTACCACCGAACCACGCCTGTGCAATAGTACTGGCCTGATCTACCCATGGCATTGAAATGGGAGTGCCGCTTTGGACAAGGATCACCGTATTGGGGTTTGCCTGTAGGACTGCAGAGATCAGATCATCGCTGCCAGGAGGGAGAGACATGTTGGCTCTGTCTTGGCCCTCACTCTCCCACTCCCCACTCGTTCCCATGCATAGAACGACTTGGTCGACACTCTTAGCCAGTTCGACAGCCTCCAAAAGTGCTTTCTGGGGTTCCAGTTTCGGACAGCCCCCGAGTCGCATACCTCCTTGTCCAAAGTCAACAACCCCAGAAACCTTAAGGTCGGAAGTCTTGTCGCAGCCCCAGCGCACAAGCAAATTGTAACTTTCCCCCCCCTCGAGCATCGTGATTCCAGTCCTTTCGACTGTACCGCAACCTAGAAACGAACTACCTGGCTCCTGGTCGACGACGTTTGAAACGACCAATTGACCGTTGATGAAGAGTTCACCGGTGCCGTGGACGCAAAGACCAAATTCCCACTCTCCAGATTGTTCAGGAACCAAGATTCCCTCGATCTCCGCATACCAGACTGGCGCCAATTCAGGGTGCTCATAGTCCACGAACCAGATGTTTGAATCGTCAAGAATCCTGGTCTCCAGCAACTTGCGCGTATCAGGCCCCGAAGATGGAGGGGGTTCGTTATATATGCGCAATGTAAACCCTTGGCGATGCTCTTCTACCGTCTTCAGTAGCTTTCCTATTTGCGGCAGTGAGCGATGGCCGTATAGGCCTTTGGTGAAGGAAACATCCTTTGCTATGCCTTTGATACCTTCGAGTGGAGAGACAATATGGTATGCTCGCAGACTGGCACTTCCACCGCCACAGTATGTACTGATGTCGGCATTGGGACCAATGACCGCAACCTGCTTCGCGGGATTCAATGGTAAAACACCCTTGTCATTTTTCAGAAGAACTACAGACGCCGCAGCAGCTTCGCGAAGTAGACGGTCATTCTCATCGCTCCTGAGCTGGGTCTCTGGTGCGTTGGGTGGAATGCTGGTGTTTTCGGTTGAGTGCCTTACCAAATTCAAGACGTTTCTCACGCGCTCATCCAGCGTTGATCTTTTAACCTTATTCGACGTGATTGCATGAACCAACGTCTCACCCCGCCACCTGGAGGGACCTGGCATTTCGAGGTCTTGTCCCGCGTTAATCGCCTCAGATGTGCTGTAAGTGCCGAACCAGTCACTGACAACAAGGCCATCCCACTTCCACTCGTCGCGAAGAATATCTTGAAGCAGATGCGCGTGTTCAGGCGCATGTGTGCCATTGACCTTGTTGTAGGCCGTCATGAAGATTTTCGGGCTTGCCATTTCCACGGCTATCATGAAAGGAAGCAGGTAAACCTCTCTGAGTGCCCGTTCCGTGACTTGGACGTCAACAGCCATGCGGGCACTTTCCATATCGTTGCACGCAAAGTGCTTCATGGTAGCAGAAACACCAGACTTTTGCACGCCGCGCACGTAATGGCCCGCTAGTATTCCCGAAAGAACAGGATCTTCGGAGAAAGACTCAAAGCCTCTTCCGCCGAGCGGCCCTCTTTGAATGTTGACCGTAGGCCCAAGAAGGACATGTGCACCTTTGGCGTGGGCCTCATCAGACAAGAGCTGGCCGAGACGGTAGATGAGCTCTGTATTCCACGTTGCGCCCAGTGCTGTACCGCATGGAAGACAGGACGATGGCGTGCTGTCGAAAAAGTGAGTGCCCCTCACACCATTGGGACCGTCTGATAAGCGGATTGGGGGAATTGACAACCGTTCAATGGCCGCTGTATGCCACCATCCGACACCTGGTGAGACAAATGAGCTATGTCCTCTTCCATGTGCAATTCTACACTTGAGTACTTTGTTTCGAGCTTACCAGCCGTGAGTTGAACCTTTTCCTCTAGGGTGAGTTGCTGGATAAGTGCTTCGACATCCATATTGGTATAATCGGAGCACAGTGTCTGCTCTCTTTTGGGGAAGTTGATGGCGGATGGTTAGAACCAAAGACATAGAACTTGACATGCAAAGTTGGAGGAAATGTCACTAACCAAATGTGTAAATGGACTATATATCTTGTGGGAGTGATCCTGGGCGGCTTTTTGTTGCATCACGAGATGCTCATATCTCCGCCTGGGTCCACGAAAGGTGAGTCCACCTTAGTCTCACAAGCGTGCATGAACAGAATTCCTACATTTATTATCCTGAATGTCCTGAATAATTCTCCCTCTACCGAAACGCTTACCGCAAAGCATGCAGGGGGCGGAGAAATGTACTTTCACTGCCCTTCCAATTCTCCGCCTTCGTAAATATGTTACGTGAGAACCCCACCAGCAAATCTCCGCCCTGTAAAACCCCATATCTTTCTAGCTTTACTGGCCCCATCAACAACGTGTGATTCCCCATGGGCGCCCCAGCCCAGACCTTTATTCTGGGGTTGATAGGATTTAGTGTGCCATGTGACAGTTCAAAAAGTACGGAGTAGTCAGTGCGGAATTAGCAGTCTGGAGTCTTGTCCGCGGAATACTTTGCGTTGCGTTGAGTATATAGCCTCGCACGCGTCCTCATCACGACAGGGGCAATAAGGGCGATCGATCAAGTCTTCAAACACACATTCATCTGGGTCCTTTATATATCTCATCTTCGACTCAGTATCAGTTTTCCCTGGACAATCTCAGAAAGCAATGGCAGGCATGGCCAGTGTGGCATCCCAAGTTGGCAGCACGCCGTCCCACCAGCCATGGTGGAAGACCAAGCATTTGTTGAAGCTCAACTCCATCATCCTATCTCTTGTTCTTTTCTGTATGTGCTCCTCATCTGTGTTTCTCACGCATTCCCTATCTGCATCTTGTACTATTACTTACCATTCGTTCGTGCAATAGCTTCAGCAAATGGTTATGATGGAGGTAAATTACTCTTAAAACTCCACGCCAAGCCCTAAGTCTAACGCGTTCTAGGTCTCATGGGATCTCTCCTCGCCCTCAAAACCTGGAACGACTTCACGAGCCACCCAAGCGGCGCATATCTCGGCTGGATGACAGCCATCTACTGGCTCGGCAACGGTATCAGCACACCCATCGCAGCGTGGTGTTCCAATCGATACGGCCGTAAGCCCGGACTCTACGTCGGATACTTTTTCCTCGTCATCGGTGTTGGCATGCAAGCTGGTGCTCCCAACGAAAAGGCATTTACCTACGCACGCCTCTTTATCGGTCTTGCTGCTGGTTTCCTCGGAAACTCTGCGCCTGTTTTGATCAACGAGATTGCATATCCTTCGCATCGGTCAATCGCTAGTGCTTTGTTTATGTGTGGTTGGTATGTTGGTGGCACTATCTGTGGATGGGTCACTTTTGCCTGCCGTAACATTGACTCAGATTGGTCATGGCGTATCCCCGTGCTGCTACAGATCTTTCTCCCCCTTGTCGCTTTTCCCGGCTTCTTGCTCTCGCCCGAGAGTCCTCGATGGTATGTTAGCGTGGGCCGTGTGGAAGAGGCAACTGAGGTTATCGCGAAGTACCATGCTGGAGGCGACAGAGATGATCCTATCGTCAGCACGCAGATGATGGAAATCGAGGCAGCTATCACCGCTGAGAAGGACGCTGCCGCGAGTGCTTCGTATCTCGACATGGTCCGCACAAAAGGCAATCGCCATCGGCTTTTCATCTCTGTCACGCTTGGCTTCGTCGCGCAGTGGGCCGGCAATGGTGTTGTTTCTTACTATCTGCCCCTTGTGTTGAGTTCTGTCGGCCTCAAGACAACCACCCAACAAACTCTTATATCTGCTTGCCTCAACGTCTGGAACCTGCTGTGGGCTACCGCTGCGGCTGTGAGCGTTGACAGATTGGGTCGCCGATTCCTGTTCCTGACTTCAGCGAGTGTCATGTTTTTTGCATTCGTCGTTGTAACGGCTCTCAGTGCTTCGTTTGCAAAGTCTGGCGAATCTTCAGTTGGATTGGCTGTAGTGCCGTTTTTGTTCATCTTCTTCGCTGGATACGATGTTGGACTGTAAGCACCCCAACTCACCAAGAACCAAATTGAAGATAGTGAGCTAACACACATGTCCAGAACCCCATTCCTGGTTGCTTACCCTTGCGAGATCTGGCAGTTCAGCCTTCGGTCGCGTGGACTTACAGTGGCATGGTGCACTACTGTCGCATCCATCTTCTTCAACACCTTCGTCAATGCAATCGCGCTCGACGCTATCGGGTGGAAATACTACATCGTATTTGCCGTCATTCTGTTCGTCTTTTTTTTCGTGGTCTACTTTACGTACCCCGAGACTCGAGGACATACTTTGGAGCAAATGGCGATTCTCTTTGACGGTGATGAGGCGGTACCGGCTCAAACTGTTGCGTTGGAAAAGAGCAAGAGTGCTACGGCATATATTGACAATATTGAGGGGAACGAGTGAAAAGATACTCAGTAAGCATAAATACAGCTTATCGGTCTTGATAAGATGAATCAGACTTGGCCCAATCCGGGTTTCAATGACGTCAATGTGAGCATCATGTGGTCCTACTCTGTCGTAAGCTTGTTTTGTCGTGTGCCACCACAAAAAGCCTGCTTCTCCCTTCCCCTCCCCTCTTTTCCCTTCAACACCAACTCTTTCGTCAAATTCACAAATCACACCACGAAAACGACATCTAAAATGTTCAATTTCGCTGCCTTCTCTTTCCTCCAGCTTTGGCTTGCGGCGCTTGCCTTTGCTGCCCCCATCGCCGACGAGGCCATCAACGTGAAGGGTGTTGAGCCGTGGCACTATGGAACTGGTGGTGGAATCGTTGGTTTCATCGTCCTTGTTCTCGATATCCTCGTCTGGAGTACGTACCAATTCTTTCCAGTCTGCTCAGCGTCGTGCTAACAACCGCCCCCACAGTCGAGGTCCTGCAGTCAAACCGTCCCGTCTCCCACAAGATTCTCTGGTGTCTCGTTGTCTTCCTCTTCCCCATCGTTGGAATGATCATCTACTACCTCTTCTCCAACCGCCAGGCGCACATGCGAAGCTCTGGCTACGACCCTCTTCCTTAAAGAATCTCGGCCAACTTGACACGACTGACAAGAACAACACGAGGGGCTGGGATGGGGTTATGACGTTTGATGGAATGGGAAGCATGGATTCAATCATGGGGAAACATACACGATAGTTGGCGATTTGCTTTTTTTTTAATCAATGAAGTGACGGAATAAGTAATGTTCACGCTCAAGTATGCCTGACACTATTTACTGATGTGGATTTGTTGTCTGCCATAGTCACCCTCTCAACTAATATTAAAGAAAGTGTACTCCTCCGCGTAGGCTACTTAGCTATCATTATATTAGGTAAGTTTTGGTTTCAGCTCATTGAGCTGTCCCTTATTTCAGCCTTGCAGCTTAAAATCAAGCTTATGTTTAACTAATGACGTTATGAAGGTTACTTTGCAACCTTCTTTATCACATGCAAAGAACCTTGCTAGCTCACAATACTCATCACCTTACTTATACCTCGGCTAGTAGTGTAAGCATCCTTATCTAGATAATTAAATTACTTCATCACAAGTTCGCTGCTCGTAGCTCAACTAGGCATCACGCTCTGCCTCAGTGCATACGGGTCGATGCTTCGTGGAAGTCAGACTTGAATCCTTCAACTTAGTGAAATCCTTCAGCTTACTTGCAGACGCGGGCTAATACTACGGCGCGGGCTAATTTCATGGCGCAGTGTGTTTCAGATAGATACAGTGCGGGGTTCTGGAGTGGTCGAATCCTGCACCCGTGAGCAGCTTCCTATTTGGGAGTCGTTCTGTGTAAGTTATCAAGTTAAGCATTTCTCGCATCACCCCACAGCAGCCCGTCATAACCAGAGATAATCCCTACTCCCTGCTAGATTGCTAATCCTATACGAATGCAGGGGGTCGTAAGCATAGCCCTCAATTCCGTAGGAACCGGCGAGGCAGATAGCTCGCATTTACGAGCCCTCAATGTCACTGACATAGCCTGTGTAGTACAAGCCATCTACCTTACCTGTTCCTGAGCCATGCACTGCGGATGAGGCGCAAGCAAATGCACGCATCATCACTTGAACGGCCTGGCCTCCGGCTAAGTTTCTTCCAGTCCGTCCGAGTCACGAATCAATCACATGTATGCTTTGCCCAATTATCACTTCTAACTGGTCTGAGAATGGGCGTTAGCGGGAAAAGGCACCCGGGGCCTCAACAGGCAGCCATATAATTAAACTTTCTGCTAAAATACATAGTATGATGCTTAGTCTCGCTACTAATCATGGATTATCCCTGTAGAGAGTTGACCAGAGTGACTTTGATATCGTTATTGATACTATCTACGACCGGGTTCGTATTCCTTCGAAGTAATCAGCAAAGTGATGGAGAGGAGGTAGCTCGAGATTAACGCGAAACTTCTGCTCTGTCAATATTTAGGTGAGGTCATATGTACTGAATTGACAAGGTAACTTATGTCGTTATAATTTCTGCATGATAGCTCAGTTCTGCCTACGTTTCTCTCAAGGAATGGTCATGCGGCAGCGTTTCATGTACATTTACATCTGGTCATAGGAAAAACAATTCTCGCAATCTAGGCATCCCCAATTATACTGCTGTTCCTTCGTTGTCTTTTTCGCCCAGGTCTGAGATCCTTCCCGGCTCGGGCTTGACGCGATAGGAGCATCGCTCGCTCAGTCATGAGA
This sequence comes from Fusarium nurragi, assembly GCA_012977755.1. NCBI lineage: Eukaryota > Fungi > Ascomycota > Sordariomycetes > Hypocreales > Nectriaceae > Fusarium > Fusarium nurragi. Next base: position 41,814 of record JAALXI010000029.1, read on the forward strand.
CCCTCACTCAACGTCGGCGTTGGGGCTGGCGCCGGATTTGACGCAGCGTCTTGTCCAAAGGAAAAGGCAAACAAGTATATAAAGGTGGACAAGGCAGCCTCGGAATTCATCTTCATATCCTACCACATCATATCAACTCATCTTGACTACATCTTCATTGCCTCTGCCATCGCACTGGCTCATCCTCACTACACTCTTGTCCTACTTTACCCAAGTTGATACCAAGTTTTGCCTTTCTACACATCCCCTCAGCTTCGTCCTCAACATGATGAAGTACACCGTTGCCTTCGGGCTTGCTCTCGCCTCTCTGGCGGCTGCTGCTCCAGCTCCAGCTCCTCAGGACCCCGGCGCTTCTGACCCGAACGATCCGTGGAAGGGCGTTATCGATCCTTGGGGCATGTACGGCCACAAGCCTGACACGATGAAGCGGGCCAACATTGAAGTTGTTCGAGACGAACAAACCAGTTCGAAGAGCTATCGCATCGGAGAGTTGGACATTTCGGGCGACGAGCTCCTGGAGCATGCCAAACGCGCCACTGGCCCTACAGTGGAAGACTATGTAGGCTTGATCCCGGGCTGCGACAAGGACCCCAGCGATATCAACGTGCCGAAGCCAGGCTGGGCGGTAAATCAGGGCACCAAAATCGAAAAAGAGGGCAACGATGACCAGTGCACGACCGGCCATAATGCTGACCATTGCTGGACCGAGTATCGTCTTGTCGAAGCGGCCATCGAGTACTTTGCATGGAGGAAGAGTGGCTCCGCCCTGAACTGCCCTGCAGATCCCGGCAGCTCATGCAGTATCGCCATTCAGTCCTTGCAGCAGAGCTGCTCCGTCACCGGAACAACGCACACGGATGGTTACGATTACAAGATCTTTGAGGCTTCCCTCGGCGTTGGTCTCGATCCAACCGGCAAATCAATCAAGGGCGACGTGGGCCTCAGCACGAGCCTCACCCACAGCTGGGCCGATACGGACCACAATCTGCGAAACAATTGCGCCGGCGATTCTTCGATCGTGACGTGCACATGGACCAACCCGACTGGCCAAAAAGAGAACCTCTGCCACCAGATCTGGTACGCCGACCGGGTCGCGCACATCTGGGGCCAGGCCCAGCGCGTCTGCAACAAGTGCTCCTCGGGCAACGTCCAGCAGAACACGGGCGACGGCAACGTCTGCGTCCGCGGCCAGATGGAGTTTGACTTCCGCCTCCCCCTCAACAAGCTGGTCCACTGTGACGGAAAATGCGAGTCGGAGGACCCTGGCCTGAATATGCCGCCCAACGGTGAGCGTAAAGCATACCAGGATGTCAAGGACTGGAACCTCGTCCCAATTCGCCCCAAGAAGCCTGAGGAGCTTTGAGTATTCGACTTTCCCAGCGCGGCCATTATAAGTACAACGGAGGAGGCCCTGGAGGGTGGACGATGGGCTCAGCGGGGCAATGGACATTACTTTTCTCGATAGCACAGCTTCAGCTTTTTTCTCCTTATTCAATTAGTCTATAGGAGCTATTACAGCTAATATACACTGTTTCTTTTCTACAAACCCATGATATACACAGGTGTTGTAGCCAGTATATAAGCCCTAGTCTCTGTTATCTCTATGAACAGGGGCCTCTGTTTTTAGGGTCAGTGGCCTAGCGGTCTTTACGACAACAGGGGTCTACGAAATCTACTGGCAATGAAGCGCCACGACTTGAACAAAAACGCAGTTACTTCTCAAACTGCCGGGAGAAATTTCAACGACGATGTCTGGAGAACTACTTTTAACTTATAATACAACGACATGGCTAGTAATTGTGTTATCATGGAAGCAACTGAAGGCTTCGATATTAGACAAAGTCACGTGCAAGGTCACATAGAGCACGTGATAGCTTTATGTGGAGCTCCAACATCGAAAACTCAGCTTTCCAATACAAATAAATGTGCAGAGATACATAACTACCTACTATCCTAACTCCCTTAATCTGTATCAAACTCAACCATCTTCGTAACAGGAAGCCGTAGCAATGGTAGAAGCTGCTCATTAGTCGAAAAACCAGACGCAACTAACAAATCACAGGAAGTGCATCCATTCAACCAGGAAGCCTTTGATAAAGCTGGCGAAGAGGAAAGCAGAGATGCAATCAAGGGTGTTGGCCAAATAGTCCACTGGAACAACTGTGAACGTGCATTCCAAAAGAAGTCCGAAGGAGGGGTCTGGTTCGGTATGCTGAAGGAGGGAGGGTGGGTAAAAGTCCCGCCGGGTTATTCAGTCTACTTTGTCAGAGGGGCAAGCGGTGAGGTTCGAACGGAGTCTAAACTTGATTCCCATCAAGAGAAGTAGACCAGAAGTTTTCTCGATATTAAACGCGTCAGCCGGCCCTTGCTCTTGCATGAGTCCGAGTTGAAGCGTTGATGAATTTTGCCTAAGTATAAGATGTGTTTGCAAGGAAGTTATTTAACATAAGAGACGCCCAGAATGATGAGGTCTTAGAGCTTTGAGATACAAGAGTTAATTTACGATACTATGTATTCTTCTAGATGCAGATCAACCCTTCCTTTCTATACCGGAGACGACCCATCTAACTCGATCTCTTACGTGTGGGATCATCTGTAGATGCTAAACAGTGACATGTTTCTTTCCAGCAAATGGATAATCCACGTATCCAACCATGTCGCTAGTGTAGAAGGTCTTCCGCTCATAGGGATTGAGCTCAATACCCTCCCTAATCCTGTACACTAAGTCCGGGTTCGACACAAAGTACCTCCCAAACATAACCATAATCTCCTTGTCGGGATGCTCACGGTCGACAAGTCTTTCCGCCTCTTTCAGCTTATAGCCGCCCGCAATAAGCAAGGGACCTTCCCAAAGATCGTACGCAAAGTCAAGTTTCTCGTTGCCGTTTTTGTCGTCGTCTTGACTGCCGGAGATTCGCGATTCGACAAGGTGAAGATAGGCCAAGTTCAAACTACGAGCTTTATTGATGATGTCCGTGAATTGTGGGATGGGGTCGTCCATACGCATGCCTTGAAAGGTGCTCCATGGGCTGAGACGAAGTCCGACACGCTCTGGTCCAATGGCTCTGACGACTCGCTTCATGATTTCGTTCACGAAGCGAGACCTGTTTTCCACACTACCGCCAAACTCATCGTCACGCTGGTTGCTGACATCTTGGAGGAACTGGTCCAGAAGATATCCATTTGCGCCATGGATCTCAACACCGTCGAAGCCGGCACTAACCGCATTTTCTGCTGCTGTGACAAAAGCCTGGATCATTTCTTGGATCTCCTTCGCGGTCATAGCCCGTGGCTGAGCAGGACTGCCTTCAAAGGGAATGGCGCTGGGTCCGATAATATCGACCCCCTCTTCTATGGCAACTTCAACAGTTGCAGCGCGACCCATGGCGAACAATTGAACAAATATAAAACTGCCCTTGCGGTGGACTTCGTCGGTGATGGTCTTCCAGGCAGCGACTTGCTCCTGGCTCCAGATGCCAGGTGTTCTGGCAAAACCTCCACCGGCAGCAGGCGAAACAAGAGTGCCCTCACTTAAGAGGAGGGTACCTGGGACAGAAGCGCGTTGGCCGTAGTATTCCTTCATAAGAGCATTGGGAATACGATCGACGCTTGCGCGGAGCCGTGTCAGAGGAGCCATGCCGATACGATGTTTGACTTCCAGGCTGCCAATCTTCATGGGTTGAAAAAGGCGCGATTCGGACATAATGAATTCGGTTTGGTAGATTCTGTGAGTTGTGGTTCTGAGGGGTTGTGTGTTGTTTGCTGCCAGTTGTGATGCGAACCTCTATCTATTGTCCAACCCTTTTATATCTTTGCCAGATGACAAATGTTGTAAAAGGATGGCCGCGTGAATTAGCAGGCTTATCAATCCATTCTATCTGTGAGCAAGTTATGATCCACGTATCGAGGAAGGATATTGGAAGATTGGAGCTCGTGCTATCCATAAACATGGAGAGTTTTAACGTATTCCTCATGTGGTAGCAAGATATTTCTACATCGAGCATCGAGATACTTCCGAAATAGGAAACAAGATGCTTCCGAGAATGGTATAGCGGGATCTCGTGGGGCCGCTTAGAAAAGTGAGTGGTCTTCGACCGTGATTTCTAAGCTTGAACCCTGCGGTGAGAGACAACTAAGTGACCAGCCGTTCCAACAGCACTGCTCCATGCAATCGCAATCGAATGAGTCAACCTACAATGGGCTTAACTATGCAGGGGTCTGCAGGATCCGGGACCACGCCAAGAGAAGGTACGCCGAGGATGCCAAATGCCGCCCTTGCAGCTGTTGCTATCTCACTGCCGAGTGCTGACCGACGCCCAGTGACGCAATTTCAGTTCATTTCATCCCAAGACGCCAGCAATAAAACCACAAAGCGTCTGGCTCGATCCCATGCAATAAAACAGGCACTGCAGTGCAAACGAAAGGCGCAGCAAGCGTCGATGGAAAACTTTTGCATAAGGACGATAGACGATGAGAATAAGCCAAGGAGAAGTCAGCGCAGAGGCAAATCTGCTGGGACACTAACACCCTCACCAGTTTCGCTGGCTGCGAGTGTCCTCGATCCGTTTCAAACACTTTCAGTGGATACAACACGACTACAAGCACTGCTAAATAACCGTGAGTTGTCTTGAGTGCATATAGGCTTTGACGAGTTAACCATTGGTGTGCAGATCAAGCTCGACAAGCTCCAGAGCCAGTCTTCAGCGTTGCGGAAGAACTCGACTTTCAGAACTTTCGCTCCGTTTTCCGAGCAGGTCTAGTCGATCCTGCGCTTTTGGGCGCCGTGATGCTGTCTTTAGCTTTTGCTGCAAGCGGAGGTGTCATCAACAAAGAATGCCTTGTGTACCGCGGCCAGGCAATTCACCATGTCCGTGAAAGAATGAGCTCACTGGACAAGGGCATCTCGGAGTCTACAATTGGCGCAATATTGTTACTGGTTGGCGTCGAGGTATGAGGCCTAGTAAAGAATCATTGCTTTCTGGAACGTCGACTGACATCAAACGATCAGGCCCGTCTGGGGACAACGTCGCAGGTTCAGCTTCATATGGAAGCAGTGCGGCTCCTACTTGCAGCATGCCAGAAAGCGGGGACTTCCCTTACTGGAGGAATCAAACGAGCCATATTTTGGTAAGTCATAGTGCAGCAATTGTAAACATCATCTCACTCTTGGGGTAGGCAGGACCTGAACTCTTCCATGTTGGTAGGTTCAAAGCGCATAGTCGACCATACCACTTTCGCCGAGCTTGAATGGAAGAGGGAGTCGGTTGACCCAGAGTCCTTTCAGTTACCGCCGGGCTTTCAAACACGGTCCTATCTTTTCACCCATGATTTCATCGAAGTGGTCAGAGACATCCACGCTCTACAATATATCCGAGATCTTTACCGCTCAACAGGTCGCGAAGTCTTGATGGTGTCTATAAACAGCCATATAGCTTCCGTGCAGTCTAGGCTTGCAGCTCTTCCAACAACCATGCCAATGTCAAAGTGTTGCTATCTCGCAGCCTACATATGTTCATCAATGCTGTGCTGTACGGTGTGGTGTGGTCTAGTAGTTCCCGTGAGTCTTCGTCGACGCACTCTTCGTGCACTCGCTAACTCTACGCACAGCCCAAGGTTTCCACCCAGTTACTCTACGAACTTCAACAAGTACACGACGATCCTATATGGGACACGCATGCAGACATGCTGCTCTGGCTTGTATGTATCGGAGGAGCATTCTCTCCGTCCGGACCTGTTCGCTCTAGTTATTTTGCACTTTTGCGCGCAATAACTTCAAAGAGATTCTCTTCGTGCTCATGGACAGATACACATGAGATATTGAGGCAATTCATTTGGTCGGATATGGCCTTCAAATCCGAGGTCAGGGGATTCTGGGAAGAGACTTTCTCGGAATCTTGAAGTTTACCAAAGCGCACGTCATAGTTATAAGTCAATCAAAACTTGCTCCATCATTTCAGCGGTGACTGGGGGAGTCTTTATCCACAGCCTGGGAGGGTTAGCGATTGGCAAAATGTTAGTAAATATGTGGAATTTTAGAGCAAACCTTATCGTCATTGATAAGCAATCAACGTTATTGTGTGGAAACTCTTCATCGTGACCTGACGTCACTGTGATGCTTTGACATCTTTAACAGCTCAATAGAATGGTGATGGCTTGCTTCTACAGGCTTCTACATTCTAACTAAAACTTATAATAACATCCATGGAGCCCGTTGACTAGCAGATCCTTTGACACATCATTAACTATTTCAGACTCAAAGAAAGTGAAATCTTATTGTTCGCGAATATGGCCTCAAAGAACGTCTTCATGTAAGTTACCTGAGAAACCCCCCGATCAATCGACTCTAACGTGCCATTATAGCACTGGTGCCACCGGTTTCATCGGAGGTGATGCTTTCTACGCTTTGAACAAGGCCCAGCCCAGCTGGAACTACACCGTCCTCGTCAGAAGCAAGGACAAGGGAGAGGCTGTTCAGAAGCAATATCCTAATGTGAAGTTGGCAATTGGATCCCTGGACGACTCCGAGGTCATTGAGAAGGCAGCTTCTGTGGCTGATATCGTCATCCGTGAGTCTTCCTGTTTTTACATTGAACCTGTTCATAGCATTGACCGATCCGTTAGATACTGCTGAAAGCTCAGACCACCAAGGAGCTGCGCGAGCTATCGCTGCCGGCCTGCGATCTACTCACTCCAGCTCAAACCCTGGCTACTGGATCCACATCAGCGGCACAGGCATTCTTTGCTGGTACGACATGGACAACAAGCGCTATGGGGAGGGCCCTCTTCCAGAGCAAGCTTACAATGACTTGGAGGGAGTTGCAAGAGTCACCTCTCTGCCTGACACTGCTTTCCATCGTGACGTCGACAAGATTGTGCTCGAAGAGGCCGCCAGGGATCCTGAGGCTGTCAAGGTCGCAATTGTTTGCCCTCCCACTATCTATGGAGCTGGTCGAGGACCTGTCAACCAGCGAAGCCGACAAATTCCAGGACTGACCGAGACCACATTGGAGAAGGGCTTTGGCCCCATCATTGGCGCCGGCGAGACAGAATGGGACAACGTTCACATCTACGATCTCTCAAAGCTCCTCGTCCAGTTGTCCGAACGAGCAGCATCATCCGAGAAACACCAAGACGAGCAAGAAATCTGGGGACCGAAGGGCTACTTCTTCGCAGAGAATGGCAAGCACAAGTGGAGCCACATTTCCACCCTCATCGCCAAGGAGGCGCGGAAGCAGGGTCTTATCGACAGCGACGAGACAAAGGTGCTGGATGTGGATGAGGCGCAGAAAAAGCTCGGCTTCCAGGCTCTTTCGTGGGGTCTGAACAGTCGTGGTGAAGCGAAGCGAGCGCGCAAGTATCTTGGTTGGAAGCCTGAGAGCCCCAGCTTGGAGGAATGGTTACCTGAGTCTGTGCAGATTGAAGCCCGACGAATGAACAAAGCTTAAAGGATGAAATTCTAAAACAGCCAGAACTTCGTTAATACCATTTCGGTTATATCGCTGATATTTGCTTGATAATACCCATGCTGATTTACGTACACATTTGACGAGAACTAACCTCTGAGGAATATATTACAATTTGTAAAGGTACCAGTAGTATGATGCAAGCCACCTTAGACTTGTCTAAATCACGCCAAGACTTGAACTCTTTCTTACTATCATCCTAAAAATTTGTTTGTATGACACATCCGTACTGCTCGCAACGGTTATACTGATCAATAACTGGATAACTGTTATCTCTCCCCCCATAATAGAAACGTCAGCATCGAGGCGGACAATTTTCGGTTTGCGTACCAGCCGTTCGAGTCTTTCTTTGAGGTCCCTTTTTATCTCATTCAGAGGTCTACTAGAGTGGCTTTGAACACAGCGCCGATGTGGTGTTAATGGAGCAGTATGTATGCCACGTGCATCCCTATGGTATCACTGACTAAGGCACGAAGAAATTTAAATTGGAAGGTCAATCAAAATGTGAGTTTTTCGTCCGCTTTCTGTGGATTAATATCTATTTCAAGCTTAATTATACTTATTGAATATTCTATACTATTATTGTTTGTGGCAATTGACTGTCATGCCAAATAAATCTCTGTGTTTACCAGTGTCAAAAATGTGAAGAGCAACACATAATATCTTTACTAATTTGTCTCGTTTCGCAACCGAACCAGTCAGCGATGAGAAAAACCAAGAACATAGACTCATATGCCTGGATTTACCTGTAGCGTTTCCTTGATTCGAGTATCTGTAAATCAACACCCCGGAGAAATGATGTCCGACTGTTCTCCCGCTTCCAGTTTGGGGATAGACGAATGCGATTTTCGGCTCCGATTTCCCCGAAGCACAAGAATAAAGCACATTTTCGTGCGGGGATCAAAGACCCAGCCAAGCTGGGAGTAGCACTGATGATGGTCGCCGCAGGTTTTCTTACGAATCTGGGGTAGATCCGGGGTAAAAACCGGGGCTGCTGCAGCGGGCATCGGGCTAAGTCTCCACAGCCAAACCGAGCAGGGACACACTTTCGGGTTGTCGTTGGCTCTGTGGCAGTTTATCGCCTGACATTATGGTACGAGGACTCGGTTGATGTACCGGTGGTCGGTGTTGGATGCCTGTTGGCTTCACCCCACAACTCAGAGATATAAAGACTGGGGACACCAGAGTAAGTAGAAGCGCCAGTGAGATAGGCACTCTTCTTCCAAGATAGTTCACAATGTCGAAGCAAGCGACTGAGGAAACCCATATTCCTGACGTTGATGCCAACGACTTTCAGGGCCTCGTCCTCAGCGATGTCATCCCTCGCAACCGTCCCCCTTGGTACGCCGATTGGACGCTATGGAAGCTCAACTTGCTGCTTCTAAGCGGTCTGTTGACACAGACAGCGACTGGGGTAAGCCTCATACTCTACTGGCCGAATTAATATCTGTAGGCTGACAAAGATGTCCAAAGTTCGATGCAAGTATGCTCAACGGTGCGCAATCGCTGCCGCAATGGCAAGAGTTCTTCGGAGAACCCAAGGGCACGCGGCTTGGAGCAATGACGTTTGGACCGAACGGAGGTGTCCTCATTTCGATCCTCATTTCCTCCCAGCTCTGTGACTGGCTTGGTCGACGCATACCTATTTTCATCGGATCCATTACTATTATCGTCGGCGCCATCGTCCAGACCTGCTCATACAACTACGGCATGTTCGTCGCGTCCCGCTTCATCATCGGCTTCGGACTAGGAATCGTTTCCACCGCCGCTCCGCCTTTACTCTCCGAAGTTACATATCCCACACACCGCGGGAAGGTCGTCTCCTTCATGATGGTCTCGTGGCCGCTTGGCGCTATCGTCGCTGCGTGGGTTACATACGGTAGCTTCCAGATGACGAGTTCCTGGGCATGGCGCCTACCGAGTTTGCTGCAAGCTACTTTTTCCGTTATCCAGGCCTCGTTGGTTATGTTCGCGCCTGAGTCACCGCGATGGCTCATCTACAAAGGTCGCTATAAGGAAGCCGAGGATATTCTCGTAAAATGGCACGGTTATGGAGACCCCAACTCCAGGCTTGCGCGCTTCGAAATGGCTGAGATCACGGCAACACTCGAGATCGAAAAGTTGCAGAAAAAGTCCCGGTGGGCCGAATGGACCTCTACTCGAGGCAACTGGCATCGCCTTTTCCTTGCGTTGTATATCCCCGCCATGCTGCAGTGGTCTGGAAATGCTCTTACCTCGTACTACCTAGCCAAGGTCCTCAACTCGATCAACATCACAGACCACAAGACCCAGCTACTCCTCAACGCCGGCCTACAAATTTGGGGGTTTCTTTCAGCTGTTGTATTTGCTACTCTCGTTGATAAATTTGGTCGACGCGGACTATTTCTTACTGGAATGTCGGGAATGGGGGTGTCCTACATCATCTGGACCATATGTTCAGCGCGCAACCAACAAGAGAACTTCGAGCACATTGGTTTCGCCGGTGCAGTTCTAGCCATGATCTTCGTTTTCTCCTTTTTCTACCACGCAATTTCACCAATCGGGGCTACTTACATCATGGAAGCAACTCCATATTCTCTCCGTGCGAAGGCATCCATGCTTTACCAGCTCACTGGTAACTTGGCAGGTGTTTACAATGCCTTCGCCAACCCAGTTGCGATGGAGGCCATTGGGTGGAAGTATTACATCGTTTGGTGTGTAGCGATTGGCGTCCACCTAACGCTAATCTTCTTCTTCTTCCCTGAGACAAAGGGGCACTCCCTTGAGGAGGTGGCGGAGATCTTTGATGGTCCTGATGCCCCGGTGGGGTCAAACGCGATCAGCCAAAAGAAAATGGACGGCATGGCTATGCACTGATTGATAGTACGGGAAATGGAATACTATGAATTATTAGTGGACTGCACTTATATCATGTCATCTGGGAATCGCTATTTTGTATCTCCCCCATCAATGCATCATACCACGCGTCAAGAGCCTCATCCACGTTGACACCACCCCCATCCAGAAACTCACTGACCTGATTCACGTACGCCTCCACTCCATCACCAATTGAGTACATTATGTCGTCATTTGGGTTGAGCATGAGATTTTGAGGTAGTGCATCCACACTTTGTGGTGACATGATCGGGCCCATAGCTGTGGGACCATTGGGAGAAATACCATGAAGAATGGTCTTGGAGTAAACTTTCATTCGCACAGCTTGAAAAATATCTCGGAACCTTTCGAGGTGCGGAGCTTTCATGTGGGAAATACCACGGTCAATGAGATTTAGACATGTGCTCGTGTCGCTCAAATGATGATGTGTTTTCGCTGCATTATCGTTACCTGTCTGAGACAGGGCCATCGCCTGCCTGTAGACCAAGGAGGAATTAGTGATAACTCTTTATACTGAACCAGTATTGCACTCACCAATCGCAATACAAAGCAGCCAGACCAACCAAGAAGATGTCATGAAGCTGTCTAAAACACCTACACACCGCCGATATTCCATACTCGGCTTCGATCTTGTACCATTGATTGATGGCAGTTGAAGCTGCTTTCGAGCAATACGAGGCCATTTGACGAGATGGAACCATGAAAGTCGGCGATGGTCTATGCAACAAGAGCTGCAAGAGGCAATACTCGATTTTCATTTCCGAATACTCCCGAGAGGGCTTCAAGGACATACTTTCGAGTTGCTGTTCCCAAAGCTCAAGATCGCGTCGACTCTGGTCTGATGTAGCGCAAATTTGCTGAAAGGTGGTGTCCATAGCTGTGCCATTAGGCCCCCTTGCGATGTAGATTGATTCAAGAATACGGCCGCTGATTCTTCGAAGAGTTATCATGTGACTAAAAACTGCAATATTGTGCTTATTGAAGACGGGTGACATGGAACTCTCGAGCGGACTGAGGTCGTCAAAGGTAGATGGACTGGGTAACATGGTGTGAACCGCGTGATCGCGGATGGACAGCACCCGGCCTGTCAGAACAGCAACCTGTCTGTATATGTGGTCAGCAAGATGATATGCTCGCACGGAATGAACAAACTAACCTCTCCAGGTTATAAGCACACCACCATGTCCGGTTCCGCACTTCAAGCTCTTCCGAAGTGAAACCCCAGTCCATGTTGTGACGGTGGAGTCCTGCCTCGATAGCAGCAGACATGATGTAACGACTGAGTTGCCAGAGATCGTTGTTGTGGCTGCTGTGAGACGATTCAAGCATCCATATTGTCAAAAGCAGAACTGCATGTATCCCGAAAAGGTCGCGAGGATGAGTGTGGAAGTTATTAAAGAAACGTAATGCAGTTTGGAAATAGCTATCAGTGTCATTGAGATCCATCATTGCTGCAGATTGGTTGTCTTTTGATGTTAATCGGGAACTTCCCAAGGCGAGAACGATGAAAACAATGAATTTTTCATGATCACTGGAACTTCTAGGGTCTTCGTATATATGTTGGAAGACTCTCCTCAGATGTGGGAGTTGAAGAAATGGCCACCAGATGTGAACCCGGGCGATATACAGATTGAAGAGAGACCGAGAAATGGGTTGAGGCGGAAGACCTGCAGTAGTTTCAGACAATGGCTGCTCAAGGCCGTTTTGTTGTTGCCCAGAGGCCCACGATGGGACGATGCTGAGCTGCTTGAAGAATATCCTGGCGAATGTCGAACCAGCGGCACTTCCAACTAAGAGAGTATCCATCGATCAGGTTTCACTTGCTTTTATATGCCGACAAGAGCTTACCATATTTGCTTCCAGAGTATAGATCTGACCCTCCCGTGGTAAGAAAGCCCACCTCTTCGGCGTCTTTCTGCAGATTGGCTGGAACTTCTTGGTTACTCTGTGAAGACTCAGGCACTGCTTTAGCGATTGGAGCATTTGGTGTTGGTGCCATCTGCAGTCTTGCTTCAAGGTCATTGATCCGGTCTTGGAGAGCCTTTACCACACTGTAGGGGTACGATACGCAATCCGTGACATTGCATGCTTCGTTTTGCTTTATACATGATGAACACTGCGGGACCTTGAGGTCGCACTAATGTCTCGGCGTGAGCCGAGAGTTGGAAGAATGTGCCCGAGGCTAGACTGACCTTGACTTTACGCGCACGGCATCGACTACAAGCTTTTGAGGCGGAGGGTTGAAGACCTGAAAGCATTTGTAGCTTTGTTATTGATATATGAATCCTTCTCAAAGTGCGATCATTCCAGAAAATCATGGATGATAGTAGTCAAGATATCTCGCACCTGTCCGACCAAAGTGGAGACGTTCAGATTGACGCCACAGCGGATCGGAATTATGCGAAGACCGGACCGAAAAGCATCTCGGCATTATTCGTAAGAGCAATGAACACACAATCTGCTTTTTTTGGAAAAAGTCTTTTGATCCGGTGAATGGTTAGGATCGTCCAGCTTGAATTTAATTCTCATTGGATTTGGCACAAGACAAAAAGTCGCTTCAGAAGAACAACACAGAACGAGCAAATAAAAGAGCCCCAGACTTGGCTATGAGCACCAAAGAGTAAGTTGCCTTTCAGTAGCCGGATGTCCTATACAGCATGGATCCTTATAATTCCTTGTAAATATTGTCACGGATGATCTGTTAATCGGTAGTGGGAGAGTTATTAATAAGGCATAAAAACGCATGCTACGAACGAGGAAACATGTTGCTTGGGTATATACATTGCATATCAAATTCAGTGAAGAGACTAAAAAATCCAATGACTATCTACTTTAACGTTGAGACCATCAGTAAGTGTAGCGGAAGTTGGGGTTCTCCCAATCTGTCTTATCGCTCCTGTCCGCCTCCAAACCAGCATCAATGTCGTTATGAGGCTTTCCGTATTGCTTATCACGTCTCTTGTTCTCCAGGCCGCAAAGAACGTAGTAAGCCAGACCCGTGGCTGCCATCAAGACAAATGCGCAAAGCATCATGCCGATGCCGAGAACGTATGTAGGTGCTTGTCTGTCGAGGAAGAATTGGGGTCCAATAATATTGCCGACAGCTATAAGAAGGATTATTAGTATGCGGTCGATACTGAAGACGGAAAGACGGGGTAGACATACCATAAACAATAGCGATGGAGACACCCATAAAGCTCTTCTTAGTGGCACCAGCTGTGTTGGACGAAGATAGACTAAGGAGGAAGACCCAAGGTACATTATAGAAACCCATCAAGTAAACACCAGCTAAAGAGGCATCTCGTTGGGTCTCAACGTCGAGTGCGTGCACCATGACACCCCCGACCAGACCCATCAGAGCACCTCCGATCCAAAAGATACATCGTAGATTTGGGATGAAAAATGCGATGGCAGTGGCAATTGCTTGACTGACCATAGCAACAGCTGCTTGCGGTGTCGCCATCAGGACGGTCTTCGTCTTGCTGAATCCATAGCCTGCGATGATGAGTGGATTGAAGTTGGTGATACCTGCGTTGGCGAGAGCGTAGCCAAATACGCCGAGCCAGATGCAGTAGCATTTGGGATCACGAAGAGATTCAAGGATATGACTTGTTTGGAATCTCTGTACTAGTGTTAGGTTTCTGAAGCTGGGACCGAAAAGAAGTGGATATGTAGCCAAGGCATACCTTTTTGGACTCGACACCGGTCTGGTTGGGAGCAAGGCGAATCATGGCGAGCCTTTTCTCCTCCGCAGTGAAGAACCATGCTTTAGATGGGGTGTCTGGTAGGCCAAAGAAGACAAGACCTCCAACAAGGACGGTGCAGCCTCCGTAAATAAGGAAGATATACTAAACAGCTGCATCAGCAAGGGGAGATTTGAGCACAAAAGATCTGGAACCTACCTTCCACGTAGACAGTGAGCCATTGATCTGGCCAATGGCATAAGACAAGATGCCACCGAAGACGCCAGCAAAAGTATTGTACCAGAAGGCTGTTCGAAGAGGCTGCTCGTTTCGTAAGTACCACATGGAGTTGATGATCATCATGCAAGGCAGCACGGCGGCTTCGAAAACACCAAGGAGGAATCTGATAGTCGCTAAGCCTGCAAAGTTATGGCAGAGCGCCATGAAGCAGAGGCAAGCCCCCCACAAGACGAGACAGCTTCCAACGTATTTGCCAATTGGCAGCTTTGTCATCAGCCACAGGCTGGGGAATTCCATAGCTAAGTAACCAAAGTAAAAGATACTGCTGAGCCAACTGTACTCTTGAGGCTTGAGGTTTGCATCTTGCTTGATGCCGAAAATAGCGGCATATCCCAGGGCATTCTTTGTCGAGTTAGTGGTAAACTGGTCGCGATAGGGGTCTGGTCATACCTTGTCCAGGAAAGCAAGCGTCATGCTCAGCACCGCAAGCGGCATGACCACCAAGTCTGTCTTGAGGAGGAGACGCTTGGACTGAGCCTTTGTCAACTCCAAGACCTCATCTCGCTCGCGACCGGAAGTAACAGATTGAGCCATGTCCTTGACGGGACCCTCGTCAGCTTTTCCAGCGGTCGACATAGCGAGAATGTGTAGGCGAGAAACCGAGTCGGAGAACAGCTGAGCTTTGGAGATTTCCTGACGATTATTAGGTGCTACCCAGGGAGATCTTTATGGGTTCTTCAAAACGCCCCTGCTACGAGACTTAGTCTACCACTTCCCCGGATTTAGTGGAGGTGATTTCGCGGCAACGGGGAGTTCATCACTGTCATTTCTCGTCTTCGGTGTACATCGAGAGGCTCGGCCACCACCGAGGAGGCTACTCGGACGCTACCGAGAGGGCTATCCTCTCTTAAGCTGGTCTGGCCTATCACCCCCGCACTGTTATCGGGGTCGGGGGATGATAACGAGCGAACCACAATCAATGCCGATGACGATCAAGGAGCCATGCTATCACGTCAAGCAATAGTGGAGAGTTGATAACGTGCTCGGCCAGTGGGGAAGGGAAACAGTTGGCCGAAGCCTTATCTTTTGGCGAGCAATTGTTGATGGAACCAGGCCCAATCGAACGGCTTCAGTGAGTCAGCTCGGTCATGACCGAATGTGCCAGCTGGTGGACCCCGACAACAAGCCACGGCTCGGACTTTTCCTCAAAGACTGTGCATGGGGTATAGTATATAAAACGATAATCCAATTACCACTGTCTCCATCAACGACAAGAGAAAACATGGCGAAAGGAACTGACGTTTCTGGCGGCTCGACGCACAGCTCCGTGCCAAATGCCAAGAATGCTTCCATTCGAGTAAGTCGGACTCACAACTCCGCATAGAATCAAAATCTGATGGTCTAGGTTGGAATACGTGATGGTGTCTCAGGAGACTTCACTTTAGTTCCCCGAACAGAGGCTGTCGTCTCCGTGTTCGACTCGAATTTCCTCATTGGTGATGGCATCTGGGTGAGTCTTTGACCGCGACAGAGGTGCACGACTACTAACAATAATCCAAGGAAGGCATCCGCGCAAACAAAGGCCGTGTGCAGTTCGCTCGTGAGCACATCAGCCGGTTATTCCAATCAGCCAAAGCCATGTACATGGACCTTGGTCTGTCAAGAGGAGATCTCCTGGACTTGATTCACCAGACCCTTGACGCAAATGAAATGGGCGAGGATGAGCACGTCCACATCCGTCTGGTTGTGAGTCGAGGCCTGAAAGCTACGCCATATCAGAACCCTCGCGTCAACATCGGTCTTCCCCTCATCGTCATCATCCCCGAGTCCAAAGCAGTCGACCCAAACTCAAAATCACGAGGTTTGAGACTTGCAACAACGTGGGTCCGCCGAGGGCCTCCCGACGTCAAGGACGAGCAGTGGAACCACATCTCAAAAGCCACAGATGTCCAAGCCTGCATCCACGCCAACGTCATGAACGTCGACGAGGCTCTGATGCTTGATCTGCGCGGGTTCGTCAAGACGTGCAACTCAGTCAACTTCTTTATCATCCGCGGCGACGAAGTCTGGGCGCCTACCAAAGACAACCAGATGCAAGGGATTACTCGCCAGAAGACTATCGACGTGTGTCGAGCGAATGGCATCACCGTTCGAGAGCTGGACTTCACCCTCACCGAGGCATACGGGGCAGATGAGGCCTTTTGCACAGGCACGTTCCCGTCACAGATTCACGTTACGGAAATTGACGGGCGAACCATCGGTGATGGAAAGAGGGGTGAGATGACGGAGAGAATTCAACAACTCTACTCAGAACTTGTGTGCGTAGATGTGCAGAGATCAAGAGAGGAGATTAAGGCTGAAGTGGTTAGCCCACGAGACTTGAGATTCTTGAAGTCCAAGTTATAGAATGCCATTACTTAATTATTTACTCTACCATTGACCATTTTCGTCTCGATTATTCCTTGACCACCTCAAAAACAGTCTTGCCCAAACCCCCTTTGCCCTTATAAGTCATATTACACGCCTCCCGCACCGCTTCCAAATCCCTCATATCAACCCTAGCACCTACAACTGGCTTCAGCTTACCATGCTCCGCATATCCCCTGAGTGTATCCAGGTCCTCTTGATTTGGATCCAGGAACAGGTACAGATACTCTACACCCCAGCGCCACGCTCGAGCTCTTCGGAATGCGTCACCTGCATCAAGGAAGACCCGTCCAATGAATGGGATTCGCGGGTTGTCCGGTCGTCGCATTACGCTTGAGGCCTGTAGAGTAGACGCAGATGGCGTAGTGGATATCGATACGATCATGCTGGTAGATGGGACCATGAGGGAGAGGAACTCCATGGCCTGGCCGGTAGTGTCGAAACACAAGTCAACTGACCGGGGAGGAATGGTGTCGGAAACATTCTGCTTGGTGTAATCGATGACTAGTTACCTCATTAGCCTGGTGATAAGCCATACTATAGCGGATCAAGACATACTCTGATCTACTGTGCCTTTGCCCAGAAGCTCGGGAACCTTTGAGACCTTTGATGTCGAGACTGTGGTAATGACTTTCCCAGCGCGGAAGACATTCTTAGCTAGTTGACATGCGACTGCGCCGGTACCACTTACTGAACACCGGCATGTCAGAGTTTGAGTAAAACAGAAGATAACGCTTAGGACTTACAGCCAGCAGGAACAAACACCGTCTTGCCCTCGAGTGAGCCTTTGTACTGTTGAAGTACCTGCAATGCCGTCATACCTGCCAGTGGCAACGAGGCAGCATCGCCGAAGGAGAGATTCTTCGGCTTGAGGGAGACATAGCGATCGGAGCACTTGACGTACTCGCTCCAGGCTCCTATACAATAGCGTCAGAAATGGCCAGTGACGGGGCATAGTAATTACCTCGGCTGACTTCTGGCAACCGCGTGTAGACCTCATCGCCGACCTTCAAATCCTTCACGCCGGTTCCAATTCCTATAACAACCCCTGCAGCGTCATAGCCGATCTGGTACGGGAATCTTTGCAGATGCTATGTTAGCTAAAAGTGTCTGGCTATAACGTGGTTCATAACAACCCACTCTTCCTTTATGGCCATCTTGAAAGCGCCGCTGGCCTTTTTGACATCCACAGGATTGACACTCGCTGCATGAACTTTTATAAGCACATCTGTGTCTCCAGAGACGGCAGGGCGAGGTAACGTAGAGAGCTCATAGCCAGATGGGTCGGTATATGTCGGTGCCGTGATGCAGAGCATATCTGTTGCCATGATTGCGGTGGCTGAGCAGAGATAAAGCGTGATATTTTAAGATATAAGAGAAATACTCTTTCTTATTTGACGGAGAGAAATTAAGCTTGATGCAGTAGGGTCCAGCAACACGCTTGTTACTATTTAGCTTGATTGTCGCTGATTTGTAAGGTAATGCCACAAGCCATTTCCGGACCGGAATTCACAATTTCCTCCAATTCCGGTGGACCACAAGTCCTAATCACGATAACGATAACGCTTGGTGTAACTATTTGGCCGTCGGGTAGATTGTGGTCCGTTAGGAAAGAAAGTTTCCGAAAAAAACAATAAGACTATGGGATCTGTTTCTTTATTACAATGATATGTAGTAAGAGGACAGGAAGAATCCCGCACGCTTAATCAAAATGGACAGTCCTGCGAGAGTTCCACC
Source organism: Fusarium nurragi (assembly GCA_012977755.1). Taxonomy (NCBI): domain Eukaryota; kingdom Fungi; phylum Ascomycota; class Sordariomycetes; order Hypocreales; family Nectriaceae; genus Fusarium; species Fusarium nurragi. The sequence continues at coordinate 60,238 of JAALXI010000029.1, forward strand.
TGTCAGGGCCATAAGTTGCAAGAGCAGTCGACGATGCCCGCGATCGAGGTCATTGGAAACTTCCTTGAGCGTTTGCCTGATTTCCTCCACACCAGAACAGTGGCCAACTCATTCAAGACCACTGTTGCCCAAAGAAACATGACCTGGCTTTTTTTCTTTCGTTAAACTCTCCTGGGTCATGTCTCTGATAGCTGATGCACTAACAACAAGGGGCGTGTCTAATCCAGTTGCATTCAACTTACCTATATCGCCTCGGATCAGACTGTTCATGATCTCAAGCCTTGAGCAAATCTTCCTCCCAATAGGTCTCATAGACGACTCTCGGCAGATAAGAAGTTGGTGGCGGTTGGGGTTTCGTTCCATAAGATCTAAGATTGTCGGAAGACACCCATCTTTCTGATTGTTACTGTCGTCAGCCGATTTATTAATGTCATGAGTAGACCCTTTGGCCGACCAAAGGCAAAGCACTTTAAATTATTATGAAAAGATTTTTGGCGTAAGTCCCTACCTCTAATCACGCCGTCTTGACCATCTATGATACCCAACGTGGGCGATGTCTTGATCTCCGCTAGACGAGCCGACGTCTCGTTCAGTGTCCTTTAGAGGTTGGTAGAGGTGTATCAAACCCTCTTCGGGTGTCTGGAAGGCTCTTTGGTGAGCTTGGAGACCTGAAGAACATGCTGGAGGGGTGCGAGCCCGGTTCTCAACTGGGTCAGCGAGGGCGACAGTCGATGGAGACGCAGTTGACCAGATCCACCGCGTTTACGTCTCTTCTGGACATCTTGAAGTATATCTTCAAGATCTCGAAGCTTTATTATTAGGTCTTCGGCAGATTGCTGCAATCTTTCTTTGTGACACTTCACAGATTACCGTGGAAATTGTTTTGAAGACCTTCGATAGTTAAAGCCTGGAACGACCGCGATCACGCCCAAGATCTCCATGGCCTGTCCAGTCTGTAGGTCAGACAAGAGGTAATGCGATGTCGAGCCATGACAGAGCTAGGAGTCGAGCATGTCGGAAAGCTGGAATAATTCTTAATGCGCTACGATGCCCAGATGCAGGGAGTTCCAACATAGCCCAAGATGCATAATTGGGCTGCTTACTTGGGTCTCATAATTGGGGCGGAATCATCAACTCGACGAGTCACCAACGCACCGCCGCAAGCCACATTTGGTGTTGGCTGTGTACGTGCACCTGTGCGAGGCTTTTCGCAGGGCAACTATATGAATTTTACTCCATCCTTGAAAATCTATGGTGGCCAAGGCTGTTTTTCTTCAAGCCGCATATCTTTATTTACTGTAGTTAATAAGTTCACCAGTCGAAGGCATATGTCTGTAGCTTGCTCGAGTGGGCGGGTAAGCACATAGGCGTCTGTGTTGTCTATTATTCATCGCCGATTACTAATCGAAGGCACTACATAGCAACTTGTTGCTTGTAAAAAAGGGCTCCTGCTGCAGCAGTGGGTGGCCTGTGTGGCCTGTCAATTGGCTATAAGCAAAATCGGTTCTGTGACTGGCTTTGCTGCACTCGGGCTGCATTGTATCACCAACACCTGCACTAGCGCCCAGTCCTAGTGTTTGCCTCTTGAGGCTCTGTGGAAGACCAGCAGCTCCGCCCCAGGCATTTAAACTGCGGTCGCGACATATTGAATCTGCCTTGTGAGTTGCCGTCCAGCACGAATCTGCCTTGCGCCCGCATACCATGCACGAGGTTCACTACCCCGACTACAAACTGTTCCCAGCCGCCTTCGAAGCCTGGCTACGAGACAAATTTGGCGATCCCACCATTGTCGTCGAAGTATGGCACACCCATGAACACGAGGGGACTGAGAGCTGATTCACAAGTTGTAGTGCAAGAACGGACATTTCGTGTTTAATTTGCCAGATGATAGAGATCTGACTGAGGTTTGTTGCACGAGGCTTAGCAAACGAGCTTGGAGCTGATTGCCACAGGAGGACGATTTGGAGATATACAAGCTACGGGGCAAGAGACGTTGGCCGTAGTTGGTGGATATTTGGGTGTACAAGAGTCAGGCTGTGGTGTGAATGTACAGTGACATTGTGTGTTTTGAAATACACATTTTTAGAGCCCACGGCTTCTGGGCAGATTTTGTATGTCTGACAGCAGTATTCGTTTATGCCCAAATTGAAATGCCCTGACTTGTATAACGTGATGCTCTTGGCTTCATTAAATAGCCCGCTAATATACCACTCAATCCGATTTCATTATCCCTCTCAGTCTAGAGCCATGGACACTCACGATCTACTAATAGAGTGCTGTAGTGTGTCGCCCAGCTACCCCTGCAACCTTCTGAAACCACGCCAGCGGAAAAATACCCTCGAGGGCTATCGCCAGTCGCTCGTCAAGTCGAAAGGAAGACTATTTGACATTGACAAAGAAGAAATTCTTATTCTTGAGCCTGATGAATGCATATATGGTAAACTCTATCAAATACTCAAACGGACATCTCTTACCATCTCAACAGGATACAGCGAAGAAGTTGCCACAAGCCTCGCTGGTCTCCGGCAGCATCTTCTCCAAAATCGTGAAGACCCCCACTGTTGCATGATGTGATTATAGTCCGTTAAAGAGAGATGCTCAAGAGAATATACTAAGAATTGCCAGGTTCATCACATCCAACGACTCACGCGCACCATTAAACTGCTCGCATGAAGCATTCTCATATTTATCATCATACTATCAGATTCCAGCTAGCTTTCTGGACTTCGTATCTTCATTTGGCTTCACCACGGACCCAACAGATTACCATATGACGGGCTTCAATGGCTTCGACACCTTGGACGAGCCCAAAGACAACATCCTCCGTATCCCCCGGCTCGGGCGGTCAGGCTGTGAGCATAGCACGCAATATTTATTGCGCTCTGTGGAACAGTCAACAGGTCCCAGGGGAGCGACAACATGGAATATTCGCCAGATGGCAGCTCATCATAGATACGACTTTGTGACTGGCAAAGCCCTCTGGCTAAATATCAAGACGAATGGTGTCATGCAGGAAAGGATCAAGGAGGCAATTGCGGATGATCCTGCTCTGGGCTCGACTCCAGCTGAGGGGTTGTCCAGATCGTTTTCGGCAACGTTGCTGACGCATCTCATTTATCTGCAGTGGTGTGATGATTCCTGGCGGCATTGCATCAATGATTTTGAGAAAGAGATCAGAAAGGTCCTCAAAAAGGCAAAAACAGCCCGAGTGGATCAGCAGCCTGGTTTCAACTCGGCCGTCAAGCGAGTCTTGACCAATAAATCTAGCATCATAGCAAACGACGCATCGAAAGCGCCGACTGTTCTGCGACAGGCTTGGCTCAGATTTGACCGAGGTCTTCGGAAACCTCTCATGTCGTGCTTGAGTCCAGCGCTCAAAGAGGGGGAAACTTCCGCACCTGTGCGACCTATCGCGCCTGAAAAGGCGGTGGGTGCAGCAAACAGAAACGAAGACGGCCTCTCAAGACAACTCAAAAGCCTTATGGTTCTTGATACTTTCTCTTTCGATGAGGTGCAGAAGCTACATTATCTTGGGGAACAGCTTGAGAGTTTCCGCTTGGTCATGCAGTTGAATCGGCAGACACTGCGCGATGTCGCCGAGCACTACGAAGATTTGGCAAATAGAGACAACTTCCCCAGCCAGATTAAGACATTCTGCAAGCCTGATCTGGCTTCGTTTGCTCGGCGGGTGGAACGAATCAGAAAGAACCTGGAGATTCGAGTAACCCAAGTCGAGTCCCTGATAGCCTGGCTACAGGAGGGAAAGGCACTGGTAAGTGGTTGGTGAGCCCTGTACGACCTCTGCTGACCAGTCATCCCCCCCCAGTTCGATGGTATACTGCAATACCGCAGCGTGCAGGTCAGCCACGTATTCACCGAGAGCTCGCACATCCAATCAGAGAAGATGGAGAAGATCGCGTACAAGACGGAAAAGGAGACGATCTCGATGCATGTCATCACATGTGTCACTCTTGCATTTCTGCCTGGCACGTTTGTAGCGGTAAGTACCTCTGCCATGTTGACCTGAGATCAGGCTGTGCTGAAACGTGTCTTTTATCAAGGCTTTCTTTCAAAGTGGTCTTATTGAGATAAACCAGGCTGCGAGTGGCGTTCAAGGCGCTGTCACCTTCCATCCCGGGGCATTCAAGCTCTTTGCATCGATATGCTTCCCTCTTATGTTCGTCACATTTGTACTTTGGATTCTGCTATTTAAGTACCTGGCTCGAAGGGCACGTAGACATGAGGAACAGGGCAAGGTGTGATTTTGTGCCTGGTAACATCGACCGGCAAACGGAGTTATTTGAAATCTTATGAAGCCTTACAGCGTTATATTTTACTGTGGGGTACACAGAACAGTGAGGTTGAGGCTTTTAGTTCTACAAGACAGTGTTTGTGTTGTATCTGTCGCTTACTCGCTTTTGAAAATGACGCAGGGGCTCATCTGATCAGGCTGTCGGCCAAAATGATGCTTTCTGCCGTGGGATCAGTTCTTAACAATTACGATTCTGCCCCATTTCGTTGAGTGGACTGATGCAGTCGCCGCTAAAAGTTTTATAATTGCCGCAATATTTCGACCAGGCTAATAGTTCTGTGGCTTTATCAAGCTCAGGTTGATATGTCTAGGCTCTCTGGCACCGTAGCATTGGAATTGCTCCACTTGCACAGCCACTACCTGTCTTGACAGTCGCCTTAATAATTCGGATTCCAAGGCTGAGAAGAGAGGCGAAGCACTCATAAAGGGTTGGCGAACTGTCGGCAGTGGAAGGGCTGTCCGCCTCAACCCCTTAGCTTTGTGCTTTATAATTCGATGGTCGTTCCACTACAACGCTCTATAGACCTTCCCTAATACGCTGTTCCATGTCCTTGCTATATATACTCCTGGTACAGATCGTTGTTTGGTAGCCCCGACGGCGCGTCCCTTTGCCCTCGATCTTCCGCACCGTCACACTCCTCAGTGTTGAGTTATTACGCACACATAACGAGCACAGCCAACATGACTTTGCACCTCTTGGAGCATTTTCGCGAATATGTGTGCGCGAATCTTGTGATTGGTGTGAATGGAGAGGACGAAAGAATCCATTACATTGCGCCATCCATCCTAAAGAGCTATTGGACCGAAAAGCGTGTCAACGCCATTCTCAACGCTTACGAGCCTCCCATCCCACAGAACCCGGACATGATTATCAACAAATACCTCCAAATATTCTCTGTTCTGGTGCACATCGGGATACCTCGCGAGATTTCCTGGTTCTGCCCCAATATCAAAGCCTTGGACGATCGCCACCTGCCTTTCGATAGGGAGACTTTCCCTCGCCGCTGTTCATGGGCCGACGCATTCTTGGAAGACCAGTGGATGTTCAATCCATTGATTTTTACGTCTGAACACATATATAGGCGTATCTTACCATGCAAGACAATTTTGCCTGTGACGTACGAGAAAGCGCTCACGGAGAAGCGTGGTGGCCACGGTACGGCCAAGCTGTGGAAGGTACAAGTGCATTACACGTGCAATTCGATTACCTTCGAGGTATGAATTTCCTCTTGGTCAAGATACTGCCAGATGCTGATACAAAATAGAACGAACCGGTGGTTTTTAAGGTGTATGAAGGGGCCAATGCAGAGGAACTCTATACAGCTGAAACTAATGTTTACTCGAAGCTTCGCCCTAAGGACAATAAGCACATCACCAAACACTTTGCATGTTTTTCATTCCAAGGAAGACAAAAGTCTATCGTCGTTCTGGAATATGCGGCTGGAGGGTCTCTTCTTAACTTCTTACAAAACATTCCACCACCCGTAACCCCAGATGATTTTCATCTACTCTGGGGCCGTCTATTGAAGCTTCTCGATGCGCTTGAAGTACTCCACGATCTCTATCGCCCTGATGAATCATCGCAGTGGCTCCTTGCAGGGTAGGCTGGACTCTTCATTTTAAAACAGACGCGTACTAACCGTGTCTAGGGTCCATCAAGATATACAACCTGCAAACATCCTCGTCTTCCCGCAGAAGGACAAAGATTCGCGATTCGACGTCAAATTCAGGCTATCAGATTTCGGGCTAGCTGAGATGGGGAGGGTGTCGACCTCGAGAGGTACAATGGTGACGAAGAACAGAGGCAACAGAATGTATAGTGAGTTTTCTCTCAACGATACTCTCGCGTGACGAAAGCTGAAATGGAACAAACAGTTTCTCCCGAGAGCTACGCCAACTTCGCTATACAGGAGTCTGTCAAGACAGATGTCCCGCCCACTGCAAATATCTGGTCACTGGGAGCTGTCTTCAGCGATGTCCTTGTTTGGTCAGCCACCGACGGTGAGCTTGGCCGTGAGAAATATCGCCTCAGGAGGAAGGAAGAAATTTCGAGACAACGACATATGAAAGCTGCCGATTATGATGCCTGTTTTCACGATGGGGTAGATCGACTCTCGGCGGTTGAGGAGTTTCACAACTTGGCTCTTCAGCACAAAAGGGGCAACGATATATTATCGCCTTTCATGAGCGGGCTTATTCTGGACTACATGCTTACTGACGCTAGCGGGAGGTTGAGTGCTATGCAGATCAGAACGCGAGCGAAGAAGGGGATTGAGAAACTTCAAAGCGACCGGTCGTCGGCCTCGCAGCCTGGGCACATAGACTGGATGCCACCGCAAATGTCTCCTGGCCATCGAGCACCTTTTCACGCCCAACTAGGGCAACTTTCCAGAGTTGCTTCGACACCATTTGAAGTCCCTCGACAACTGCCCTGGGGGATACTATCGGACGGAACTTCTTTCCAGCAGTCTCCTGTTGAAAACATGTCGCCGGCGAGGGTTGCTACACCAGAACAACTCCATTCATCTGGAGATCAGCGCAATGGACAGACCTCCAGCTCTATACCATCAAGACAGACTGTGACAGTCGATGTGGTATACCCAATGCTGGAAGACAAGGATAACTTCAACCCTTTTATGAGTCCACTCAGTACAAACGCCGATAAATCATCCCAGATAATGAATCTTCCAGGGATGATGGAAGCACAAAGCAAGATCGGGGAGACCTTGGGAAGAGATCAGGTCCGTATATCATTCTTTTGACTATCCCAATAACAACTAATCTTTATAGATCATGGTTATCGACAATTTCAGCTCCATGAAAGAGCACAAGCCAATGACCATGAAAACCGCCAGGGTTGTTAGCTACGTAGCCAAAGCCGCCGACGACAATGGCATGGAACTCTACGCTGCTTCAGAGGCCACCAAGAAGCCTCGAGTATGCAAAACAAGTTCACAGGTTGAAAAGGCAATTAACAAGATGAAAACTGTCAGCGGTACCTGCAACATGCGGAAATGCCTCGACTCAATACTCGACCGATTTCTCCTCGGAGGAAAAATAAAGCCTACGAGCATTTACGTGTACACTGATGGAATCTGGGAACCTGGTGCAGATCAGGTTAGATTCGTGATTCAGCGAGCGAACGATTATTTGATTAAATGGCGCCAGCCATCGTCAACGCTCATGTTTCAATTCATTCAGTTTGGTCGCGATGAGGAAGGGTCAGCTCGGCTGGAATATCTAGATGATGAGTGTACAAGGCAGCATGGTAATGAGGAATAGTGAGTACCCCCCCGTCGGTTTCGACAGAAGCGATAGGAGGCTAACATAGACCATCAGCGATATTGTTGATACTAAGCATTGTGATGACCATATACCCGACATTGTCATTGGCAGCATTTCCAAATATCATGATGGAAAGAAATCAGAGATATAGAGACGACGCAGCGTAGGAACCTAACTGGGACGTAGACTAGGTACTTTTACGAGAACTACTTGTTATTCCTTTTTCCTACTTTTTCAGTTAGGTATTTCAAACGATATAGTCGCCATCTGTAGAGTTTAGCCACGCGTTAAGTGGTAGGCCTTTGTGGTGCGCGCTGGTGGGACCACCGCTTCAATACTGATGGAATAAAAATGGCGAATATCAAGAACTGGATAATAGAGGCAGCTTGACCTGAGACTATGGCAGGTGGAGATTCGCGCTACACTTACGCTTAAACCTTAGACTAATACTTTCCGAGAGCTCTTCTCTTTGGTTGGCCCTTGGAACTTCCCCCCAGCCCAATCAATAGATATTGACGACGAAAAGGCCCGGGAACAAACTAATACCTCAGCTCTTGAAATACTCGTCCCTGCCAGCTGTAACGATATTCTCGTTGACTCGAGCATTCGCGATCATGTTGGTTGGATTTATTATCAAAGACACTTTACTGTTGCACTGAGTTGGTCTCAGCAGCAATACTTTCATTCTCCAATATGAGATGGAAGAATCTTTCATCTCGACCCTTCGATTTACTTTCCAGAACATCTTCGGAGTTCCCCTTATATTCGGCTACATCACTTACTTCTTCCAGCGCGCTGGAGTCTACCACCCTTTCCTGGACAACATGATGAAGCAGATATTACTAAGTAATGGCATTATCATTGCCTTCTACACTGTTGCAAAAGTTGGCAGAAGGACGTCGGCGGTGCAGCAATGGCTGCCATCCGCTTGGTAGTTGGTGGGCTGGGGTTCATGAAGAAAACCAGCACTTCAAGGATGGCACTGGTAGCCTTGTGCTCTTTGTGGGCTTTTGTGTATGCCAACACACTGGCCCCTACTGGTATGTTTTATCCGAGTCGTGGCGGGCCAATTACTGACGTTATTCAAGGCTAGACCAGCCTCGTCGAGATGGAGGCGAAGGCTGCTGAGGGACAGTTGCAGTGACCTAGCCAGATACATCAACGGATGGTCCTGGTCAAAATAGGGATCGTATGCCACTATGTCTAATTCTAGACTTCGGCAGGCTCAGGAACTTGCTTAGGGATCTTTCTGATCAGTCTTAATTTCTAAGCAGGCATGAATGTATATTTGAGTCTGTCCATACGACATGCTGCTTCTAAACTCCCTCCAGGTTGCCTGTACAGTTGCCAAATCCTATGCCAAGAGGTCTGGCATGATCATTGGGTCAATCAGTGGCAGGGATCCCTGTTCAACCCATGGGAATGTGCGGAGTAAGCACAGCATACCGCATTATCCCTCATTCATAACATAAGCCTCGGGTTATTAATGACATTCTCTCCTCTTTTCTTCTCACGAACCTGTCAGCCGATATCCAGCACGATTTAACGATTTCCCTGTAAGAACAATTGTCCCTCAGATCCAGATAAAGAGAGATGCCAACGTTTAGCAGTCAGATTGTTTACATTGAGAAAATGGCCGTTTCTCCAGATGCCGCCGCGATCATCCAACGCAAAAAGGCACAGTATTGCCGATTTATTGATTCCCAACAATGGGACCGCTTCGATGAGATCATGCTGCCGGACGCAACCTATGTATTCCATGATCGCGATGGCAACATTCTGACGAAAGGAGACGTCCAATTCTCGTGGTCTTCGAAGGAGGACTGGGTAGCATTCTTCAAAAACGAGAATAAAGATATCCAGGCCATTCACCTGGTAGGACCGGCAGAAATGGAGCAGATTTCTCCTGATGAGATCAGGTCCATTTGGGCTGTTATCTATCATGCTGGTACTAAGGCTCCTGAAGGTGGCGTGCATGGAACGGGTGGAGGGCATTATGACGAGATCTGGAAGAAGGTTGGCGACGACTGGTTTATGAAGAGCATGAAGATGGAGAGGTTGTATTGGAAATTAGTTCCTGAGTCCCTCACTGAGGTGTCTGATCCTCTTTATCTAACTAGGTAGGGAGGTTATATTATACTCATCATTGGGTATTTATCTATCTTTCAGTATTGTTGCATTTTTCTTTATTTAAGGACTACTAATTCAGAATACCTTGCAGATCCACTTGCCCGAACAGTAATCGTTTGGCATTTCCAAAAGCAAAAGCTTCAAGTTGATCTTTATCAAGGATCCCTTCTCTCAGAATAGTCTCCAAGTATTCTCTTCCAAGTTTGTTATCGCTGAATGGATAATCGACGCTGTACATGACTCTTTCAAGGGGCATATTGCCCAAGAGGCAACGCAATGAATGCACGTCAAACATTCCCGACGTTGTGATCCATATGTTATTATGCATGACCTCGGCAAACCCACGCTGCATGCCGAACAAGGCAGTGGCCTTTTTTATCCGGTCGAACATGTATGGGATAAGCTCTCCCGAGTGCCCTATGATGACTTTTAGTCCAGGATGGCGGTCGAACGTGTTGTTGGCCATTAGGCGTAGAATTGTGGTCGCAGTGCTCGCATGCCACCCAAACGCAAAGGCCCCAATCGCAGTCGCCGATTTAGTATCCGACTGTAGATTGCCGCCGCTGTACAAAGCCTCCTTCGCCTTTTCACTTGGCCAGGTGGGGTGTATGTAGATTGGCACGTCAAGCTCCACGGCCTTGGCCCAGAAGACATCGTACTCATCAGTGTCGTAGAAATTTCCGTCACAATGGTTGTCGATCAGCGCGCCCACGAACCCGTGCTGTTTGACGCATCTTTCGAGCTCGGTTGACGCGGCCTCTGGATTGGTCATTGGAAGGGTAGCGAAGCCAGCAAGGCGTGAATTACTGGCTTGCACGGCTGCAGCCAGCTCATCGTTGACGGCTTTCACCGTTTCAACCGTGAGGAAGTCGGCCGGGGTATGGGATACAACTTGGATGGCGACACCGTTCTCGTCCATGTTCCTGATCCGCCCATCCCTGAGATCAACGAGTTTCTCGATCATACCGGAAGGAAATCCATTCATTGGATCATCTTTAGCTGCTTCTGATGAGCGCGCTGCACCGCAGATGAAGTGCTCTTCGAGTGTGATGCTCATAGGGAATGACGACATGATTGCTGGAGTGACGGCCTAAGTTGGAGTGTAAAATATTTGCTCAAGCTGTATGAATTTATACTTTGATGTCGGACATATCGGAGCGGACTTACACGGGATATAAGGCCGATCCACTAGGAGATTCCGGATGTGGCGGCACCCTATGACGTTTCTGTGTCTTAGAGTCTCTGTCTTCCAAGGTTTTGTCCATAGCTAATGATGTTAAGGATCTAGGAAAGCCTAATGCAGAAACCAATAGCGGCTAGTATAATCAGTAAGAATCAGGAAAGATGGCCTGAGATAGATGGTGTGCACTAGCACAGACCATATAGGCCCTCATGAGCTACAGTAGATAAAAGTTTCAAGAGAAGTTGGTGAAGAGGATTCTCCCTACCTGTTCTACCGTAGACAGACACCTATGAACTGGTTTCTTATTTTATCTATCAAGTCTAAAAGGCCCAAAAGTTTCTTCCGGGGCAGGTCATCCCGTCTTAACTGACTTCTCTCGTCGGATCTTGCAGCCTGGCCATTTCCAACAACAGCCGATAGACGTATACAGTCATATCGACTTTCCTTACAGCTTGACCCGTCCAATCTTTGCCCTGTCTCGCAATACGCTCTGCCAACTTCTCTCCGGCCTCGGTGGAAGTTAGATAAGTAACAAGCTCCGGAAGTTCCTCCAGGCTCTGGCTAACGGGTACGTAATGCACCCACGGCATCAACCGCTCATCGTGCCATTCTTGGAGCAGGGCTTGCTTCAAGGGGAGTGAATTTGAAGCTAGGAGTTTGTAGTAGCGTCCGCTTATGCCGTTTCCGTCGAGATCGAAAACGAGTTTTGAGCCAAATGCTTTGTCTTTGTTGGCCCAGGATTTGACGTCGAAGTGAGTCTTTTGGTCTCTGCAGTATTTCCTATCGCATTGGAAGATTCTTGTGAAGCCAACGTCGTATAACCTTCCGTTCAAAAACCACGATTTGACGCTGCCGACGGCTCCGTTCGTTTTTCTTAGATATGAGTGCGGCTGGCGTTCGAGGTTCTGGGCCAAGCTCACAAATCTTTGTCGTTGATGGTTTCTCCACCGGTCATCTAGAGCATAGCCTCCAGTGGTTGAACCAGCCCAGTACAGGTTGTCTTTCTTCTGTTCCCACAGCATGTCGTGTTGGGACTCGTACAAGAACTCATTTTCAACATAGGCTGGGCTGGGAAATAGGATATCTCCCATGGTCGAGAATGCTCCTGTTGACATTACTGGCACGAGTCCTTCTATAAGTCGGAACGTCTTGGGGTTTGCAAAAGCGCCATGTGAATTTTCGTATTCGGGATGTTCGCATAAGTCTATCTCGGAGGAGTGATTCTTGACAAAGGGTAGGCCGAATGTATCGATGCCATCGTACGAAGGAATGTGACTTTCTTGTCGGGGTGACGGGCAGTAGCCTGTTAAAGCATCCCAAGTGGGTTTTAGCGACATGTCCTTTAATCGAAAGGGCTTTTCTAGTTGATCTTTGGGGATCATAACCCTAGGTTCGTCGAAGTGGTTGACGAGAAACTTGACATCTGGAAGAACTCCAGACAGCTCTGACAACAATTCGTCGAAAAGATAACTGTAATGTCTGTCGAAGGAGCGATTCGGATGACGGCACTTTGTTTTGGCTGTCTTGCCTCTAAACTCGCAAAGCCATACCTCACTGCCTTGCGTTTCGTATAGCTTGGCCATCGTTTCGGCGACCTCCTTACCACTGAGCGTCAGGAATGGGGATATTGATTTGTGAATTATGCTAAACTCGTCGATTATAGGTGATTGATGTTCCTTCGCAAACTTAAACCACGCCTCGAAGCCTGGCGGTGGTGCCATCCCATATCGATTTTGGTATTCGGCTACCGCGCTTTGATGATCCTTGGATTGGGAATTCAGTACACTATTGAACATTTCCGCTGCTTGTAGTGCCAGCGTCTCAATAGGATGTACCTGGGTGTCGCTGAAGGTATTTTCCGCTAGGGACCGTGACTGCTGGATCATATATTCGTTAAATATGTAGGGAACGGCAGATACCGATAAGAAGCACCAAAGGATAACCTTTCCTTTGGCTTGCTTTGGGAGGAGTCGGAGAGTTTGGATTAAAGCGAGCTCTGTGACCGCGAAATGAGACAGGGTGTTGAGTTGTGAGGATTGGGAAACGGGATTTCTTGCACAGGCCAGAGAAAATGTTCCTATCGTGGTGGCGACGCACCAAGATGTTTGCCGTGCCTAGAGATCATTAGCCACTACATGCACGTGAAGATGAGATATGCGCACAGTCTGAATGGTGAAGAACCAGGAACCAGCCTTGAAAACCCCCGATGTGAATGTGGATATAACATCGGTCGTCGGAGGGCCTAGAACGAGTCTTTGCACTGCGATAGCAGCAACAAGTAGGACATTTATGCGAAATGCAGTGGTTCTGATATTTGCTTCAATGTCCACAGATGAAAGTGATAATCTGTGCAACCTGAAGTCGGGAGTGAGAATGGTGTAAGCGACGAGTAGTGAAGCCACTAGAATGAGCGACACTAGGGATCCTAAAGGATCTTCATTTGATAGAGAGAATACTGAAAAGGTTGCCACTGCCGCTGTTCCCCATATCGTGCTGGTGAGGCGAGATGGCGAGTGAGAGTCGGATGGTATTGTGGGAGATTGGAAGCATGCCTGGACTGTGAGGAGCAGAGGTGTCAAGATGGGCTTAGCTCCTGTTAGTACAGTCTCTACAACTCGACATATCTGCGTGCAATGTACTTACAAAGAAGCCAATAGTGTTGCTCTCTGCCGTATAAAAGGCGGCCAACACGACACCAATAGCGACCAGCCATTGGGAGGCTGAGGAGCAATGTTTCTTCGGCGCACCGTTCGGTACCAACGGTGACGCGGTGGGTGAGGCTGACGATCCAGCATGCTTAAATAGGAAAGGAAGTATCAGCCAGCAGACGACTTCCGAGCACAACTCCAACCGCTTAACGTGGAAGATTCGTGTGAGGGCTGTGAATAAAATCGCTCCCGCTGCAGACCCCACGACTGGGTCAGCATAACCGTGGGACACGATGCCCATCGTCGAGATAAGTCACAGAAGGAGATCCAGCACCATGGGGCAGGGCGAAGGCGATGGAAATGGAAACGGAAATGGACTCCGGGTGTAGCTTCGCAGAGCCTCAGGTGACGCCGTAAAAAGGGAGAAGGGATGGTCTCAACAAAGGATCAGTCATCCGCCCCAGGAAGGCCAAGGACTTGGCATGGGGAAGAATAGGATTAAGCTTGGCACGCTGTGAAAATTTGGCCGGATCATGATGGCACGCGGATTCTATTTGGTTCTCAGCGGGAATTATTATTGCTGTGACGTGGTGACGGTGGTAGGATGCCTCCCCCGGTTCCTTCGGGGCTATGGTTGCATGTCGCCAAGACCATCGACCGGTCGTTTTGGTCAAGGGAGGGACAATCCTTCATGATGTGACGGGGTTGGGGGGGATGCTATTGGTTGCTTTTCTGTTGCGCCCTTCCTGTGATGACTTGGCCCTGCATCGGTACCTTTTCAATTGACTCCAACATCAATTTATATTTAGACTCAAGTAGCTTTTAGTAAAACTCCGATGCAGCTGCTGGGAAGACCAGCGTCGTTATTGACTCCTCATATCTCCAGATTTTCCCCTGACCTTCTCCTCAAATTCTCCGCTAGCAACAAGGTTAAAACGATGGCATCCACTGGTGTCACATGCGAGCGCGCTAACGGATCAAAGGGAGTTAGTTAGCCTTACGCAGACGCGTATCTGATTCGTCCAGTGATGGGCGAGTTTTCGGCAGTCCGAGACAATCACGGTCAGACGCGCAGCTGGGCCGGGGGAGTCGGAGAACACGTTTGGACGAGAGGTTAGGCAACTCTCAGTGGCAAACATTATTTCCCAATCAGTTTCTCCCTCTAGTCTTATCTACCGTCACGCTTTACTCTTTTTGTCATCCTTGGCGGTTCGCTGCCACTACACAGCCAACTTCATCAAAGGCTCAGCCATTATTCGGGCGTCAAGTACAACTATATAACAATCCTCTTGTTGAGATAGTCAAAATTCCTTAAAATTTAGTAGACCTAGATCCTGTTGCCTTTGTTCGTCACAGCCAATCATTAAACTGTGTCTGTACGAGGGCTAGCCTAATTGCCCATGGGCGGGGATTTATTCACACTCCTTGGCACCGCAGATTACAAACCCTGATAAGTCAAAGACGTTGACGTCCGTTCCTTTGGGGCAAAACCAAGCACGACGCAACACCATGGCTGGCGTACCTACAGCACGAGGCTGCGACGCTTGTCGTAAACAGAAGAAAAAGGTATGTTTGATACCGCGGGCCCACGTAGAATACGGCAGGGCTAATCATACCCGCTCAAGTGCGATCAAGCCAAGCCGGCATGTGCCCGATGTAGCCGTCTCAAGATCTCATGTACTGGGGTTGGTGTCAAGAGATTTTTGTTCAAGTCAGAAAACTCACAAGCTGCTGCCAGGTCAAAAGCTCTAGTGGCTACGAACACTAGTTCGCCACCTTCTGCAGGCCCGAGCAATGACAAGACCTTGATGGCGGGTAGTCTGGTGCATATTATCGAGTTGAGCAACCCAGCATACGACATCTCCACGTACGGTTGGTTTGTAAAGGACCTGCCTCGTCATATTGGCTCGAGTAAGCCACTTGATGCAGCCATCAGTGCTTTTGTTGCAGGATTTAGTACCCTGCAGAATAGAACTATGTCTAAGGTCGACGCGCTGGATCGTTATGTATATGCAATGAGAGTTTTGCGAGAATCCATGCAGAACTCTGTGCAGACGAGGTTGGTAGATAATATGTGTTCGATATATCTTATTGCCATTTGCCAGGTAAGCTTCATCGCCCTGCAACTCATAGCATCGGCACTAATCAATGGGTATTTGGTTAGGAATGGTTGGGAAACGTCGGTACGGACAAAGCAAAGCACTACGAAATGCTGGGACACTTACTGCAGGGTGCTGTCCAGAATGCCGCCTTTGATTCTTCCGATCGTCTCCTATTGCAGACAATTTTCGCTGTTGTGGTAAGATCCCCGATAAAACTGCTATCTCATGTGCTCATACCATCCTAGATTCTCGAGAGTTTCACCAACCCCAACGTTGAACTAGGCCCATGGTTCTGGCAAGCCATGTCACTTTTAAGCGTCTCTGTGCGACCTCTCCAGTCGGGAGACGGCATGCCTTTCGCTTCACTAGACTTAGGAACCATGGGCGAGATGTCTTGCTTCATCCGTGATCCTGATAAGTATCTTTACCAGATACGCTGTACTTATTCTCTCATACAAATGGAGCAGCCACGACTTATCCAAGCTATGGAAGACGCCGTCGCGAAGGCTAAGCAAACTGGCTCTACATCTCTCCAAAGAAGATTGGGGATGCGGTTCCATACAGCAAATGCGGCTATGCTTAGTATGGCTTGTATACTAAACCGCATCCTACGATCTTATGATGACAACCCTGTTCTAATCCGGGAGGCTGAAGGCTACGTCGACCAAATTATCAGCTTGACTCAAGAAGCTAGTTCCAATCGGCCAATAGCAGCAGCTTCTATGTCAAATCCCCTTACATTGGCGCTGGCTTCTGTGGAACACTATAGATACGAAGAGGTGGAAACTTTGCTGCTGGAGTATCAGACCGACTTTCTCGGGCTGCAATTTTTTCCTGCCGTTGAAAGTATCAGAAGTGGCTTTGAGGATATTGATAGAAACAATCGAAAGAAGGAACAATTGTTGTTGCAGAGCTCAGAGAATTTGGTGGCAGGTTTTGATGCCGTTGATCTTGCAGCCTTGTCCATTATTCCTGATAAGGTGGACACTGATACTATAGATACAACGCTAGATTCGGGACCCGGATGTATTATATTATAGACAGACAGGAAAGACTGTACAAAGTTATGTCCACAGCTAGACACCCCCTCTTTATCAAGCTGCTTGCTCGATATCCTTGAGAAACGCAACAATCGCCTCACCCATCTGCTGCAGCCCCGGATCCTCGAGAGGATAATGTCCAGCATCCTCCAACATCACAGTCTTAACCGGAACCTTGTTAACATCCCTCAAAAAAGCCTGAGCCACCCACAGGGGCGTCCACTTATCCTCCGCAGGCTGTGTCAAAAGAATAGGACAGACATCGAATTCTGCCGGCTCCTTTTTCGGCTTGTAGGTCGTAAAGGCTGCCAGGAAGGCCATCGTTACCCAGGAGTTCGCTGATGTGTTGTCTCGGTAACAAGCTTGTAGGGCCAGTTTGTTGTTGACGAGCGTTGCCATCCTGCCGGCGACCCACATTGGCATTGCCATCCAGCCCAGGCCGATGCTGTTCATGATCCTGCTCATCGGTGTACCGACGCGGCTTATGAGCATGTTTCGACACGCCGCATCCGCCACACTTGGGATCCGCATGTCCATGAAGGTCATTCCTATGATTCCCTTGACCTTGCCATTCAAGCCAGCGGAGTGAAAGGTGAGTGCTCCACCGGCACTGAGCCCGTAGAGTGCGATGGGGCGAGCATCATTTTCATATTCGTGGTCAATGAATTCGCTCGAGATACTGACCCAGTCCTCGTAAGTCCATGTATATCCTTTTGCGGGGACAGTGCATCCATAACCAAGCATGTCAATGGCGACGAGTTCAAAACCTGCTTTGTGAAGAGGGACGCCAAGGAGCATTGACATCATGCGGCCGTTTGTTCCCATCCCGTGATGCATGATCAGACGGACTCTGGCTGAAGGGTTGCGCCATCTGTCGAGATGCAGGGCATGGCCGCGGTGATGCCAAACTTCTTCAGCGGGTGCATGGTCGGCAGTGAAGTGCAGGCGCTTGGGGAGGAACGACTGAATGTCCCTCCATTCTTTCTGCTTTGCGTAGGTTGGTAGTTCAGACATGATGAGAAAATAAAAATGCTATGTTTTTAAGGTGGAAAGGCTCGGCCATGTAAGCAATAGAACATTGTTAAATATTGGAGCACACTATCAGCGGGAAGCCTTACGAGTACCGGTTCCATTGATCCGACAATACGGGACTTCCTGGAATGCAAAACGGGCTGACGTGAGAATTCTTATGGCTGCTAACCAGAGCATTCACACTCGTATATTCGACTCTATCCGGGGCTTATGTCAAGCCTCTTGATAACGGGCCAATTATGGTCCAAGAGAAACGAATACTAGCTCGAGGACTTATGCCAGCCGACTGATTCGAGGAAATCCTTTGTTTATATTCTCAGTAAATCTTACATTTTTCAATATTGTCCATACCTGTCTTCTCATGCTTCTCTCTGCGGTATCGACTCAAGCCAGCCGACCCCAGAGAGTTCTAATCAGAAGCGAGATTATTTATGATGCGCATCTTCTACTAAAAAGCACTGCGACGATATTCAGCCCGAGTTTCCTTCGTTCGAAATATTTATAACAGCAGTAAGGCATTAATAAGGTTGAAATTAGCGCTCACGTTCAACCACTGAATCGTGAAGTATCAGTTACCGGTGTCTTTTCATTTATGAAATGCAGCTCGTCTTGGCTGATCAATGTCAGCAAAATTGATAAGTAAATAACTCGTGGTAAAAAAGGTTATGTCTAGACAACACATATATTCATTTAAGCAATATATCATACCTACGGAGTATCTAGCACGTAGTTTCTAGGCTAAGTAAACGACAGTTTTACTCTATAGAGCTTCAAAATATCTCGAATACACATAAACCTATAAATATAAACTTTTTTATTAGATAGTAAGTTAAGTTAACCTATTAGACTCAGTCCGCAACTGCATAGGTATCAGTATTCATACTGCTGTAGAAGGAGTGGCTAATAAGAAGGGATGATGTTTAGCTAAAAATAGT
Source organism: Fusarium nurragi (assembly GCA_012977755.1). Taxonomy (NCBI): domain Eukaryota; kingdom Fungi; phylum Ascomycota; class Sordariomycetes; order Hypocreales; family Nectriaceae; genus Fusarium; species Fusarium nurragi. The sequence continues at coordinate 78,905 of JAALXI010000029.1, forward strand.
TGAAATGATTGTGGCACCACTTCTCACCTCACAACACCAACGCAAACCACACTTGATGATATTTTGGCAACGAACGGATGCCGATGACGGATGGCACGAGCTTATCAGGACGGATCAAACTTCCATGTCAAGATTAGGTGAAACGGTCTTATTAACCGTCTAATTTAAAATGCAACTGTCATTCTTTTCGTCAACGCAGCGATCTCGTTCTGGGGCCATTACGCAAGGATCTTCACGTGGCCCGTCGCCTCAAGGAAATTTTCACAAGACCCTTGTTTTTCTCATGTCAGCAGCGCCTCCGATCGGAACGCGAAAGTGGATTTCGCGTGTATGTGAAGGGATCTGGGTAACACTTCATGCCCAGCTTTTTGGCTCCATCTTTCTCACGTAAAAGAAATGCGAGCGAGTAAGGGAGGGGATCCACTCGTTCGGATATGAGAAGGGGCCTGACTCTGGGAAATGAAACAGGGCTGGAAACAAGCTTATTTTTATCTGGCGTGGAATGTTTGCGTGCAGGCTTTTGGCTAGGAAGGTATGTGGTGGCAATTGTTAACGTCACGACCGAGAATAACTGCCGTCCCGGAGCCGGAAAGAGTTTGACAGCCGGAGTTCTCGGAGGCTCTGGGAATTCTCCAACGAACGTCAACGGATGCAAAGCGTATCCACTAAATCCTTAATTACGGGCCCCATCCGGGCGGAGCTGCCGGGGGGACCGATGGCCACCAATTGGCATCCACTTAGAGCCAGAATTTCAGCAGTTGGGATTACCTCGCTACTTTACCATCATGACATTCGATGTCTTTTTTCAAGGGACCTTCCTATCTCAGACCTGTACATGTCGTTGACGATTGGTAGCTTATCACGTAACAGCAGAAACAGTCAGGTTTCCCCCACGGGGGTTCCTTGCAGCTGAACAACATGATCTCCAGATGACCCCTACTAGACCGACTTGGTTCGAAATCCAGTAATGGCAATGCTTCTATTGGGCAAGCTGAAGATTCCAAGCAATTGACCGCCTGGGGTTCCCGGAGCAAAAGGTGGGAGCTCTGTCTTCCCTATTTCCGCTCAAAGTCCCCATCGAACCATCAAATGCTATCATAGCTCCCGCCGCCACCTCCGATCGGAGCTGTTTGCCTGGGGTACCTAACGACAACACAAGGAAAAACGGTGATATATATGGAGAACTCGGCGCCGCTAATAACGTCAGGTCCGCCCACTTCGGCTTTGCTTTCGTGTTTCTATTCCCCTTCTTTCATTCTTCCCAATTCACTTCATTACGTGTGTTTCTATACAGCTCGACATTGGACTTCGATCCGACAGAGTACAACAGGTGCCAACATCCTACCAGGTCGACACATCACCTTGGCTGCGCTTCCTTGACTGGATAGTAGCAGCTCATGTCCACCATGGGCATCATGAAGTTTACAAAAAAGTCCGCAGATAGACCTGCCGAGACACCAGTCGCGAATGACCCGACGCCTGGAACGAGCGCCTCAAATAGCGACACCGAGCAACCGAAGGATGACACCGACTTCCAAGAAGTGCCGGCTGGTACCGTCGAGAAGGGAAACATCTTCGATCAAGGTGGAAAAAATTACCGAACCCTAGGCCGGTGGGATACCATCCTTATCCTCTTCACAAATCAGCTCGGTCTTGGTATTCTGTCACTGCCGTCTACTATCAAGACCCTTGGGATCGTCCCCGGAATCATCGCCATCCTCGGTATCGGCGCGCTTTCTTGGTATGCGGCGTATGAACTGCTGCAATTCTATCGCAAACATCCCAACGTTGTCAGCATCGTCGAAATGACACGGATTGTGGGCGGCGCATGGTTTGAGACGCTGGCTGGCCTTCTTATGATGATCCAGGTTGTTTTCGTCGTCGCATCAGCCACCGTCACGCTCTCCGTCGCGTTGAACACGCTCAGCAGCCACGCTACTTGCACCGTCATCTGGATCCTCGTGGCCTGCATCGCGTGTTACGTCCTATCCATCCCGCGAACCATGAAGTTCGTTTCCAAGGCCGGAATCCCCAACGCGATCAGTGTCGTCTCAGCCTGTTTGATCGTTTTGATCAGCTTGGCCGTTACCGGCCCTGCTATTGCGCCTGAGGGTTGGCACAAGGAGATCAAGGTGGTTGGCAATCCTACGTTTCGTGATGGGCTCAACGCTTGCTTGAGAGTTGTCTTTTCCTACGCCGGCACTTTCACATTTCCGTAAGTCAACTTGGATAACTCGCAAATGACCAATGCTAACACTTGCAGATCTTACATGGCTGAGATGAAGGATCCTGCCCGTGACTTCCGTTTCGCGTTGGCTGTTCTTGAGATTGGCAGCACGCTGTTCTATATCGTCATGGCCGTCACCCTTTACTGTCTCGCCGGCGATCTCACAACCTCTCCAGTTCTCAGCGCTGCTTCTCCAATCCCTGCAAAGGTCGCCTATGGAATTATCCTCCCAGCCGTCGTTGCCACAGGGCTCTCCATCGGCCACACGGGCTGCAAATACGTCTACGTTACAGCGATGCGACAAATGCGATCCACTCACCAGGTCACAGACAACAGCGTCAAGTCTTGGGTCACCTGGATCTTGTCCATCACTGTCTTCTGGGCCCTCATCTTCGTCATCGCCAACGTCATCCCCATCTTCGACTCGATCCTCTCCATTACCTCGGCCACCACTATCCCTTGGTTTACATATGGCTTCGCTGCCATTTTCTGGCTGCATCTCAACAAGGGTCTTTATTTCTCGACATGGCAAAAGTCACTGCTTACTATTGTCAACGTTCTCATGATCTGCCTAACGCTCTTCCTCAATGCGGGGGGATTATGGGCAGCTATCACTGAGCTGTTGGACCTCTTTGAGAATAGCAAAGATGGTATTGGGGGAGTTTTCTCATGTGGAGATAACTCTATCTTTTAATTTAGTTGCTGCAACGTATAATCCCATTTTCATGTTCTAATTATCCAAAGAGTCTTGTTCAGATCTTTTGTAGTGTTGAACTGTATTTGCTGAGATCACTATCATGCGCGTATTCTTAATGTCAGACGTGGACCTAGCGCTATACATATTGGGTTCAATTGCAGAGCCTAATAGCCACGTCTCTCCTAGACCCCGTCGACCGCCTACTGTAATGCTTCAACAATCCTCAAAAGGGACTGTTTAGGAAGGGTATGTACTGCTGCGAACACGTCGTGTTGGATGACGGAACCACGCCTTGATAATATGCCTGAACATGCTTAGCGTAGCATTCAGATGCTCCTTGGTTGATAACTGTATGCTGTTTGGAGAAAGCACACCCCGCGGATTAGCTTCTTGTTTACATAGGTTGCCGGATTGAGATTCGGTTTACTTACACCAACGGCTTCCTGCAGTAGAAGCGCGGATCCGGGAAATCGAGAAGAACTCCTCTTCGCCCTGGGAGAGTCAAGTCAGCGAGGAATATACCAGATGACGAGATAAGTACGTGACATACGATATCAATGGCGTTATGGGGTCTATGGTGTTGCTCGCAAATACGATCGGGAAGGATGTTGGCTTATCGAGTCCAATCTTGGGACCTGCGTAGAAGAAAGTGGTTAGAATAGTGCCAATCAGAAAATACCCTTGCTCAGAGAGAGTTTCAGAATGCGCAGACTGAGAAATAAGAGGAAGAAAAGGGATGTGTACCATGAACCAGCATGCTATCAGGCAACTGCGTACGGAAAGATCTGCATAGGATAGAATCCACGTAGATGGGATATATGTCGCCAATGTACTTGCTCTTTCGAACCGTGTACTCGACGTAACTCTTGAACTTTTCGATGGTAGTCAGACTGTTCGTCTTAGATGCATCAGAGCATTGGATGACGTGGTTGGCATCAGTCGCAATAATGGAATTTTCAAATGTTCCCGCAAGAGCAGAAACGTTCCCGTGCTCGACTTGATGGAGGACCTCGGCCATGTCAGGAAAACTAGCAATTGGGGTGTAAATGGCATTGAGAAAAAGAGCCTTCAGGTCCGAGTAGGTGACCATTGCTGGCAGAGTTTGAGCTTGGGCTCCGCTGATCGGGACTGGATGGTTCTGAAGTTGATGAATGATGTTGTCCAATCTAGCAGTGATGTTCTTTGGCGTAGGTCCCCAGAAGGAACACTTTTCAGGACCCGCGGAGTGGCACAGTTTTATGAACTCATCCATGGCCTCGTCCATCTGATCAACATTGGCAGTGTAGGCATTGCGGTAATACAGCTCTGCGTCCACAATACCATCGAGTATCATCCTTCCTACCCGGTTGGGAAACATGGATGCGAAAGTGGCCCCAATGGCAGTGCCGTAACTGATACCATAAGCCCAAAGTTTGGCATCTGACGGCTTCTTTCCGGACAATCTGCCCTCGGCTTCGACGAATGTGAGCAAATCCTGAGCGACCGCCGGCGTGGTGACATAGTATCCATGAGGAGACTTTGTCTTGACAGCGTTGTTGCACCACTCTCCGTAAATGGAACTCGAATAGTATTGTTCCTCGAGTGACGTAGACGAAACGTTGGTAACACCTGTGTTGTGCAGCCGTTGAAAGGCCGATCTTGCTTCTGGATTGCCTGAGAAGCAGTCAAGGCTAGGCCCACTGTTGTTCACACCTCGGGGGTCGAAAGAGACGATGTTGTACTGTTCCCCAAACAGCTGCTCCGCGATACCTGCACTTGAAAGAAGGAGGTCGATACCAGAGCTACCAGGGCCGCCTAAGAAGTGTCAGAATCAATTCCGATGGAATTGTAGTCTACGTTGTGGGGTGAGCGGATTATGAGGGGGTTCTTACCGGGGATGAGGAGAATGCTTGGGGACTCGGCGGTGGCATTCTTACCAGCCAGCTTCAAAAAGGCGATGGATGTGGTGCCGAGACTTTTGTTTGAATGGTCCAAGGGGACTTGCAGCCTGGAGCAAGTGAAAGTGTCGAAGCATGGTTTCCACGTGAGCTTGGTGGATGGTTTAATCTTATCATGTTAGTCAGAAGGAGCTCGAGATTCTTGGGCGGAGAGTAGATAGTGGCTCGAGAAAGGGTTTCGGCAGATTGAAACTTACATTATCAAATTCATAGACCATGTCCTGACTATGGCAACTTGCTGTTTTGCATCCCAGGCCTAAAACTGTGAGAAGAACGAGAGCGTGGGCAAGTCGCTTCATTGTTGTTCTTAGAGAGCTTCTGACTGTGTGTTTTTTGGTGTATTGCTGGCAGGAAATGAAGTGATGGGAGACTTGTGACTCCAGTCAAAAGCTTGGAACGGTAGGCACTATTTATGTCAATTACAAAGTGTCGAAGACACTCGTCGATCAAGTTGGTTCAATTGGTTAGATAGCTCCATGGTGATACTACATGTCTCCCATCCTTCTCCACCTGTGCGAACCAGCCAATCGCTTTTGTGTAAGCTACTATATCAGCCTCTTCCTCAACCGCGCACGCAAGATCACGGACAGCGTGGCTGTGCATTATGATGACGGCAGGGACGGGCATGTCAGCATGCCTTCGTTGAGTGACCCCACCTGTACGAACGGTCCAATCAGCGGGTTATTCTCTCCCTGGTCGATGGGCAGACATGCCGGGACTACAAGAGTGCGAAAAGCCACTCGTCTCATCTTAGCCCATCCATGCCCAGACTCCCAGATCCTCTAAGGAGACATCGGCCCACGAAGACAAATCAATCAACGCGCGTGCACCAATGGACAAGATTCAGAGTGACAAGAATGCCAAGATGGCCAACCAAGCCTGGAGAAAAAAGCCTCGCCAGTTCGCTCCAAAGTCAAGACAAGGCTGTAAAACTTGCAAGTGAGTCTTGGCCCTCGATCTACATTTCTCATTGCTTGCTCGTTACGCGGTATAGTGATAGATCTGTATTCACGTGGAAGCCTAACTGACCTATGCACCTCAGAATAAGACGAGTCAAATGCGATCTGGCCCGGCCATCATGCTTGAAGTGCAAGTCCACAGGCCGCACTTGTGACGGCTATACAGAAGCATCTCCCTTCGACGATAAATTTGGCGGGTCACATATTCTTGACAGCAGTCGCCCTTGCACAACGATCGCTACATACCAGCTCAACCAATGGCAATCGCCCATAGAAGACTCAGGCCTCCGTATGCACAACCCCGGACCTTTCATGGTCTTACCAGTAGCCGGACCAGCACTGACAGACGCAATGTCCTTTTTCGATCACGTTTCGATCAAGCATCTGAACAAATACCAACCCAGCGACGAACCATGGCGCAAGACACTCATGTATTTCTCCCAGACAGTGCCGTCTGTGAGATATGCCGCCATTGCCCTATCCTTGCTGCATCGTAACTACATACATGGCACTTCTGCCTCGAAAGACCTACGGCTGACGGATAAAGAGGCTCCGCTGCTTTACTATAACATGGCCATTCAGCATCTTCTGAGCCAAGATTTAACTGGTCACGATAGTGTTGAAAGAACAGCCATTACGCTCCTGGTCTGCTATCTCTTTACCTGCTTCGACCATCTGGCGGGCAACGACGTACAAGCATTGAAGCATTTACGCGGAGGCGTGGAGCTCTCGCGCCATTTAGACAAGGGCATGTTCGACACCGTCAACGCCCGCGTCAGCTCGACAGACCTTCGAATGCTCATGAGTCAGGTCACAAGTCAAATTCGTCGCCTTGATATGCAGGCTGTGATGTTTGCACTTGACTGGACTCCCGCAGACATCCAAGAACCAACGATATGGCAGCTTATGCCCTCTGATATCACCTTTCGGTCTATCGGCCACGCTACAGACTCCATACAAATGCTTGTAGCTCAGTCGATAAGACTGCGAAACACAGACGAACAAATGTACCCGACGGGTAAGGTAACGTCGCCCGATTCGCAGTCATCGCCGAAGGATATACTTCTTGACCAGCTAGAAACGTGGCTGGGTCTCTTCGAGAATATGCTTCAGCTGCAATACAGTTCTCATGAAACGAATTCTGATGGTAACACGCTCATAACTCTGCTACGACTACAGCATAAAATTGCGTGGATATTCACCAGTAGCTATGGACCTGGCAAGGAAATGGAGTACGACGCCTTCCTTCCTGAGTTCCAGCAATGCGTCGCAATGGCGAGTGACGTAGCAGCAGCTCACGAGCAGTATTCTGGGTCACTAAATCCAACTTTCACACCAGAGATTGGAGTCCTTCCTGTACTTTACATCATCGGGTCCAAATGCCGACACTCCCTCGTCCGGCGCGAGGTCCTAGATATCCTGCGACGACAGTCCATACGGGAGGCTGTTTGGAATAGTATTTGTACGGCTAGGGTAGTCGAGCGGGTTATCGAGATTGAAGAAGGTGGATTTGAGAAGGGGATGATGCCAAGCATGGAACAGATTGCCGTCTGGCAGAGGATCGAGGCTTTGTCTTGGACAAATGTTGTCAGTGGGCATTCTGCACCGAGATTGGATGTGACGTATACGTTCTGTGGAAAGGAAGGGATACATACCGAGGTTCTTATGATATAATACTCGGTGTCACGATGCGGTCACGGCCCTCTATTTGTGACTTATGTAGTAAAGATGAATTTAAGCCGAAAAGTAATAGAGTCAAAATTATGCGAAGTATTCTCGAAGGCCGGCCTACCTCACTTGCATGCATTGTCAACACCTCTTTTACTTAATAGATTTACGGGACCAGTGTATAAGGTCTGAGTTATGGCTTGGACTACCCATGTTGATATAACCAAAGAGAAGTCTATCTATCTAGAACTTCACTTAGTACACCATCAGATATGACTTACCGATCTCCATAAAGCCTTTGTAGCTATTTCCAACAATGGAGAGCATGCCAGCAACGCCGGCCAATGCCCAACACCATGAGAGAAAATCCCATCAATGTAGCGGCGCTTATTGCCTGATGGTCCCAATCCAATGATGTGCAACCTGAAATATGACTATCGTGGTGAGCGTAGTGCCTCAAGTTTGTGGTCCAATTTGCTTAGTGGTATGAGACTTGGAAGGATGAGCATAATGATTGAAACAAGAAGAAACCCCAGGACATTAAAAAGGCGGTATGCTCGTTGCATGCAACCTCTCTTTGGCCGGTCACTCATTTGAACGTCGATATGCTGGTATGGAGACTTCTTTCTCTAACTTTTGAACTGTTCGTATATCTCGTGAAAGGGTATGAGAAGGAGTACCATCCATGATATTTGATGCACATATCTCGTGGTGAGTTCTTCATATGTACCAAAGTTATCAATAAGTATAAATAGTAAGTTCTGATAGATAGTGAGATCTTGTTAACCGAAAGGATTGGAAGCGAATAATTACCGCAAGGAAAGTTGGTACCAAAAAGGCTCATGAGCTGAAGGTCATCGAAGTGGAATCGCTTCTTAGCGAGTAGCTACGAAGAGATGTCATCCGTCTTATCAAAGCTTCCCTAGTCCACGATACGTCTTCTAGCTGGTGTTTAAGGGTTTCGATCTCCTGGCTGAATTGTACGATCGATTGCTTCAGCTCTGGGGATATTGTGATGTTGTGGTGAGGGTGCGCAACTTCTTGCGTACTAGTACGTAAGGAGTGCATGATGGCAGAAGTGCATGGCTGAGGGGCCACGTAGCACCAAGTTCAACACTGGCCGAAATTCGTATACTGCCTGTTTAAAGGTGACTGAACAACAACACGCCTACCAGGTCTTGCTCTGCGCGCACTTCTGTGCGTTCCCTCACATATTTCACAGCCTTGTGCGACTTGGATACGGCGGCCAAGGGTGCAATAGGAGTTCGAAATAGTTACACTGCATTTAGTGATGATGCTTATAATTGGTATTCTTACATCAAGTCATTAATGTCTTGCAAGGGGATGTAAAAACCTTGGCTTTATTGGGTAAACTTATACAGAACTCCTCATAACGTTGGAGGTGGGGTGGGAGCATCCATGCTCGTCCCATATACACCTGTCAAGTAATTCTCTTCATGCCCTGCAAGCCCACCATCACCACTCCTCTTCTTTTTTCTAGTGGCAACTCTATGTTCTCATCCAGCTTGTTCTGCAGCACGTTTCTGATCGGCTGATCTATTTCAGCGAGCAATTCTTCATTCTTCTGGATGGCCAGTACGGTCCATACCTGTGCAGCTCCCTTAACCATCAGCCGCTTGCGTTCCACGGGGCGTATTTTGCTCCTTGGCCCGACAGAATATCTGGTACGCGCCACCGATATGTCTAAAGACTCTAGGCTCACAATCCTTGGCTATCGTCTCGTGTGACGTACCTAACGTGTCCCACCACCGTGACGAGTCTGGGGGAGCAGAGCACCTAATCATGTGAAACATGTGGTATATCGGCGACTCCACGAAATCTCCGGGTCCAACAGACTGAAACACAACGTCGATAAAATCAATGTTAACACCGCACAGGCTTGCCATGTTGACAAAAAGCTGAAGATGAGACAAGTACTTGCGGTAAGTTTGGCAGGCTTGCATCAAATCTTCCAGGGGCTAACCTTTGCCGACAGCCCTGCTCTCAATTTTGAAATATAAGTCCGTCCACACGACATGGGTTACCAAGGGCCTTCTGAACAAGGCCAAAGCGACACTATTGAACAATTTGTGAGTCGACGGGTGGCTCTGGGTGGAGCTGGTGCCGAGTTCTGTGAGCACATGCTTCTAGAGTGTTTCTATCGTGGCAGGCCGCCATATAGAAGGAGTGGCCTCGAGTGGCATATCTTGAAAATCAGGGAGTAAATAGGGATCACTCCGCACCTGGATACGGCCGAAGAAGCCCAGGTAACCGAGAAATACAAGGCGCTGATTGAGAAGCTGTTTTCAGGCGAGCAGCATTTCTGGTCGAATACACTTCGCTGCGTCGGATTGGTCATTGAATGGGCTGCTGATGGGACCAGGGCTAGTGCCAAGGCCAGTGACATAGAAAGGAATGGCGAATTTGTATTCCGCGGCGCCCTCTCGATTCATGATGGGAACGACGATTCTGATAATCTGAATCTAGAGTCTCGAGTATTGATGAAGACGATGATGATGATATAGAGTGGATCTGGAGGGCAATAGTGTTGAGAAGGTGAGCTATGCAGGCACTGGCAAATTACGGGAAAGTGCAGGTGCAGTGTCGAATTCGCTGGCATCTACCTTGTTGTCGATATCAACAACATGAAGTACTCTATCAACCGTGCTACGCCCGGTCCTTCGTACAGAGCAGGCACTTCATCCTGCCGCTGTGGTGGAAGACAGTTCTACGACAAGACCTGAGTGAGCTGGCTTCTTTCCGGTTACATTTCCACACCTACCGTCTTTGACTAACGAACCCTTGTCACCTATGCCACCGCCCATAGTCACCACAGCAAGTGCATACTGGCCATCGACGCAGTTAAGCTCTCGCTAAAGCAAGCACTATACTTCAGCTGACAGTTCAACCAGGCAAAGCGTCAACTCAAAGGGCTTAGACTCACCGTCAGCTATCTGGATCGCCAGTGTAATTTGCTTAATCCATGTCAAAGCCCTGTCAGTGTGGATCCAGCCGCTGTCAACGGTGGAATCGGTGACGATGCATGTGTTAGCCCCAGCCGGACACGAGACTAGCGATATTCATAGCTTTGCTTAGACTAAGCACTTTGGTTCGGTAGACCAGCAGTTTTTAACAAAGCTTTTCCCGTGCTCTGGTCCCTTGTCCTGTATATCCGATCTGATGGCTAACGGAGAGGAATGTGCCTTTCGCCACTCCAGATTCACGCATTCCTCCTTGCAATTACCACCAGATCAATCATCCAATTTCTGAATTCTACCGTATGACGCACTACTATTTCTAGTTCATCAATAACATTCTTACCTATAAACCGTTGTTCACGACTCGTGGCTAGTTACCGCGATTTTTCGGACCTTTCTCCCGTTGTTTGTTAGTCAAGCTCTTCCTTCGGCAGCATAGCTACGCGGAGGAGGTCTACCGGTAGACTCACGTTTATTTGCATGTAGCCTGAGGCCTATAGAAATCTTTTACGTCTGCATCTGTGTTTGTCAAGATGCGCTGTTGAAATTGGATGTGAAGGGTGATAGGGCTGAGGGAAATGCTGTACCTTGCATGAATGAAGCTACCTCCCATGAATAATTATCTGTAGTCGCGTTTTCCATAGGTGACAAAGATTACGTTTCGTCAGTATCGAGCAGTATAACTGAGCGAAATCACAAAATAAGGGTGGCTATTGAGATATTCTCAATTCAATGAACAAGCGCTTCAGATAACCTACGGCGATTCTCAGGTTTAGAAATGGACTGCTCTGCTTCCACCACAGTTAACTTGAACAATAGTAGCTAGACTTTATCCTGTTCGTTGACTCCTGGATTTCATTACGGATGCCTTAAGCTTAAATGGTGTGCAACAGTAAAAACATTGCGCATTCATTTCCGCATGAGTTGGCCGAGCCTCCGGAAAGCTGGGTCAGGGCAAAGTATGGTCTACTGCAATGGGGCACACGCGTTCTATGATTCGACCATTGTAAGCATAGGCTACAATTCTGAAGGATCGTTAGGTGAAGGCCTGTCCTCGTTTGCTGGAATTGGTTACCAAGAAAATGAAACTTTTATGCCATTGTTTGGGATTTATGTGCAAGTGTCGCACTATGGTTGTGTGAATGTCATAAACTTAGTGTTCATCATCAAATGGAAACGACCAACCATGAATTGGTGCGATATTTTTACTTCAATAGCGCGACAAGACGCGGTAATTTGCTGCATCCTATTCCCATCAATCAACTTGTCGTATTCCACTTTGCCATCATGTATTTCCCTCTATTGCCCTACCCTGGATCAATCCAATCTCTCGGAACGACAGCGCCACCACCTTTCTGTCCGCGTCCCGCCCGTCTGGACTGATACTCGCATTCGCCCGAGCAATCGGCCCAAGCTGCTGGGACTAACACACTAGATGGTGATGGCTGGCTGATGCCTTAGCTTGAGGAACTTGCTGGTAGCGTAGGGGGCCGGGCTTTCAGAGCGGCTCCCCTAATGCGCAAAATAGTTCGCGGGGATAGAACCAACGGCTTCACGGGGGTTTTAGCATAGATTCTCTTAGCTGATCGATCTAAATCGTGGCGCCATGTCCGAGCTCTTTTGCATTGTGACTGGTCGTTGTGGTGGGAGAAAGTTGTCTGTTGAGCGTGGGTTCGCGAGACGATGGTCGTGTTTGCGAAGAACAATAACATCTAGAATGCCACTGAGGAAGAAGAGAGTTTGGAGATTGTGATTCTGAACATGTGCTAAAAGGAGTTAATTTGGACAAAGCTTATTAACGAAAGAAGCTGTATAACGGGCCAACAGAACTCTTGGGTTACGCAAGCCACTTTCATCCAATGCAGACTACGGATGCCGGCATCAGAGTTCAGCAAGCCCCTGGCCGCATGCTTACTCGTGTCTACGGGCCGTGCGGTGCGGGAGATGCGGTTGTTGGCTTCAGCCTTGAAGAGCATGATGGGCTGGCTTGTCGAGCAGAAATTAGACAAGAGCACAGTCAAACACAGTTATCTTGCTGGTGGGTGTCGCACTCGCCCGTCCCGTGCCGTCATCCATCGGAGCCCGTCTTGCATTTCCCGACCAGATCTAGGTTGACCGGGTAGCATGCATGCGAGATCCGTAGCCGCAGGGTAGTATTTGGCGAGAATACATGGCAATTCACATTTCTCTCCTTTCGCCACGACGTTTTTTTTTTTATACGTTATCTTGCATGCTACTTCTTCTTCTTTTCCCCTTTGCTTTTAGCAGTTGGTTGACGGACACCCGTACAGTTCAATTGGGTGGTGTCTCGCGCGGGGAACTGCCGGCATCATTCCAGCTGTGAAGGCATCTTTTGACCTGGAGGCGCTTTCGCAGGCATGCAAGTCTCGGCTCCCAACGTGACACTGAATCAATGCCCAAAAAGCAAAATTCTTAATCAGTCTCAGTTGGCAGCATGCTCAACGGTGCTTTACGTCACTTTTGCTGATTGATGTCTCTTCCTGCGAACTCCCTTGCATGCAAATGACGGGAGAATTCTGGAACACGGATAGGTAGGAAGAGACACTGCAGGACCTTGCCAAATGCTGTCTGAGGCGGGTCGGGATGTGGAATGGAGACAGCCCTTTAACTCTATTGTGCACCAGGGGCCTGGAATGCGGCAAGGCTGTCAGAATGCCTGTTTAGGGAGCATCGGAAAGCTTATCAGAGTGCCATTTGCGATATGGGGAAGAACTGCGCGCCTCCAAAGTAAAAGTGGTGCGCAAAAAACAAGCACGTCAGGCTGTGGAACGGTCCCGGTTCTTTGGATCCAGCATTTGACAGCTGAGTTGTCACAATGGTGTCGCTCGCTTGTATGAATAAAACAGGGAACGGGGAAAGGAAAACGCAAGTTGGAAAGTAGGGCAAGATAAGTTATGGAGTAGCTGACGTTGAGATATTCCGCTACAGATCATTTACGACAGGTCTTCTTCTTGATGGTTCACGTCAGAAGGAAACCTGTCGCAAGGGAGAGAAGCTCATGACAGTTTTCCAGCTTTCAACCACCCTCGGCCCCCTTTCTTTTTCGGCCGCCGGACTAGTTCCAGTGGAGCTCACGCCTAACATCGCGCGCGCGATGTTTATTCCGGAGTAAGTTAAGTCAGATTCGATCTCTAGAGGGGGTGACCAAGCTCGGGGCTTATTGTTGGTGTCTGGACTTGGGAGTTCGGAGTGGGGTGCAACGTAGCCTAGACCTCTTGGGCTTTACTTTTCCCCTTGCATACGCATACCGCAATCCACGTGGCAGTTGGGTTTACCTTATCGCGATGGAGATGCTTTTGTACAGTGCTGCATTGTGTTCTGCTCGTGCGGTATCGAACTGTGCTGAGGTTAGGAGGGCTGTTGTGGCTACCCTATTGCTGCGAGGGACCCCTGCTGGAGGTGACATGGATAATATTGGATATGGCGTTTAGCAGGATGCCCCCCCCCCCGAATTCACCATGTGCCCCGACAAATTGCCATTCATGCGAAACAAGGTAAAAGAGCCGTCCGATGGAAATGTCATTGTTGCTGTGGAGTTTGCGATCAATTATGCGTCCAACGAATCTGCTCGGTTATCGCATAGATTCGCGTGGGGAAGTCCAGGGGTCCGAAACATCAGCGCACCGTAGAGACAGGGAGTTTGCCCGTTTTCAGGTGAGCAATGCGCGAGGGATCAGCGCAAAGCGGCAGGGTTATATGAACGAGGCCTTTCCTTTCCTTTCCTTTCCATTCCTTTCCTTTCCGTTCTCTACGTTTGATAGACCAATTCTTTGCCAAAACCCTCCTGTTTCCCTGTTATCAGTCCCAGGTGGGCGTCACGACTTGCCGCGTCGCTCCTGTAGCGCACCTCAGCTTGCAGTCACTTCAATGATAGTTGATAGCACATGAGGACAGCGTCTAGGCACCCTTGCAATCCAATAGAAGTGAAACGCCTCACATCCATGGATGCTCAGGCGCCACTGACCGAAAGTGGACCGCCGAATAAAATCCCCATTGTCGTAAAGGTGCAGATTCTAATCTCAGATCCATCCAATAGTCGTGAGCAGGGGTAAATAATCCCGGACTCTGGGATCTTGGAAGAAAAAAAGACAGAGATTTGTAAGATCGTGATTGTGTCGATCTCGGCCCAAGTCGATTTGTCGGCCTTTGCGCCATGCCGTCAAGCCTCGGCGGGCCGGCGTACTCTGGCCGTGTACTGGCGAATTGGCTCGTACATTTTCGGGGGTTCATCCCGGCTTGGACACACTTTGCTTAGCGTGCTACTACGAAAGTTTAATGGGTGCCTATCGGATCCATTCTGCTTTGGCCCGCCCTCTCGTGTGGTGTAGACCGCGCCGTACCTCGTTACCCAACCCAATCCTCTCTGTTCAGCCGTGGTATTGTTTCCAATCTCTGTTTAGCTTCTTGTCCGAGCGCGCATCTATCTATTGCTTCTGTGGATGGTAGCACTGCGCCCCTCGAAGGCTCGCGATTCCCCTCGTTGGGTGTCTCCCTCGCAGTATCATCTTGTCATTGCCCTGCTTGGCCCCGTGTAAATCCTCGTCCTTGCAGTGCATGCCTGCTGAAAAATCCTACACGGATTTCGAGCGGGTAATCAGTCCCGCCTTCTCTCTCTCTGTAGCTGCTGTATCAAGACTAGCCACGGAGTAAGCTGCAGTGTTTTTACACGAGAGCCGAAGGATGGATGCTCCAGGGGTACACACTATTGAACCCCGCCCACGTCAAAGCGTAGATCCCCTCTGTAGCAGGGGTCCCCCCCTCCCCTGTCTAGACCTGTCTCTTGGGTTCGTTCCCCTACAGCTCGCGAGTGATGGAGGGGAAGCAGACGGGACTGGTCCCCCATTTGAATCTCGGGGGCGTTAGTGTGACGGCGCTAGAGGGCCAAGGCTGTTTAGGCCGGAACATCCGTAGCGCGCTACACAACATCTGCAACTCTCTCACACTCACCCACAGTCAATCACTCACACGTACGCGTTCGCCCCCTGAGAAAACACCCTCCACGGCGGCTCGACGCTCTAGCCCACGCTAAGCTCGGACTGGGGGCTCGAGGGTTTGACAAGAAACACAATGTCACATACCGCAGGGTTCAACTTGGCTTCCGTAGCCTGCAATGGCTACAGTGCGGTACCTGAGCCACGACTGGCATGCATTCTATAAGTTTTTAGCAGAATGGAGCTGGGCTTGAAAGCCTCGAGGGCTCGACTTGGGTCCATAAAGGCTGTTGCTCCCGCTTTCATTTCCCTCTAAAGAGCCCATGCCCAACGTGTCTTGAGGTTTAATAATGACCACACAACTCGCCCTGGGTCCTACCGCAGAGAGACTAGAAAGAGTTAACCAGGAATACTCTTTCATTGAAGCTTTGGCTATTGGTCCCCGCTCGTCCTTCTCTCTCGTGTCCAACGAAGCCCTCGGTCTCCCCTCGTCTCCCACCAGAACAGTTCTTCCCGCCACCGTGTCTCCCATCGCCCAGGCCACACCCGCCGTGGTTCCCCCTCGTCCCAGGACTCCTCCCCAGCAAAAACGTGCTATCCCTGCTCCTGCCCAAGCCCACGTCCCCTCGAGTCCCGCCAAGAGCCTCGCCGTGCCTGCCAGTTCATCCCGCTCGTCGCAGAAGACGAACGCCGTCACTACCGTGGCCACAGTTCCCCGATCGCTCAACAGCAAGAAGAGCACCGTCATGTCCAACTCCACAAAGGCGCAGGGCTCGTGCCTCGAGCTCTGCCACAAGACCACGGCGCTCGGCGACCGCATCTCGGTGCGCATGCTGGAGTATCTCACCATGGTGACCAAGCAGCCCCACGGCCTCGACGTGCTTGCCCACGATTTCCTCGACACGTGTGAAATCCTCTTCTCCATCGAGGCCGGTCTCGGGGAGTGCATTCGCAACCAGCAGACGTTCCCTGCCGATGTCATCTCGGAGTTGAATAAGAAGTTCCGCGTCACGCAGGCTGACTTCCAGCTCCTCGATCAGCTGCTGGGCAAGTTTCTTGAGAACGAGCGCAAGGGTGCCATGGGCCGCATGCGTCGTGGCTGGGGCCGTATCTTTGGTGATAACGATATCGAGAAGATGATCAGTGCGCTTGGTCGCACGCGCGAGAGTCTCCGTATGAGCGCCCTCATGTTCCAGTGGAGTCTCGGTAATGAGAAGATTGAGAATGAGCTTGGTATCGGCTACACTGGCCTTGCTGCTGCTCTCGACCGTATGGACTCTCGCGCTGGTGTCGCGCCCCGGTCAAAGGTCTCTGATGCTGGTGCTTCACAATATCGACCTTCATCTGCGTCGCAACATCGCGGTGTTGAGAGCCATTCCGTGTCCAATGTCTCACAGCCGCCGTTGCCTCCTCTCCCCTGGACTGAGCGATCCTCTTCCATGCAGAACGACCCTCTTAATGCTGGCCTCCACAACGATGCTCGCTCATTCAGCGGCCACCATCTCACCACTGCCAGCTCCGTGCACTCCAACGAGCGATACCACTCTGGCACGACAGCGACATTCGATCGCATGAGCGCCTTTGACGAGAACCACGAGACACGTTCGCATCACACTAACATTTCAGACAGTGAAGTTTCTCTCGAGGAGCTCTCTGGTCTTGATCTCAACGGTGGAACAAAAGTGGTGCGACTCAAGGCCGATCCCTTCAGCATGCCTCGATGGAACCCCAGAAACACCGTCGGTGCCGATGCAGCTAACCTTAAGACTGCTCTCCTCAACGCTGTTCGCGGCAAGAACCACAAGCTCATTGAGCAGCTCTTGGATCGTGGCGTGTCTCCCAACACCGGCCCTGATCATCTGGCTCTCAAGGAGGCTGTCATCAACAGCGACGCTGAAGCCGTTCGTCTACTTCTTCTCTTCGGCGCTGACCCCAACGGACACGACCGTGACGGTGTCACACCTCTCTTCGCTTCCGTCGAGAGGTCCTTCATCTCCGGTGCCGTTCCTCTCCTCAAATACGGCGCCGATCCTCGCTTCGCCCTCGGCCCCGACAACGAGACCGCCCTGGCTGCCGCTTGCATCGCCAGCAAGGTCAACTTCGCCCACCTCCTCTTGATCTACGGCGGCGACGCCAACCAGCTCACCGCCTCCGGAGAGACCCTCCTCAGCAGCGCCATCAACAAGAAGACGCCCAAGAAGTTCATCGATCTCATCCTAGACTACGGCGCTGATCCCGACGGCAAGAGCCGAGAAGGAAAGACTGCTCTGTTTGAGGCCATTCAGAACTCCCGTGTCGATATCGTCGGCAGTCTTCTCGACCACGGCGCAAACCCCAACCTCCCTGGTCCCAAGCACATGCTCTGGCCCGCCACTTACCAGAGCGCTTGCCTGCAGCTCCTCCTTGCCCACGGCGCTGACCCCAAGAAGGCTCCTGGTATCATGGAGCTTGCCGTCAGTGTCAACAACATCGAGTCAGTCAAGGTGCTTCTCAACGCCAAGGTTGACCCCAATCTGAAGAAGGACGGCGTCTACACCCCTCTCTGCACGTCCATTCGTGACAACCGACCCGATATCTTCAAGCTGCTCCTCGAAAACAAGGCCGACCCCAACGTTCCCGCCAGCGAGTACCCAGCCTTCAAGTGTATCACACACAACCGTCTTCAGTTCCTCCCTGCCCTTGTCGAGGCTGGTGCAAACCTCGCTTCTCCTAAGGGTATTGTCGAGACTGCTGTCAGTGTCAACAACATCGAGGCTTTGACCTGGCTGCTCGAGAAGGGAATGAGCCCTAACGATAAAAACCCCAAGGGTCACTCGCCGTTGACAACTGCCATCCGAGAGAACAGAATCGATATGGTCGACTACTTGCTCAATCATGGCGCTGACCCCAACGTCCGAGGTCAGGACTGGCCTGTGTGCATGGCGGTTCGCAACCCTCCTGTGCTTCAGCGCATTCTCTCCGTGCTCGCCGAGCCCCGCGCCTTCAAGGGAGTTATGGAGATGGCCGTTGTTGCCAACCAACTCGAGTCGGTTAAGCTCCTTCTCGCAGCGGGCGTTTCCGTCGAGGACAAGAACGGTGGTGTCTTCTCACCGCTCACATCCGCTATCCGCGAGGACCGCAAGGACATTGTGTGGTTCCTCATCAACGAGGGCGGCGCCGACATCAACGCCCCTGGCGAGCATCTCCCTGTGGTCAAGGCCCTCCGCCGATACCGCGGCGACGGCGAGATCCTCGAGTTCCTCCTCGAGCACGGCGCCGACCCCAACAAGCTGTACCGCGGCTGGAACGGCGTCATGCAAGCCGTCGAGAACGGCGACGAGCAGATCCTCCGTCTGCTCGGCGAGAAGACTGGCTTCGACCTCGAGGTCAGGGACGAGCTTGACCGCCCGATTACCGAGATTGCTGCTTCAAGAGGATGGGATGAGGCTGTCGAGATTCTTCAGGAGTACGCTATTGCAAAAGCCACTTAATTCATATTGCGACACGACAATGTCCACTGTAAGATGATGAATGCTCTGGGTCTGGGGAATTGGGGATTTATCTGGAGTCTGCGAAATTTGCTTTTCCGGTTATATGGGAAATGGGAATGGTTGCTTAGGTCTTTTGTCTTTTATTATATCCTCTGTTTAGGCACAGGCACTTTTTTGTTTTCTGTTTCTTCATATCCCATTGGTATAGTACTACCACCACTGCATTGCTTAGTTTGCTGATACTTTTTCTTTGTCAATTTATTTAACTATGATAAACCCGATCAGTTTGAAATATTAACAATTGAACTCTTTGAGATGAATGGCTTCAAATGACTGAACTGTAGTGTATGTTTAGTAGCTCTACCTGCACCAGGCTTCAATGGCGAGGCACTGCTCTCTATAATTGGGGCCTACAATTGAGGTCGGCATGATGGTATATCCCAGCCTTATTTGACTCAACCTGACAGTCTCTTTAACATTTAGATGGTCTATCAGACTACGCATCTACAGCCTACTTCCCATGTTGATATGGACCGATTTAATCTGTGTGTACGCCTCCAGTCCCGCCTCACCAAGCTCCCTCCCAATACCGCTTTGCTTAACACCTCCGAACGGCACACGAGGATCACAATCCTGACTGCTATTGATCCAGACCATTCCAGCCTCGATCGCAGCCGCTACCCGATGCGCCTTCTCCAAGTTCGTCGTGAAAGCAGCAGCGCCGAGACCATAGGTGGTATCGTTCGCAAGCTCAATGGCCTCCTCTTCGGTCTTGAATGTGGAAATCACCACAACCGGCCCAAAGATCTCCTCGCGGAATACGCGCATGGAAGGCTTTACGTCTGTGAAAACGGTGGGGGAGATGTAGAAGCCCTTGTCTGAGTCTCCGACTTTGAGAGGATGACCGCCAGCGGCCACTGTGGCGCCCTCCTTCTTACCGATGTCGATATACTCCAGAATCCTCTCGTATTGCACCTTTGACACTTGCGGTCCTTGGTAAGTCCCCTTATCCCACTGGTTACCAACTTTGCTAACTGTGTTGAGAGTGTTGATGAACTCCTTGATGAATTTCTCGTAGATGGTCTCCTGCACGAGAATCCGCGACGTCGCTGTGCAGATCTGACCTTGGTTGGACATGATACCGAAATGCGACCACTTAACAGCCTGATCCAGCTCGGCATCGTCAAAGACCAGAAGCGGCGACTTTCCGCCTGTCTCAAGGGTAATGTTCTTCAGTGTCTTTGCCGCAACACCCATAATGCTAGCAGCCGTGGCCGTGGAACCTGTAAAGGCGATCTTATCGACCAGAGGATGCTGAACTAGCGCAGCGCCTGTGTCTTTACCCAGGCCGTTGACGATATTGACCACGCCTGGGGGGAATCCTGCCTCCTTGATAAGCTCACCCAAGACCAGAAGACTCAACGGGGTCTGCTCGGCGGCCTTGATGACAACTGCATTTCCGCACGCCAGAGCAGGGCCGAGCTTCCAAGTCGCCATTGAAAGGGGATAGTTCCAAGGGATGATCTGTGCGACAACACCGATGGGCTGGCGAATTGTGTAGGCGAACTTCTGGGGTGTTGTGTTGATGGTTTGGCCGAATGTCTTGTCAGCCCATCCAGAGTAATATCGAATAACTCCAACAGCCTCGACGAGATCATTCTCAAGAGTCTCGATATATGTCTTGCCGTTATCCCAAGCATCAATAGTAGCAAAGAGCTCTCTCTTGGCCTCAATCAGATCCGCCAGACGAGCCATGAGCTGTCCGCGGTCAGAGGCGGGGAGGTTCTTCCATGAATCATGGCGCATAGCGGCTTTGGCAGCCTTGACAGCCTTGTCAATGTCATCTGCATCAGCGGATTGCACTGTGGCAATTTCCTCTTCAGTGCTGTTGTTTGTTAGTTAGATGGGGGTCGGGTTAGAGGCATCGAGGGGAGACTTGCGCAGGATCAATTGAGGTTAACGTCTTGCCACTTGACGATGCGACAAACTCATTGCTGATGAATAAACCAGTTGGTTGTGACCACTTGACCCCGTTGGGGGCGGTTAACTCAATTGAAGCCGCCATTGTCTAAGATGTCTTTACAAGGGTCGGTACGGGCTAAGTTGAACTGGAAGATGAACCCTGATATTTGGGCTTTGGGGGAAGGGTCTCTTGTACTTCTAGAGGCGGGGTGTCTACCACGAAAGGAACAGTGAATTCAATATGCAACCGATCACATAAACCGTTGACGAGAAGGGCGATTGTTTCCGTGAGATATCATCGCGGAGACTTTCTCTTTTCAAATACGCATCCACCATCGGTTGACAGGATAGGGAAGTGAAGCCTCTAGCGACGCGCTATACCCCGCATCCCGTCCCCCACAGGGGGTCTAGCTTACAGTGGGCGAAGAAATGCAATCTGACAAGCAACTTGACTGCTACTGGCCAGCGTTTAACAAAGATAAACAGCAGACAGAGGACGAGCGAATTATCTTTTGATTTTTGTCTATCAGTTATTTACTCAAACTCAAAGACTAGCCTTCTTTCGGCTCTCTGCCTCTTCAGCCACAGCCCTTGGAATCTCTACATCGAGGCCTGTCTCGCTTGGCTTCCAGCCTAGCACTTCAGTGGCGCGACGGGGCTTGCTTCTGGCGTTGGTGCCGAAGAAAACTGAGCCGGCGGGGAGCGCTCTGTCGACTTCGGGCTTGTACAGCTCCTCTACTTCTAGTGTATCAATGTGTCCTTGGTCCTTTGCTGCTTTGGCAACTCTGTCCGAAATATCGGCCCATGACTAGGGATATTAGCAATTGTCACACATGTCAAAGAACAAGACTTACAATCTCGCCTACTCCAGGGAGATAAACTCCGTTCTCGCCCCAAAGCTTCTCATCGTCACCACCCTTCGCACCAGCTTCGGCCAGCAGCGTAAACAGCCTTGCAAGGTCAGCGACATGGACGTTTGTCCAACGAGCCAAGCCTCGGCCCGCTCGGACTGCATGGCCTCGCTCGAGGGCCACCTTTGAAAGTGCGGGGATCTGCACGCTGCGCTGCTTGACGGGACCTTGGCCTTTTCCGTAGATGATGGGAGGGAGGACAAGCGCAGTCTTGACAGACGGTGTTTCCTTGGCCGCTTTGAGGATGTAGTTGTCTACGACGCGGGAGTCGTTTGTGAGGATGAGGTCTAGGATTGATGACACGCCGTCGAGATCGTCCCAGACCTCGTCGGATGGCTCACCTGGTTTGAAAGAGGGGGAGGCAAGATCACGAACAGGCAAAAGGCTGGCACCGGAGATTTGAATCAAGTAAGCTGATTCAACCGTCAGCTTTAATACCTATCAGAATAGCAATCGATTGGTTTACCATCAGATTTTCGCTTTTGCAGCCCGCGATGAATAGCCTGCAAAGAAGAAATGTGCTTATTCGACGCAACATCTACGCACGTCAGTAGAACCCCTCGCCAATTCTCAAGACACACCACGTACTCAGTACCACCGATGCCTTTGAAGCCTCCTGTTCCACAAGCTCGCTGTCATCCAAGTCGCCAACCACAATCTGTACTTTGGGATAGGCCTGTGAAATGGTCTCGGCGGCTTTGGCATCGCGCACGAGCGCCGCGACGGTGTACTCCGGGTGACTCTGCGCCAGCTCATGGAGGAGCTGGCCGCCGACGTAGCCGGATGCACCGGTTCTAAGCACATTGTTAGTAACCGGGGTGTGTAGATGCTCGTGGTGGTATTACAGGAAGATTGAGGTCATGTTTGTGCTTATGTGGATTGATGTGAGGTTAGGCGTGGTGTGCTGTGTTCACTGGAGCTACCACGATTGGGGGTTATTTATGCCTTCGTGTTGCAGATTATTATTAAGCTATGCACAACCTGCAATTACGACACTGCGGGGAGAATGGCGCTATGGATTTGCCGTCAATCTTGCTTGCTAATTGCACATGCGCATTTGTTGGCCACGGCGTTAATAAGGAAGTTTATAATCAGAGGACCAGTGGTCGCGGAGACCTGCCTTTTTTGCTCGAATAACGGTTCGTCACTGTGCTTGCTTCCAGGTAAGAAATGCCAAACTTTCATCAGTTGGAGGAGCTAAAACCCCGACGATTGCCGCTGCGTCATGAGGCATATTGATGACCTATCAACTGGGAATTATTGGTGAAACTTGGGAAACTTGGAGGAGTTTGTCTGTGATAGGGTGCGCAAGGTAGACTAGATGTTTCACCAGATGGCAATACGCCGCCAATGCCCTGTGCTTGAGCTTGTGTAATTGATTAACAATGCATGAAGAAATTCTCAGAAACTCTACGATGGATACTAGATAAAATACTTTCTGAGTGATGAGCAGTTTGATTAGACACAGCAAGAGTCCACTGTGCAATCGGCGGCCGGCTCATAGGGGACAAGCAGTGCGGTACTTGGACTTCAGAACAGTAGTTCCTTAACTTAAGCATGTCGCCGGTTAACAGTCTTACTTTTGGCCTCGACCATGATGAACAAGTCAAATATAGCAAACAGGCTGCTTACTCTTCAATCTCAGGAGCGAGGGTTAGCCCAGGCCCAGTTCCTACTACTCTTGCCATCAAAATCATATAAACCGTCCGGTCCGAAATAAACCATGGAAGCTCCAAGACAATCATAGCCGGGATCGCGTGTACCAGTCATCAAAGCTCAAGACTTTGAGGATGTCTAATAGCAGGAATGAAGCGAATGGTTGACTTCAAGGCAACTTGACCAGTGCAACAGAAATGAGATATCCGCTATTAGATCCTATTTCTTTGTGGTGAATTCGGTGGCATGTATCACTCATGCTTTCCATGGCACTAACAAAACCTAATTTGGTTTGTTGTAATTCTCTTTGTTTCTGGATATGCTGCCTTGTGATTGTATATCCCATGAGCGTCTACCGAGGAGGTGATAGCGTGATACCTGATTATCAGTAGTGAACAGATGTGGTATCAAAGCCTTCTCCTCGCGCTGCATATATCTTCACCCACACTCTGACTCTGACCTGCGCAGCTTGTGGAAGATATTTGATAGTGATAAATATCCACGTTGTTGTGAAAACCTGGATGCAATATAATCGACTAGCGTTGGAGGGTGTGACTGCTGAATCGTGGTTTGGCATTGCGTATGTCGATTTCCCATATCGATCAGATGTTAGCACAAACTCGTCTTGTTAAGGAGATACCAGGGATCCAAACACTCCAGTGAATATCCAATGCTGCAACTCATCTGATTGGCATTTAATTGGTTTATGAGGCATGGTACTTGTTAGCTCGAATGCCGCCACACGGCCACTCCGATAAGCAGCCGGCCCACCCTCCACCCCCGCGGAAACATTCCCTTTTCCCTCAACCCTCTCCAATGCAGAAGAACCATATGATGCTGCTCCTGGAAGACAATCTCTCTTTCGATCATCTCATCTCCTTCTTGTGACATCTTCCCCACTTGCCTTTCTCGACATATCCTCCCAAATGCCCAAACAGACGGCCGCAAAGGTCGAGCGCACGCGGACGTTTACCGGTTGTCGCACGTGTCGCAGCAGGCACGCAAAGTGCGACGAGGCTCAGCCCAAGTGTGGGACTTGTCAACGGCTGGGGTTGACGTGCGGTGGGTATGGCGCGAGGCTGTTTTGGATCACGGATGATGGCGTCCGGCCCGAGCTGCAGCAGAGCCACCGGGGCTCCGAGTATCGGTACCCACTCTTCTCCGGTGAGTCTTCCGGGTGTTAGGTGTTGAGTGATGCTGATTGGAGCAGAGAGTCAACGAAGGCTGATGAGTGCTGAGTTGTCGGATAGTCTGGGTAGACGAACTGCTGTGGCACTTCTGGCTGATATTGACTCTGCGTGTGAGAGGCTGAATGCTCAGAGTGATGGCTCTTCAGGTTTGGTCAAGGGGCCCTTTGGGGTCTTTCAGTCAGTTGAAGAGCCAGCGCCACTGGCTTCAGACAGCATTGAGTGTTCTCCAGACACAAATACCGATAACACATCTGGGAGCATGTATCCCGAGACAGACGGCCTCATCGAAGAGATTCAGCGTTCAGACTGGCCTGATCAACTCCCCGGAGATGACCTGGATATATTTACTGCTTCACTGGATCCAAACTTTGGCCTCAGCCACGATGACCCAACAATACCGGATCAGACTTATATACATGATCCGTCAATGGCAAATTTCTTCATGGATGACCCAACAGAAGCTGAAGGGATGGCACTCTTCAGTCCGGGCTTCATATCCCAAGTCATGGGCCACGATGCCAGTCTAGACGCTGAAAAGAACCTGGATCCTCGACTTCAGCATACAATAAACGAATCGGTCCTCCACCCCAGAAAAATTCCACACAGCCATTCAGGACTTCCAGAAGAAGCGGAACCATTACTTCGCCACTACAGACAAACCATGGCTGGTCAACGATCAAGCATGCAAGCAAAACGCAAGTCCCCATGGGAGATAATCTTTCTCCCATGTGCCCTAGAGACTTTTGCTGAGCTGTCGCTCTGGAACGAAGCTTCCCATACCCGATCGTCGATATTCTACACTCTTCTTGCACATAGCGCACTGCAACTCCATATGTCACAGAAGCCTAATGCTCATTCTAATGATTGGAAGGAAATTGGTTTGAGAAATCATGAAAGAGCGCAGGATCATCTGCAACAGGCCTTGCAGCACGAGATGTTCGGTCCGAAACAGGCCAGTTATAAGGAGCTTTTGATGGCTATACTTGCGATGGCTATGACTTCGGTATGTCCCCAGCCCCGAAGTTCATGATCAATATCTAACAAATTAGTTACACAACGGCGCTCGTGCTTTTCGCATCTTTCTCCTTGATGCAGAGCGACTCATCCGTCTTCGAGGCCTAGCCAACCAAAACCCCTTCAAAACACGTCTTCTGCACCACATGTATACCCATCTTCGAGTTATCGCAGAGAGTATGTCCCTCTGTAACGAGACGCTACCGGAATGCTCTACAGAAGTGCAAGATCGTGACCTGAGCCAAGGGCGCACGTTCCGCATCACTGAAGAGGGTTTGAACATGGGCCTCGATCCTGCGCAGGAGAAGACTGACGAGATAGGTTACAGTGACATTCATCTTGAGATCCAGGGTCAATGGAGTCAGACGTTGTACCCGGTTATTTACGGTATTCCAGAGTCTCTCATGACACTACTATCTCAGACAGTTTCATTATCCAACGAGAAGAACCGTCTTGAGACTGCCGCGCGCTGTAACCCTGGAATATCAGAAGCTCTAGCAAAACACACAAAAACTCTCGAGAACAGAATATGGGCGTGGACATCAACACTGGATACCGCAGGGCCTGCGAAAATGCCAGCAGGGGCAGATCAGGATCTTCTCACGCATCCCCAAGTGCGGTCCATGACCCTCGCGATCCACCAAGCCCTCATCATCTACTTCTACCGCAGAGTCTACGACATGAACGCCATGATTCTTCAGGACCTGGTGAAGAAAACACTGGATTATCTTGAGCCTTGCTTGAGCGAGTTGATTGAGGATCAGGACTTTACGACGAGTTTGGCGTGGCCTGCTTTTGTTGCTGCGTGCGAGGCTGTGTCTCCGGAGTTGCAGGAGAGAGCTCTGATATGTCTCGGCACCACGGATGATAAAGGTGTTTATTTTACGCCTAGGCCGGCCAAAGTTGTTGTGCCGCTCATTTGGGATAAGAGAAAGCAGTCTGGAGATTGGACCACGAGCTGGCAAAGTCTTGTATTGGAGAGTCTGTAGTAGTTCAAAGATCAAACTATCATTAATTACCACAAACCCTCTCTACTTCAATATTGAGGAATCTCTTCACTTTAACTTTGAAATACGATAAAGTAATTTTGTCTATTCACAGTTTTAAATCATCCCATACTCCAAAATGCAAAGTCATATCCGCTACCATATTCTCTACGCCAACTCAACACCAGCATCCTTCAGAAGCTGCGCCAGCTCAGCCCTCTCATCACCCTCCAGAAGAGCAAAAGGCTTCCGGAGACCACCCGTTTTCCAGCCCTGCAGCTCCATGCCCGTCTTGATACCAGCGCCGTAGTGGTGCGCCTCAAGGAACTTGCACACGGGGAAGATCTTGGACCACAGCTCACGGCCCTTCTTGAGATCGCCATCCACGGCAATCGCGTTCCACAGCTGCACCGAGAGCTCGGGGAGCACGTTGGTGGTGCCCCAGACGGAACCCTTGGCGCCGGCCGCAAGACCGTAGAAGGTCAGCGTGTCCCAGCCATTGAGAGCTGTGATGGCGTTGTGGTGGTGGAAGAGAAGATCTGTGAGGGCTGGGGCGTTGCCAGATGTGTCCTTGAGGTACTTGACGCCCACGTCTGAAAGACCGGCGATCTCAGCAGTAGAAAGACTAACGCCACTAGCGCTGGGGATGTTGTAGTACATGATCGGAAGCCCGCTGGCCTTGTAGATCTCCTCAAACATGGCCCTGAGCTGCTTGAGGCTGGGGGCGTCGTAGAAGGGCGGCACGATCATGGTAGCGGCCGCACCAACCTCAGCGGCATGCCTGGCGAGGTCTACAACGCCAGCAGTGGTGAGGTCGCCGATGCCAGCGACGACGGGGACGCGGCCGGCGGCTGACTTGACGCACTGGTCGAGGACGTCCTTGCGCTCTTGGACAGTCAGGGCTGTAAACTCGCCGGTGCTGCCGCCGGGGACTAGACCGTGCACCCCAGCGTTGATCTGGCGCTGGATGTGGGCGTCCAACGCCTCCAAGTCGACGGATCCATCAGCCTTGAAGGGGGTGATGAGGGCGACGAGGATGCCTGTAAGTGCTTGAGGGGCCATTGTAGGGTGTGTAAGACTGTAGGGCTTTATGGTGGAATGAGTTGTCCAGACTGAACAAATGAGATTTCAAAATGATAGATGATAAAATGATGGCCACAAACGATTGTATTCTTGATTCTATTTGTTTATTATATGCATTCCCTCTTTCTAAGTCTTTACCAATCTGTGTACCCCGCGTTGTTCTCTATCAGCTTACAAGCCTCTGCTCTCTTCGAAATAGGCAAGTCTCCACGACGAACGGCGGAGATGCTTGCCATGCGGCGATTTGTGGGGTATCAGGTGCCACCCAAAGCCCTTTTCGTTAGGTCAAAGTCAAAAGGGTCAATAGCCTGGCGTTTTATTGGTAACCTTCCTGTTCTAGAATTGCAGCTGAGGTACATTCTCAATTGTTTTGGGCCAGTGCACTCGGAATCAAATCCATGAGGCTATGGCCCGCGGGCGACGCTATTCCGCTGCTTTACGTTTCAAGGATGTCAGCGCTACTTGGGATCTGTGGTGATAAGATGCAGCTAACTCTGCACTTTTCAACTTACTATATGCCAAGGCAAACCAAATTCTCAATATGGTGTGGACCGGAAGCTCGAAGAAGCAAACACTTGTAAGGCTCCGAGGCTTTCAACTCGGCTATCATTGCCAGACTTTATAGTCACATTAGGGTGAGGGGTCCGCGTATATGAAGCCAGGGGATTGACTTGAAATCTGCACGAAGTTATACAACTGGTTCAATGTGTTCCAAAGTGAAGAGCCAGGCCACTATGGTCGTTGTCGCTTAACATGGGCAGTTTTGATTTATCCATATATGAGTGGCGATAAATGTACTAGGAAAATTAACCGTGCTTTATCGCGTGTTACTTTCATCTATCATAGTTTATCGCAGTAGCAGAGCCTAGCTTATAGATTGTAAGTTGCCATGATCCCTGATCTATCATTTATTATAAAGACGCGTTATATACGTGCTCCCACCCGACCTATACGCATATAAATCAAATCCTGTATCAGCGCCTTTCATAGGCAAGATACCATGCAACAAACTTCGAAACGCCTTCTCGAATCTGTATCTTGGGCTTATATGCAAGCAACGAGTTTGCCTTCGAAATATCAGCATATGTGATAAGCATATCCCCTGCTTGTTCCTCCCGCAAATCAATAATGGCCTTTCGTCCCAAGGTCTGCTCAAGCACACTGATGAGTTCTACCAGCTGGATTGTCTGTGACTCCCCAAGGTTGAATATCTCATACATTGATCCCCTGTAACCCAGTGCAGCACGGATGCCGTCGATGATGTCGTCGATATAGGTATAATCCCGGCGGGAAGTACCATCTCCGAACATGGGAATTGGCTTTCCTTGATGAATGAGTCTCGTAAACTTGTGTATGGCAAGGTCCGGACGCTGGCGTGGGCCGTATACGGTGAAGAATCTGAGGCAGGTGCAGCGTATTGCGTAGAGATGAGAATACGTGTAGCACAGCAGCTCAGCCGCCGCTTTAGATGCGGCATACGGTGAAATGGGTTGCGAGTTCTTGCAATTCTCAGAGAAGGGAACCTTTGCACCATGGCCGTACACACTCGAAGATGATCCGAACAGGAACTGGCTAACGCCGAAGTCCTTGGCACACTGCAGCAGGTTTAGGGTGCCGTTCACATTCGTGTCAAAATAGTGGTTGGGGTACTGCAGGGAAGGGAGTACGCCTGCACAAGCGGCCAGATGTACAACTGCTGTGAAGTTGTGGTCGACAAAGACAGCACGTAGAGCCTCGATATCTCGAATATCGACCTCGTAAACGCTTAAATGAGGGTTCAGTGAGTGGGCAGCGACATTGGCGCGTTTGATCTCCGGAGAGTAAAAGTCGTCGAAGTTGTCCACCACTACAACCCTCCAGCATCCTTCGGCGAGGAGCGCTTCGACAAGGTGAGAGCCAATAAATCCTGCGCCGCCCGTTACGAGGATTTCTGATCTTGGTCTGGTGTTCCGTAGGGTTGTGATGATCGTCATGATTGCTCGTATGAATGTGTAAAGATGGAGTTTCAATGGGCGGGCCTTTCGTGTTACAAGTCCAGGCTGCTTGCATCTTCTCAAGGGAGTGGACAGTAATAGCCGACGTGGTGCCCTCTCCTTTAAGGGATGCGGCAAGAGACAGTGTTTAGGCCCCTTTGAGTGTTTCCAATGAACAAAGCTTGGATAAGGGGGTCTGGAACACTCTTTAGGCACAATACCTAACCGCCCTTCAGATGTGAGACCCAGTCTCAGACGTCTTCTTTCCAATCTCCACATCAGTCACCTTTACACTATGCTCATCGCCTGGGCGATTCCAGGTTTTCCCCCTCTGTAGGGTCGAATGTCGCACTCATTTAACAGCGGAAACTCTACAGCACCAATGAGTAAGTGAACGGATTATCTTCCCACATCGTGCCAAAAAGCAGTCCGTACGAATTTTCAACCTTCACAGCATTCGGGCCTGGTGCCTTACCTTTGATGATTTGTACTTTATACTACAGATCCCAGGGATTATGTGTAGAATTCATAAACGAACGGAAGTTGATTTATCTGGGGCCAAGGCCCAACGTAAAGATTGAAATCAAGATATCAGGGAGAGAATAGCTGTCCGCCGTTATCGCGGAAAACCTCATCCCACCAATTTTTCTCATATCCCTTCGGTGCCTTCGTATCCTTCGGATAACGACATATATCCGCAAACTTCATCTTGGAGTATCTCCCCTCCGCCGTGCCGTTGAACTTCCGCGGAAATCTATCCGTGGATTCAGCCGACGCAGCCCAATATCTGACACGGCTTTCCTCGAACCTAACCGTCGCCAGCGGATCAGCAGGCTCTCTTGGTTGCAGACTGGCTTTGAGAAGCTCTCGGAGGCGCTGGTAGTACCATGGCCTATCCCACCACGTCCTGCGTCTGAACTTGAAGCCGTTGTGGTGCAGCATGGCGGGGACGGACTGCGTGAAGAAGTCGGTGTACAGAGGCATCTCGCTCCAGTTTGCGACCTTTTCGAAGCCGGCCAAGGGGTTTTGTGCCGCTCTGATATCATCCGGAAGGCCTCTCAATCGGACTGGAGATATACCCCGAGCCTCAGAGTGCTGGTCAATAGCAGTCTGGTTGCCCAGCGAGATGAAGTCTCCATCATAAAAATCATCATCTTTGCTGATATCTGTGGCGAAGGCCTGTACAGATATATCTTGACCATAATCAACCCCCATGTGGTATTCAAAATCCCTTTCCATAAAGTCCACAATGTCGCCGCTTGCCTTGGGGTGCTCTCTTCGCCACTGGCGCCAGACTTCTTGTTCGCCCAAGACAAGGCCGATCATCCCTTGCTCACTCCTCACCTCAAAACCCTGACCGATTAAGGTTTCCATCCTGTTCAGTGCGCGGCGGAAAAGACGTCTCATGTCGCCTGCTGGGCCTATATACATGCCTCCGTTTATCCATCTTGGCCTATTGTCGCGCCAATTTGTGTAGTTCTTGTCCGTGTCGGGGCCATAGAGATCATCCCTGAGAGGGCTCTGGGGCCACTTGTCGCACAAGATATCCACGCCGAATTTCTCGGGATCATCGGGATAACACTTCTTTTGAGATGCCACGACAATTGTCTGTCGCATTGGCATTGGTCCTCTTCTGTTCCATTGTTTGCGGAGTCTTTCGTTGGCTCTCTTGTTGATATCGTGATACCGACTGAGCAGAACTTGAGCAGGCAGCTGGAACCAGACATCGTAGCTGTCAACCATGAGAACGATGTCATCCTCTCGCAGTTTCTCCGAAGGGTGAGCGTTTGGATGCATCACGGCATCAAGATATTTCACCAAGCCGGGGATCTTGGGGAGGTTTTTACCCAACCTCCAGTGTGAGATGTCATGGAAGTCTACTCCCCAGTTCACCACTACCGGGCTCGGGAAGCCCAGAGCGAGCGCAGTGATTATCGTCTTGCAGAGCTCTGGGCTTGGAGCTGTAACAGGGAGTACCAAGGCAAAGCGGCGGTCCTCATCAGCTAAGGCATCAGGGTAAGAGAGCTTAGCCCCATATTGCTGCCAGTCCGAAGCACCAGGCTCGAAGGTTCTGGAGAGTGATATCAAGACAATAAAAGACAAGAGTAGTGCCAGAAAGATGACAAGGATTTTATAGACCTGCTGCGTGCTGGCTTTTGAGTTGCGGTAAGCCATCTTCCAGGCGTGATTTGATTTGATTTGAGGATTCAACAAGCCAAAGCCAGACATTATTACCACACTTGAGAAAGTTATCTTGAAATAGACAGACACATAGTACCAGGCCTGGAAGGACACGTAAAAATGTCTCACTTAAGGAATTCGATTTCCAATATTCTGTAACGCTAGCCCTTATTTGCTGGGTCAGACCTTTTGTCTTGACAACTGCCCTCCGGGGCTATCTCCTGAAGGGAATAATGACTACGGTCTTGACATTCCAATATCGATTCTCTTCTTACCACGGAAATACCAATCTTAAACTATTTAACTCTGGTCGTCCAAATCAAGATTTGATAATTACCAATGTCAATAGGTCCATGATATTTACTACTCTCACTATGATATTGCGGCTTAGTCTTTAGAGACTAGTTATTCAGCCCCTGGATAGCGTTTTGTGCCGTAGCGGTCTCGGGCTTCGACAGTGGGGACTATGACCGTTTGAACCGCTTGGTGACGATGAGAAGATCCAGCATGCTGGGATAGAAGGCCTTGGTATTTATGGGTAGTTGGGAGATGCGGTAGACAAAATAGTCTGAAAATTGTGCGTTCGTATAATACTTTTATAGATCGGGGACTGCAACTTTGACCGGTAGAAGAAAACTTACTGGATTAGGCAATTTTATGAGAGCTAGAGAGGCTGTGGTTACGAGTTCGGACCGTTGCTATACTAGGTGGATTTAATGACAAACAATTCACCAGGTTTCTCACTGGCTGTGATCAGATACTAAGGAGTTCGAATGATAGAGAGTGGGCAATTGAAAAGACAATTCATAATGATGCTCGGAAGCTTACATGGGAAGGCCGAAAACCTAGACACCACTGTGCACCACCTCTATGGCCGGTTTCTGGGATATTGTGATATTCAAAGACGGAGTGGGAATAAAGACAGCTAGACGAGCTCATGTCAGAACTATTGCATGGAGGCACGATATCAAAGACAATCGCTTTGTTATCAAGATGTATGCACCGTCGGTACACTAACAAGTGTAGTTCCATAAATAACATCCAAAAGAGTAATTATATCCCTAATTGTCCACTTAGAGGGCATTGCCCCCCCAGTCCTTGCAAATGCTCCCGGACTTCAACTTGGTGATAACGTGTCATACCCACCGCCGATCTCGCTTCCCCAACCTATCTCTGTTGGAGCAAGGGTGTGTTAGTGGCTTATGTGAGGGTTGTCAACTTATTACCCAAATGGTACAGCTCCAAAACATGGCCCCGTGGCCGAAACGTCGTGTTTGTTCTAAACGATGGGACTAAAGCCTTACCCAAGTGCGGGGAGAGGTTGTTTGATAGAGTTTTGATTGAGATTGGAGGGGGGGGGGGACTTATCTTATCTAACCAGGGTGATCACATGAGGGGAACAATTTTCCATTCGGGCTTCATACTTCGCGGTCGTGGGAGAGATAACAGTTTGATGATTGTTTGACCAAACCTGACAAGGAGCTCTATCTACGGATACACTACCACAGATAACTAACTACCGACTGATATCTCCCTGATACCCCGCAGACCGCGATGTGTCCGTGATCACGGCCAATGCTTCCATTCTTTGCCTAGAATCTCATGATCTCCCTTGTTCCATCTCTTCCCAGGCTGAATTGACTCTGATACCAAGTCTGGTAGTTTGTGGAGGGACACGATACGTCCAACCTCGCGTCGCCCGGTAACGGACGTCGCCCAAGCCAATCACTTGACCTTCCAATCCAGTGACACCGTGCGGGGGTTGAGCTAGCCAGCGGATCGCTTACCTTACAGGGGGATGAGAGACACGCTGCAGCCCCCGGAACCGTTCCTTTTCGCCTTCCATGACCATTGTCGTTGTGACCCAACTGCCCGAGGACAGGCCTGGGGTCTCGAGTCCAAGGCAGACTACCGTCCATCGCAAGATATCCATATCCTGATCGCAATACACTGAACAATCAGACCATGGCATCTGAGACATCCAGCGAGCCTCGCAAGACAAGAAGAACCGCCAACGCGTAAGCGCTACACTTGGCCCTTTGTTTCTTATCGCGTGTTGACATCGTCATAGATGCGTCGCCTGTAGGCAGAGTAAGATCAAATGCTCTGGAGATGATCCGTGTCAGAACTGTCTGCGTCGCTCTGTGCAGTGTCGCTTCACCGAGGGTGGCACAAAGGTTATGGTCTCTGAAAGGTTTGGGCCAGCTGCGTTGACGCATGTCTTATCAGGCGCTGACAGACTCGAGATATCTGCAGGATCTTCAGAAGCAGGTCGAGCAACACCAACACCAACACCAAAGGTCACCCTCAAACAGCATCTTCGACTCTGCAAGACAGA
The DNA here is from genome assembly GCA_012977755.1 of Fusarium nurragi. NCBI lineage: Eukaryota > Fungi > Ascomycota > Sordariomycetes > Hypocreales > Nectriaceae > Fusarium > Fusarium nurragi. The sequence goes on from JAALXI010000029.1 coordinate 113,087, forward strand.
CTGTAGATACCCCTCTCACATACCGTTCCCCGCCCTTGACCCAAGTCTCATCAGCGCCTCCTCCATACCGTCCATCCCTTGACGCAGCATCACTTCATCCCCAGGCCTCTCACCCTCCATACTGCCCTACGCCAATATCTCAACCCCGGCTACGAGATAACTTCTCCCCAGGCCTCAAACGCACCGGCGATGTTGCTTTCGGCCCTAATACTGACATCAACGGTGAGTGCGGGATCGATGATCGCCTTGCCTCTCCTGCGCTCACGGCGGAGGGCTCACGCCAACAATCTGACCCTGTCAACAAAGGGCCGTCCTCCTCCTGCCAGCAGCCGGCTGAGTCGCCGTTAAGTATCTGGCCTAGCGCCTTTACAATACCCTCCAAGATCATCAAGAACACCCGCAAGAACAGGCGTACCTGGAGTGAGTGCCCTGAATCATCCCTGTGGACGAGTGCTGAGTTATGTTATAGTATGGCTGGCGCCTTGGTCGACGTGGTCCTTTACTCTGCGGTTAATGCTTATGTTGGGTGATAAGCTACAGCCTGGTGTAGAAATGATACCGCCGCAGTTGATTGAAGACGACGTGTATACCTTGTCATGGAATAGTCGTCCATCACACGAAAAGCCCGATGTCACCGGTCTGCCCTCTCTTGACTATGCCATATATCTCTTCCATACGTTCAAGTTCCACCTCGGCCAGACATATCGCCTATTTGACGAGGTTGAGTTCGTGAATCAGATTCGTGATTTCTATTCTGATGCACAGAACAAGGCAGAGGATAACTGCCTCTGGTACGTCAAGTTTCTCTTGATTCTGGCATTTGGCACAGCCTTTCACCTGTCTCAGCCAATGCCATCTGGACAGCCCCCTGGATCAAAGTTCTTTGTACGTGCAATGAGTCTGATGCCGGACCATACAGCTCTATGGAAGGACAGCTTGTTTGCTATTGAGGTTCTGGCCATGGTTGGCTTGTATCTTTATTCAATTGATCAGAGAGAGTCAGCTCACGTATATGTAGGTTCATTGATGCGGCTGTTCGTTGCAGGACTGACAGATGTGACAGCTTGGCCAGGCTATTCGAATTGCCCAATTGGAGGGCCTTCATACACAATTACCGGATAGTGAACTTGGTAGTGAAACGGTTACTTCTTGCCGCGATTTATGGTGGACACTGTATATCATGGACCGGCATTTTTCATCTTCTCTCGGGCTGCCAATGTCGGTACAGGATAGTGACATTTCTACACCAGTCAATCCACCGAACGTTGGATCACAAGGGGACAGCCTTCGGAGTCTCCAGGTCAACCTCTCTCACTTACTATCGGTGATCCTAACTAGTAAGCCGGAACCTTGCTGGAGACATGTCATTGATATTAATCGTTGAAGCACTTTACAAGCAGGAGAAAACACCGCTTGGTCAGTTCCTTGAACAAACCAAAGCTATACTACACACGCTGGCCTATCACGCGCAAGAGATTGAGCGTATCATCTCGCTCAAATTTCGAAACTCCGTAGACACCATGCCTCGAGGCACAAAATACATAACCCTTCTGTACCACCAAGTAAGTGTATTCACATGATACAAGTTTTCCAGAATCTCACCATACTCCAGTGTGTGATAGTTGCCACACGGCCTCTTCTACTATCAGTCCTCAAAGAACGTCTTGATATTCTCGGCCACCCAGGTAATGAAAACTCGGAAGCCTTTCTCGGCCAAACAGCAGCTGTTATCTCAACCGGCATCAAATCAGCGGTCAAAACCCTGCAGATCCTCACCAGCGAGTACAGCCTTCTAGGTAGGCGCCTCTTATCTCTCATTCCACCGCTCCCACACTGATAAGCCTGCAGAGGTGTTTCTCCCCTACGATCTTGAATTTACGTTCGGTGCCGCTCTGCATCTAAATATGGCCACAGCACTATTTCCCGGGGTTGCAGATGACCAGGGTTGTCGACTGCTCGTGCATCAACTTCTAGACAGCATGATTGCCAGAGGCAACCGACTTGCTACGGTGAGGAAACAGGAGCTTATCTATCTTGAAGCGCAGTGCCAAGAACTCGTTGCACAAGTTCAGCAGCAGGGTCTGCAGACCTTGTCACTTGCCGTCACAGACGAGACAGCCTCTGAACTAGCCAGAAAAGCAGACGAGGAGCAACAACAGCGTCTTCTCGTAGCGGAGTCCATGGATATGGAGGCAGATGCGGTGCCGATGTATTGCGTCCAAAATCCCATCATGAGCGATATGCAGTTTCTGGATAACATTGGGATTTCGTCGGAGGACTTTCTGTCTATCGTACATCAGATAGGAGACCCGGATATTATGCCGGAGAATATGTTGACCTTGGAGTGAGAAGTAACCATAAAGTCTTTGAACTGGTTAGAGTTTGGCGTTCTTAGATAGTGTTTCTGATAAGACGATGTTGCGTCTGAAATGATTAGACCTTACCAGTACCTCCCCTGCCTGAGTCTTGCCGTGAATTAAGGTGGCTTGAGTCTGGTAACAAAGTCCCCTTACCATGACAGAAATGTATTGTACGTCAACTCGAGTTGAATGCTAATACTAAGCACGGTTTGTAGACTTATGTGCGGATGTGGCAGTCTGTATTGGAAGCGACAGTTCATCCTAGCCATCTTGGCATAGTCATGAAGCATTTACAAGGCCATCAACAATTGTACGTTAGAACGGCTAGATATCTCCAACAGCACCATATTCTCCACATAAATAGTCGCTGGGCGGGTTTTGACTGAGTCGATCAAAAGGAGGGAGGTGTCAGAACATCCACTACACCATTTCTGCGTTGTCTAATCAGTATACCAGGTATCGAGTTGAGATCCTCGAGAGCATTCCGCATGTTCAGAAGCAGGAGCCTAGACTGGAGATTGCGAAGTGGCCCTATGATATTCGCTAGCCTGCAAGTAGATATTAAAGCAAAAGGGTTTTTTTGGAGAACATGCTTGAAAATTTCGCGATAGTTTAAAGGTTAGAACATGCCAGTTACGACAGTGATAGTAAGTTATGCGCAGATTTGTAGCATATCCTTTTGCGATAGATTTATATCTGGTACTAATGGGTGTATTCTCCGTGACCTCGCGCGACCAGCCGCCTTCCCCATGCACTCATTGACTGCATAATATGTTTGATACAATGTAATTATATCTAAGCCCATCTGGATTATCCAGAAATGAAAAGTCGAATAAGCCTCTATACCTTCCTATCTCAGATGTTAGAAAATCAACATGATACAGGGTAGGGATCGGTCGCGTAATCTCACCCACGTCGGAAATCTAACTTGAGTCACTCAAAGTAATGAACGCGTGCAGCCGAGATCGAGATCGATGACCTGGCGCCCAAAACCTGGATAATAAGCTTCTTTCTGGTCTCGCATTGAGTTTGAGTCTGACCGGAGTAAGCAACCCGGTGGATCGTCAACGGCGGTGCGTGATTGGGCCCTGTAGCGCTGATCGCCCCGTAACTACATCAGCCATCGTACTCTGTACCTTGCGACAAGCTCACGCGATACCAGGTAACTATCACCTGCCTAAAAAAAGTGATCGGCCGATATTCGGGTGCATCGTTTTCACTTTAGATGCACGTAATCTTGATGTCTCATCCTGTCTAACTCTCAATTCGAGCCTCAAGATTGGTCCAAGTCTTCCTCTTTTCCTTCAACGGCTGCACCTGCCCTTGTCACCGGCCTTGTCCTTGTCCTTGTCGCGTAAAAAAAAAATTAAAAAAAAAAAAAGCCCTGTTCTCGGTGTGGCTCGTGTCGGCCCCGCCACAATAAATCTCTCCCTACGTCACCACTGCTCGCTTCCATTCCTAGGCTTGATCATCATCGGCAAGCTTTCCTCAGGTCCCTCAAGAGGCCTTCGGATTGCACAGTCATTGTCGCATTGTCCAACATGGCGCCCTCACGATCCAACTCGTCAAACCCCGCCGCCATAAGAGCTATGGCTGTCAACCGAACAGCCTCGTCGGGCTCTTTCCACGCTGGCGCGCCGATCCCAACTCTCAGCTCCTTGCGACGCCAGTCTCATCGATACCAGACCTTTCCTACCACGCCGCCCAAGACTCCTCTCGAGCAGCCATATGCCCCTTCTAATGCGAGCGATTCCGACGATGAAGATGACCGCGAAGAAACGCCCTTGCCTGTGCGCCAGCTGCTGCTGCTGGCCTTCTTATCCCTTGCCGAGCAGACTGCGCTGAACTCGATATCCCCATACCTCCCCGAAATGGTACTCAACATGCCCGGTATACCCGACGACGAAGCCGGTTTATACGTCGGAATTCTTGCGAGCTCGTTCGCATTGGCGCAGCTATCCACAAACTTCCTCTGGGGATATGCCTCAGATGTCATTGGAAGAAAACCCGTTTTGATCGCGGGCACGATCGCTCTCATGGCATGCTTCAGTGTTTTTGGGTTCTGCAAGGAGTACTGGCAGATCGTGCTTGTTCACGTCGCAATGGGGCTCCTCAACGGAAACGCTGCCTGTGTGCCGACAGTTCTGGGCGAGGTCACGGATCGATCCAACCAGAGCCGCGCTTTCACCTACCTGCCTGTCATATACTCGCTCGGCAGCATCACAGGGCCTGCACTGGGAGGTATACTTGTTGGCAAGATGGGCAAAGACCATCCTTATCTGGCTCCCAATGTTCTCTCCGCTGGTCTTCTTGCGATCAGTGTGATTGTTGTTGGCATTTGGTTCGAGGAAACCTTGGACAAAACCGAGGTCAACTTTGAGAAACCCGCATGGATCAGTAAGATCCTCTCCTGGCTCCCTTCGAACAAACCCCCTCCTCGACGCCCCTCTTGGGCTGCACGCTGGCCTCGGTCTCAATCTCACACCCAACCTCTGCTCTCTTCTGGACGGGGATTCGAACCCGACTCTGAAGATAATGAGGAAGAAGACGACGATGATAGCGACAACAAGCTAGACCCCGCCATGTCCGCCTGGAAAGATCTCAGTCGAACCACTGTTCTTGTTCTGTTTACCTACCTCGTATTCCAACTCTCCAACATCTCATTCAACAGTCTTTACCCCATTTTTGCCGCCACGCCCCCGCCTGCTGGTCGCGACTTGCTGCCGAGTAGAATCGGTATCAGCTTGAGCGTTGCAGGGTTGGCAAGCTGTATTTTCCAAGCCTTCTTGTTCCAACAACTCAAGGCGAAGTTGGGCAACCTCGGCACATACCAGATCTCTCTTCTGGGACTTGGCGTCAGCATGCTGTTCATGCCGTGGGTTGGCTATGCTGATGACAAACCCTTGTTTGGCGTCGGAACGGGCAAGACATGGCTCTACATTGAACTTGGAGTGGTGCTGATTCTGAAGAACCTCTGCGCTGTCGGAGGGCTGTCAAGTGTCATGCTTTTGGTGAGTCCCGAACTATCATCCCTCGCGAACTCTGCTAATAATACTAGATCACCAACTCCGCACCATCTCACTCAAGCCTTGGTAGTCTGAACGGCATGGCTCAAACCCTCTCTGCCCTGGGCCGCAGTTTCGGACCTTTTGTATCTGGTGGTCTCTTCAGCCTGTCCATCAACATTCGTCCCAAGGGTGAGGCGTTGGCCTGGAGTATCTTCGGAGGTCTGGCGATTTTGGGATGGGTCTTATCCTTGTTCATTCGTCGCGATGGCCTTGAGAGTGATGACTGGCAAGGTGATGAGGATGTTGCCGATGAAGAAACCGAGGCAGCATGAGCGATCCGACGTCACGGCTATCCTGCGACGACGCCGCGCAATAAAACAAATAGATCGATCATATTACTATTTTGCATGGGTTAGTTGGGTGGGCGCATGTATTGGGATATGGTCACTTTGGTCATATACGGGCGTCCTGGAGAATCGACAAGACTGTATTTTGAGTTGAGCGACGAAGTGACGAGGGACGAGACAAGCCTTTTGGGACATATTGCTGTATACTTGAAAGATAAAATTGGTTATGTCCTGGGCTGTTTTACAGCCTGTTGTTCGGTATTGCTACTGCATTCTTCATTCACTTTGAAGAATATGTCCCGAGAGTTCATGCATGATGCATTGTCATATTGAAGATAGCATATTCTTTCCTCGGCCCTTAATAACACCAAAGCGTCCTCCTGAGAAACTAATCAATCTATCTGAGTAGCATGGTATGCCTTAAAATCCTAAGATCTCCCGAGACAAGCTCGACTCCCTTCCGAATGCATAGAATGAGGTTGCACTGGGATCATCGCCAGCCTTTTGCACGATATGTGGGCTCGAGGCACCATCACTGTCGACTAGAACCTGTCCGCTAGGAGAAGGGAACGAGAATCCGCCACCATATTGCGCCTGACCATAGACCAACCGGATAGGAAGATACACCCCCGCATCAAGATCCTGCTGAACACTGGCTCTTCCGGCAACATGATCAGGCTGGCTGTAGAGCGCGTTGGCAATGGCATTCATCTCGACCCAGTAACCGTGCGCTGGCGCGCCGAGCCAGATATATACGGCGTCATTGGCGTAGGAGATGTCGGACTTGTAGGCTCTTCTGCCGTGACCGAGGTAGGGGCTGAAGTGATTGTCTAGCAGGGTCAAGTGGAAACGTCAGAAATACTGAGACAAGCCAGGGTTCATCATCCTGCTGATGCGCAGGAAACGATAGCAAAGACAGACTGTAAGGACGAAAAGAGTGGTCCCCTAAACGACAATTAAAGTCCAAAGGCTTGTCTTATGTACAAAAAGATTGCTGAGTTCAACAACCTACTGAACCCTACTGAACCCTCCAGAGCACGTATACTAAATTCTTATCTTTTGAGCGGTTGCTTCAGCTCAAGGCAGTAGCGTCAACCTCTTTGGGGGCACTTTTTAGGACGGGCTCTTTGATATTCTTTTAATCAAGCCAACTGCCTGGTCTTTGCGTAACATTGTAATAGTGTCTGATAATTTCAATTATTACAGCAAAGAGTTCAGGAACAAACTTGGAGTAAACGCTGATTGCTAGTTCTTCTATAAAGCCCAGATATATGTGTCATGTTTCAGATACTGCTTCATGAATCACACGTCGTAGAGTCGACTGTTTATGACTGGTTTCCATTCCTAAGTCTGCTTGTTGTATGGAGTCAAGCAAGGGGTATGGATGGTGAGAAAAAAGGGAAAGGGTTCACGGTTCAGAGTTTCAGAAGCTGTTTCGAATATCTAGGTATGATAGGAGACAAACATATACAGGATGGGACTATGGTTCTCCATTTTCTTTAAGAGACACTCTTCTTATAAGGTAAACCTTGATAAGCACACATACTGATTTCAACAAATGACATAATATTTATACATTTTCATATCAGACGACATATTGGATAATGATTGATTAAATATATTTTCTCTATTATACTTTTAATGACCCATACTTGATCCCATGTCATACAGTTCATCATCATGTCGCATTAACTTATTTCAACTTGAGGACAGCCTTGCCGAAGTTCTTGCCCTGGAGCATACCGATGAAACCCTCAGCGGCGTTATCAATACCCTCAGTAGTGAAGAGCTTGGCCTTGACACTGCCGTCGGCGAGCCACTTCTGGAGGTTCTCCTGGTGCTCCTTGGCGTGGGCGGGGCCGAACTGAGGGTGGGAAACGAGGAAACCCTCCATCCTGACCTGCTTGGCGATGAGGTTCATGAGACCCTTGATTCCGGTGCGCTGGTCGGCAGGGGTGTTGTACTCGGAGATGAGACCGCAGACGGGGATTCTTCCGCCCTGGTTCATGTTGACGAGAGCAGCCTCGAGGTGGTCACCGCCAACGTTCTCGAAGTAAATATCGATACCGTTGGGGGCAAGGCGGGGGATGGCATCCTTGGGGCTCTCCTTCTTATAGTTGAAGCCGTGGTCGAAGCCAAGCTCCTTGGTGATGAAGTCGAGCTTAGCATCGTCTCCAACGGAACCAATAACAGTGAGGCCCTCACGCTTGGCGACCTGGCCGACGATTTGGCCAACGGCACCAGCGGCGGAGCTGATGAAGATGGTCTCACCCTTCTTGGGCTGACCGATCTGGTGAAGACCAGACCAGGCGGTGAGACCGGGCATGCCCAGAGGACCAAGGAAGAGACCGAGGTCGAGGTTGTGAGGGTTCTGGACCTTCCTCAAGTTGACCTTGGGGATGGTCTCCTTGTCGAGACGGACGTACTCGGCGATGGGGAGGAAGCCAGTGACGAGGTCACCCTCAGCGAAGTCGGAGGAGTCGCTCTTGATAACCTTGCCCAAGCAGCCGTTGACGATAGCATCGTTGATCTCGAAAGCGGGAGCGTAGGACTTGACTGATGTGTCGCGCATCTTGCCGCGCAGGTAGGGGTCGAAGGAGGCATAGAGCTCCTCGAGGACGACACCGCCCTTGGGAGCCTGGTCGATCTCAACGGGACGGTCCTCGATAACAAGATGCTCACCGGCCACGGGGAGACCAGTGGGGATCTTCTTGTAAACGAGAGTCTTGTTCTGTGTCATATTTGCGGTTGGTTGTGATGTGTTGAGTGATATGAATTATATGCAGTGTTGGAATATGGAGGGTATATAAGACAAAGAGAGTTTGGAATATAGGATAGAGAAGGAGGGAGGTATGACGACGTCACTGCTCTTAAATACAAATACGGTTGAACACTCCATCGCTACAATGGACCGAGGCTCGTTGAGGCTGATTTGTAAGGGTAGCGCATTACAAAGAAAGCACTGGTTCTTTTCAAGACAGCTAAAACGTCACAGCGTTTCTTTGCAGATCCACACATACGGTGATACTTCCCGAAGCGGTCATGACCTCATGGATGATGACAATCCGAGGTTGTCAGATGAAGAAGTTATGAAACGCAAATGACTGTCAATCGAAGATTTTGCAAGTTATCGTGATGGTAAAAAGATACATGAGTGGCAGATGGAAGACTTCTTCTTTTCCATGTGGTTCACACTGAATTGATCCTGTCAGATTCTTATCTACTTCAAAACGCGGTAAGGGTTCCAGCGGCCAGACAACGCCGCGTCAGGCGGGGGCGGGGTCTGTGTGGATAAACCTCGGCATCGGCGCTCATTCTGGTTGGTCGTAGAATTCTTTACTACAGGCTTCTAGCGTTGTCTACTGTTTCTACAGCGCACCTGGAACTTCTTCTGCATAACGCCGAGCGAGGTGCCGATGTCAATGCATCGTTGGTCAAGGAACCTCAACGTTACTGTCTGGGGCGGTAGAGAAGGTTGAAAAATTCGGCTTTTGCATGGCGCGCCGGGGCACACGGGGCGGAGTCGACACTTCACCAGCCATCATCGGTTACTGCAAGACAGTTCTTTCAACGGCCATGTCCTACTGTTGTGGTTTTGATAGCTTCAATCAAGCACCAGCTACCCTAAAGCAGCCGCCACCAAAACTTATTCCGTATTGCCGTGTTGGCACCCCACAACTACCGAGGTCTCGATGCCGGCACGCTAAACCCGTCATGACTCAAGTAATTCAATCGATCCACTTGTGAGCTATCACGGCAGACGACTAAAAAGGTAGATCCAGCCCGCACCCCGAGACGATGCGGATCGGGATGTGATCGATCGACGGCTCATAACAAGCAAGCAAACACGACAATATAGTAGGTTACCTGGTATTCCCTGTCGAGACAAGAAATGTGCCCTGAGTGCCTACTGCTGTGTTGCAGTGTTGGCGATTACTGATTCTGAATGAGGAAAAGTGTGCCGCTGCAGCCTCAATGTGATCAATATCAATGGCAGCATCATTTCAAAAATTACGCAGGCACATTAGCTCAACTAGGGACATTACCTGGGAAAGACGCGCTCAAGCCGTGGCAACGGCTTCGACTGCCTGTAAACCTACATAGCACGTTTTCGTCGTTGAAAGGGGATGTCGGTGTTGAAATACAAAAATGGATCTTAGCCCAGAGACTATTGAGGCATGTATCTCAACACTCAGGTGGGTTGAAATGAAACCCGCATACCACGGGACGATATTACTATATACATAAGTTTTGAGGAATTCATTTATTAATCCTGATATTATTATGACTTGCTTTAGAGTATCCCAAAGTATAAGACTTTTCCCCTGATACTATCCTAATACTATCCTTATTCTACTAATATACATACCACAGTGTACGGATTCTATTTCCACCCATCTGGGTGTCATAAAGATGCGGCTGTCGAACCATAAAATGTCTCAGGCTTTACCACCAGTCACCAACTTAAGACTTGAATTCGTGCTTAGAGCACTTCACGGGGTTGTGCATCTGACGTTAGGAACCATTTATCTCACGTCTGGCGATACATCCCCTTGAAAAGCCTGCGGTCCCTTCTCCGACGCAATCGTTGACAAAGCCACTGACCACACTTAAAGCTCTTCCGTTCATTGGCTTTCGACCATACTGCGATCTTTGGTTGGAAGAACTTGATGTACTCTACTAGACATAAGTTCCTATCGGCAGTGCTGCTGCAGTTACTATATAGCTGTTTGAAAACGGACCAGACTGTCATTAATTCATCGATACTAAGTTGATCGTGGAGACCCTTGTGAGTTGTAAACCTATTTTCCGCCTCAAGTCTCTGGATAGCACGATATTATACGTAGCATATGTAAATGAGGCTAACTCCCATATTGACGTTGAATTTTCAAGATATTCAACTTACCTGCGACAGCACTACTATACTGCTCTAGTCTTGATACCAGTGACGTTTTCCCTAGAGAGACTCAGGAGACTCTTCCGCGCTGCAGATGATCGGTCACTTTGGTAGCCATAAATAGATTAGTCCGGCCAATTTCCACGACAACGACCATTCAACCAAAGGGCTCTTGAGCGCTGATTGGCATGTGGGAAGAAGTCTTGCTCTGTACGGCGTGCCACTGAAACCTCAACGTGCTTGCCTTCTCAACAGCTACCAGGTGATGTAACCCGGATGATCGCACTATCGCCTGGAGCACTTAGAACTAGCCCATGTAAGTGCCTGGCTGGAAGACCCATTGAACCCTACGAATCAAAGCGGTCAACAGGATGCACGTTTTCTACTACCACGACGAGAGCATTGAGATTACTCCTACCTTCCAGTACTCAGACACGATCGAATTGGCAGCTCATGGCCGTATCGTCCGCTTCTAAATCACGTAGACCACACATTCGCAGAGCTGTGCGAGTTCTGGGCGTGACTCCCAGGAGTTGATTTGGTGTATTCTGCGACATATATGCTATCTGTGCTTAAGCGTGCTCCTACTGTGGTCGCATAATAAAAATATTACAAGTCTCTAGCCTGGACGCTTTGTCTTAGTAAAGATATGGGCTGGAATCAGAATAGCCAGCAACATATCATGCTACTTTGGTGAGTACGTTGACCCCAGCATGAAGGCATTCTGTTGCTTCTCGCTGAACTCAGCAAGTATGTTCTACTGCGCGGTGCTCAAAACCCCTCGACTCGCCAGAAAGCACTCTCAAAATCATCTCCACAGCCTCACCAAACTACCTAGAGTCTGACGCAGTTCAAGGTCTGCTTTATGGGCCCGTTGTTGGGGGTATAGGTCTAGCACACGATCAGGACATGTATAGTGACAGCCCACTAACTGCTGCCAAGGGGTGAGAGGAGAAGATATGTCCTCCACTTAAGAGAGACACATGGAAAAGGGTGGTACTGAGTTTTTATCACCAGTAGCCAAACCGTTATCCATTGGAAAATCAACACAGTTGAGTTGGGAACAGGAGTGTTGGCGAACTGGATACAGTCGAACTGCCACCAAACCCAAGAGACACAGGTGCAGGCTACTATGATTAGTCCCAGAGGCGGAGGCTTTTGCATTCCTCCTTTTCCTTGTTCGGTCGGCTCATCAAAAGTCTAAAAGATGAGATCAAGATTGTGCCCCAGAGATCAAAGGCCGTCAAGCCGATAGTAGAGCTCTGTGGCGTCGAGGGTAGCACTGTGTATCCGGTAAAACAGGTAGTCGAGTTACACCAGTCGTAATTGGTAACCTTGGCGGAGATTCAATGCGCGAGTATCCAGGGTCAGCATATTCTCTTTGCGATGAAGTCCGCCAATCGCTCAGAATATCCCTGGCCATGGTGTAGTTTACATCAAGCACCTTAGCTGCACGTTACCCGAATGGGCAATTTTTGTAAGGCTAATAAGATGAGTTGTCGGATGGATGCCCAGTATTCTCCGTCGCGATGGATATGATAGTGAAGACAAAATAGCCAGTCTGGGATCCTAATACGAGGAGAAACGCCGCCAGCGTCAGCAATGTGCGCTGAATTTTACCTCTCGCCCTGGTGTTGGGGATACGCCGGACGGTCTTGATGATTTGCTATGATTATTTGTGAACTGAGAAAGATGCGAGACCTTCGATAAGACGGTCTGGGAAACACAATAGCGCTCTTTGTTGGTACGACAGAACACCGCCTTTGGGAGAGCAGGAATAGTTTATAGGATGAATTCAACTACAAGCTGGCTGTATGCATCATGTCGTTTTTCAACCACCCAGCAGCCTGGTACAAGCGTTGGATTGTCGGTTGAGCAGGATGAGTCGATATGTGCCACCCAAGTATATACCGAGGATGCTGTTTGCAGCTCCGAGGCCAAGAGCCTTTGATACCATTGCGTGTCCGTGAAGAGGCAAGGCATAATGGGATAATGTACTATACATACACAGCCATATGACCCTCCTTGTTTCTTTGTTTCTTTCTACATAGGCTACAGCTGAGAGCTGAAAGTTCAAGCTGGCTTGACAGTAGGCCTACTAGTATGTAGTAATATGCTTGCAACTATTCCTTGGCCAAATCTTTGGAGCCTTAGTAAGCGTCTGGAAACCGGCCCAAGAAAAGGAATCAGGCTCGACCTTCTACTCATGTGACATGTCATTAATACATGCACTGTAGATTGAACTTGAAAAAGTGTGCCTCGATGTCACCAAGGCTAAAGTATTGATGCTTAAGTGGTAGTAATGAACTAACACATATCAAGTTGATAAATGGAGCATCTGGACAAACAGGGTTAAAAGGGCGATAAGAGCCAAGGAACTGTTTGTAAGAACAAACATTAGCTACATGAGGGCTTTTGAAACAAACCAATAGAGCAACAATCTCAAAACATTTACTCCAGTAATTCGGACCAATACATAGATACCATGTCGTGATGACGATCATATCAGAAGGCAGGGCGAATTACACGTCTCACTGGTTTCAGAGCAACAGCAGAATCCGCCAATGCCAACTTTGTAGGACCAGTTCACAATACGTCAGTCTGCAAGCCCGTTGCATGCCGCATCTGTCTGCGTCCGGGGTCGGAGGAGGCTTCCTTGATTGAAAACTCGAAACGTGCCTAACACAAGTGACACGACGCTATGGCTTCGGCCGACGATTGCCGTTATCTCAGCTAGTACAATTAAGTATCCACTATGAGGAAAGGCCAGTTTAAACTTAGCTAGAGCGTATAACGATGAAAAGCACTTGTTTCCAAATCGGGCCATGAGGGCAGAGATCCTTAGATAGAGATCCGGATGTCGGCATGAGCTGATCGTGACCTCATCACAAGCTGTACAGACAGAGTCAGGCTAAGAGAGACGAAGACTAGGGTATGTACCGGCTCAAACCGTGCAGTTACTCCAAGAGTGGCAAACTATTGTCTGCACGAATAAGTCAAAGCTTAAACTGCAGTATCATCCATGTACCTAGTCGCCCCCCACACCAGCACAGCAAGCTTGTAGCTCCCGTTGATCGGCGAGACAAGACGTTAGGGCATGCACAAATATGATCATGCAGGGCTTAACAGATGCGAGTCCAGAATCTTGCTTTTGGGGACCATCTACGTATCCACTTCTCAATCTCGATATCATGATAAGGCCTGGATCAATCCAGACTATCGACTTGCAAGCCACACGTAATAGGGCTGGAGCCGCGGAAGAGACATGGATAGAGCGCTAGGCTAACGTCTGTTGTGGCGAGAGATAAGCAAGCCGTGCTTGTGGACTTTGGAGAACAAATCACAGTCGTCAACAAGCATTGATAGATAGATTTCGAGTGATATCAGTCTTTTCATAGCTAGGTACACAGTGTTTTTGTCGCTTTCAAGCATTCAAACGATGGTACTCACAGTCAGTCCCAAGTGGCGAAGCATCATATTTCACGAGTATCAAGCGAAATTCGTAAACAGGATAGTAGGATCTATTCTTCAATCTTGACTAATACATGATTGTGTGACCTCTAAAGATGTTCTCCCTCTGCCCTCTAAATGCAATGCAATGCTAAAAACAAGAAACAAATGCTACCACTCAAGTAGAATTGGAGTTGTCGGCACAGGAGAAGGCAGATGAACCACCTTCAGCCTTGTAAGAGTCGAGAATACCAACAATGGATCCGTAAGTTCCACCGATCATGAGGAAAGTACCAGAGATGATAACGAAGCAGCTGAAACCAACCATAAAGTACCACTTCATGCTGGGATCGCGTTTGCCGACAGCCCAGTTGTCGTACAGCCACATGCAACCGTAGATCTGGAACGACATCAGAGTACCGAGAAGGGCACCGACGAGAGACACGAGACCGCCGAAGACGGGAATTCCGGAGGCGATCAGGTAGGCGATGACGGTGGTGGTGAGGGTGCAGGCGATCCATGTTCCCCAGTGGACAGCGCTGTTGGAAGCGAGATGCTTGGTGCCTCGGAGAAGACGGACAAAGACATATTTGGCGGCGAAGTGAATGACGAGGACGGTTGTGGCCAGGAGGCCAGGGAGAGAAATACCGTAGGCAACGCGCTTGATCAAGTGACCGGCTGAGCCAAGAGCGGGTGAGGCGACGTAAGATCCGCAGTAGATGTAAACAACACAGCCGATGACGATGTAAGTGATGGTAACACCAGATTGGCAGCAGATCAAAGCCCGGGTGTAGTGCTCAGGCCTCGACATCTCAGCAGCGATAGAGAAGAAGCCGGGGGTGCCAGCGTAGGCAAAGACGAGCGATGAGATGGACGAGATGGCCTGGGTGAAGGTGGGGTTGCCAAAAGCCTTCCAGTCAGACTTCCAGGTGCCGGTCTGAGGAGCACTTGCAGGTCGGTCCTGGATACCAACTGCAATGGTGACGGTGAAGATGGCGGTAAGAATGCAGACCAGGCCGACCCAGGCGAGCATGCTGATGCGGCCAAGAGTGCGGACACTGCCCAGGAGGAATCCGCAGATAGCAGCAACAGCAACGAAGACAGCTGTGCAGGTGCCGTGGAGGGAGACAGCGTTCAGGCCGATTGAGAGACCGAGCATACCGGAGCCGGCAACGAAGATCCAGTCTGGAAGTTGTTAGCAATGGTTTATTGGAGGGTTTTGGTGGGAAACATACAGAGGCAGAAGGCAACTCCAAAGATCTCACGTCCAACGCGGCCAAAGATCAGGTAACCAGCATCATCGATACCGTAGACTTGAGGATGGTTGCGCTTGAAGACACCGACCATGTAGTCGGACCAAGTTGTGATGGTGGCGATGATAAGCAGGCAGATGATGCCGGGAACAATGCCGAGGACGTCGAAGACTGCAGGGATGGACAGAACACCCAGACCGATCTGGGTCTTCATCATGAGAGCAACGGTGCCGATCCATCCAACCTAGAGAGTGTTAGTTCATGCTGCAATATGGGATCAGGTAGGCTTGTGACGTACAGCTCGGTAGTTGGGGCCCTCATCAGTGATATCACCAAAGACATCGTCGTGAACAGTAGCCTCGCCGGCTTGAGAAGGGATGTTGTGAAGTGCGGGCTGGTCGTTTTCGAGGTCGCGCTTCAAGTCCTTCTCGGAAAGACCATTCGATTGGTACGCCATGGTGTCGGTAGGGACAAAGTCAAGCAAACAAGACTAAACAACTCAATGATTGAAGAGTTGAGTAGTTGAGAGAGAATGTGAAGACGGTTGGAATGTGGAACAGATCATCAAAAGTCTGGGGGATTGTGGGCTCAACTTATACAACCGGACCGTGGGTCGGTGAGTTTAGCAAACAGCATAAGCGCGGTACAGCTCAGCTAAGGTTTGGGTAGAACCCTACGCTATGGAGTCGATCCCCAAGGTTTCTTACCCATTAGGCTAGCCAGAGATTGGAGGTGATAGCAAAACCTGCTGCGACAGGGCGGGGAGTGAATTTACAGTGGGTTTCCCCAGACGAGACCGCACTTCGCCCCTTGGACCCGGCATCCGCGCTGCGATAGCAACCGCAGAAGCCCGGGGCTTATTTCGAGGCTACGAGTGGGGAAGCGCGTTTTTTTTACTCGTTTGGCGTCACGTACTGCTGAGGTCTGGCTTGGCTGCCCCGTCATCCCCATGGGGTACAGAGTAGACTTCGCGGAGAAAGAGGGGCTGCTGCGATTGACGACTGCGGAGATGTGAACACGACATCAATTGAGAGTCGACAACAGACGAAATTGGGAAAAAAAGGCAACTATCACGTAAGAGAAACAAGGTATAATTCACACAAACGTCTCAGTCGATTCGTGAGCTATGACGCTGGGGTCCACTGCTGACGGGGTTAGCTCTGGCGAAAGGCGAACGAGTCAGGGAATCCTCCGCGAGGGCTATTTCCCCACTGAGCGTTTCGAGCGGCTCTCACTCGTCAGAGGCTGAGTTTTCATTACCCCATTATTACCTCCGGTCTCCAAAAACAGAGGATGGAGAACACTCCCCAAGCCTGGGCCGCGCGAGGCTCCAGCGAATACATCCTCTTTTTTGTGGAATCGGCCATGTCTCAGAGTCGGGAAACGGCCGAGTCCCCTCCGAGGGAGCAGAGGCCCCCCTTGTTGATATTCATGCGTTTTGCAAGGGACTCTTCTGATAAATGGCATGCTTTCCTGCAGTGGTGTTGCTCTTCTTCACCTTCATCTCCAAAGAATTTGGGGTGCCGCGTCGGTGTTCCCGAGACGGGCAAATTTCCAGCCACCGGCAAACTCTTTCGGCAGTGGAGTAGAAGCTACGTAGGTCGTCTCCAACTTTTTCTTGCCCGCTTGTGGTATCCTTCTGGAACAATACGCGCAGCGTCAGGGGTGCGTAAGCTTCTGCCGAGCATATCCGCTGGTTGGTTGTTGGGGTCATCCCTGCGCAAAAGGATTAGGGGTAAGTTCAAGTTTGGCTTTGGCCCGACGGTATCCCATCGGGAAGCCCTCCGCGCATATCATCAGTGCGCGTCTGTTTATCAGCGGGTGAGCCGACTCTGGTCAGGAGTAACGAGGCATTTTACCTGAAGCTTGTGGGATGCAAGCCGATCTAAGCTTGAGTCGGTGTTGACGCGTTCGTTGATAACGAGAAGATCGATTGCGCAATACGTGAAATGTAACATCAGATAACGGAAATCGTCGGTACGGCAGACGAAACATCCAACGACCAAGATAGGGAGTTGTTTTTGACCAGTCCTCAGTTCTCTGCGCAGCCATTGATTGGCGGAGCAAAGTCTTAATGCCCATGACGGAATCGTTTCCGACAACGGTAAATTTATCAACGGAAGCGGATGACCTGCCGTAAAGGAGTAATGTTCTGCAAATATAAGCATGTCTCATCACCCGTGCTTTGCATGCTAACCTCGGAAGGGGCTGTTGCAATGCGGGCCGTGTCCCGGTCGTTCGAGCATGGTGCTCTGATGTGTTATGTCAAAAGTGCCTTCGAAAGATCATAATAGTGCCCTGGATATGGGCGATGCTGTTGATGTCGCCTGTCTCCGTGTATGCTGCCAAGCATTCATCCGTGCTGAGAGATTGCTGGAGACTGAAAGGCCGAGGTAGCCCACGCGGTTATCAAGAAGAACGTGACAGGTTCCAGACTCGGATGATTGGGCTGATACGATGGTCCCAGCTGAGGAATCAGTCACGTAATATCATATTCATAATCCGTGCGTGCCGCGTCTCTGGGGCTGAGTGATGCATCAGCTGAGGCATTTTCATGATGACGGATTTCACCAGAGTATCAAAGTTTGATCTGTGTGCTCTAGTTCATCTCCTGCTCAACTCGACTAATGTCCTGTCGCGGATTCATGAAATAGGCTTTTGTGGTTTCGTCAGAGATGTGGTTCGAGTAGCCTTCGAGTTGTTCGGTGATAGTGGTATCAATTATCAGATCCAACTCTTATCGTAGTGGCGATATTGATGTTTATTTTCATAAATACTATTAGAGAGTGCCATGTATTTATCATTTTTCAGACTGCGCCTTGGCAACTCTGTACCTCACGGAACTAGCTGCCTGTTACCCCCCGCTTACTCGGTTTCGAAACGCATAGAAATTACTGGTTCCTGAAGCAAGTGGTTGAATGAGGCAAGTGGCCCGTATGGCCAATATCTCTTGGCCCAAATCTACCATCCATCACAGCGCCAAGTCATAGATCCTGGGGCCGAGAACGATCCTTTCTTGGCTCTCCGCATAAATCGTTCCCCAGTTTCTCTCCTGACTAATTAGTCATGCCAAGATATGACCCACCTGCAATGTTTGTGAATGTGAGTCCCGGCTGGCTATCAAACACACTCCAAATAGGCAGGTTACCGCGAGGAAGTGATCTATTCAGTCTATTCTGGTATGTATGTCGTATGTTTATATGGAATCATCATATCTGTAGGCTAGCTATGTATTTCAAATTTGGGACATGTGTGGTATTTAGGATTTGGATCGTAAGGGCTCAATCCGGACTATTGTTTTGAGTTATTACCAAGTTTCTTTCCAGAAGCGGGATAACAGCTACCATAACAATCCGGTATCTCGCTCAGACCAGCTAGTCTTGCCCCTTCCTAAACTAGCCAAACGCTTGAACACAGTACTGTCGATCTGACTGACCAAACAATCTAATGCAAGATGGAAATCAGATACTAACATTACGAGGTTCATTATAAGTTCATCAGTGCATACTAGGAGAAGCAGAAAACATGTGGTTATACCAGCCGTTGCTGTGGTCGTCGATTATTGCCATCTTGGGGGTGATGTATTCTGAAACTTGACGCTGTCAGTGACTCAGTTGGGTCATGATGGGATGGGATGTTAATCGTACGCAGACAAGTAAAATATCCCTGCCAAAATACAATGTCCTCTAGGCTGGCAAACGGTGATACTGCTGCCTGGAAAGCCCCGCCCACGATCGAAAGACCGGAACAGCATTGCGTCCATCCGTCTTGATATGGGGAAAGATCCGTGACATGTTCGCAAGTCGGAGAGTACCTCTCTTCACCTCCCTGGTCTTCGAGAGTCCCAACATCTGAAGACTGAACTAGGTCTTCACCAGAAGGCCTAAGGACACTGCTCAGATTCCCCTGCCGTCCAGCAAGTCCGTTCCGAAATCTAACTCTGCGCCCAATTCCACTGCACTTCAATTCTCTAGAAAGACACTTGTCGCACTCAGGCTCTCCTCTGTCGCAGTTGATGCGCCGCTGCGAGCATTGGTAACACCCTGATACCATGTCAGTTTGCCCGATGTGTTGATGGCCCGATGGCCCTAGTGATCTTTTGACCTTTGATCTTGGGGACGTATCTTCTCGGAGCTCGCGCCATTATTAATGATGGTGGTGACAAGCCATTATCGTCGTGTGCGTGAAGGAGAGTTGAGAGCGAGAGCAAAAATAAAACATATATGCTCCTTGTCATTCGGCCCGGAATGCTCCACGCTTGAGGCTTATGAAACATTTGCTAGTTGTAAACGTAAGTGTCGAGTTAAATATGTGTAATCTATAAAGGTAATTTATGATTCTGGCTGTTTGCTCAGATTTCCAGACGTGCTGCTTGGTTCTTAATGTCGTCCCCGTGTCCTTGTAGGGTAGTCTGACACAATAATAGATCACTACTTCGAATTTGCAACATTGGCTCAGCTTTGATGTGAGTCAATAGTTGTGTAAATATCCAACAAATTTTGTTTTTTTTAAAAGATAAATCTTTTCGTTTCTTTTCTTTTCTTTGGTTGCCCCCAACGAGCCAAGGTTATAATGCGGTTGAGCTCGCCTCAATCGTCATTTGGTGGACACCCTGTCATCAGATGGAGAACCCAGATAGCAGGTCTCTATCGTGGCTGCGTATAAGTCTGCCAAGTGTCTTGCTATAAAAATATTCGATGTTGCGGCTCCATATTGGTCTGGAGTTCCGATTAGGCATTTTTATACGGGCTGAGATGAGCTTGCCACTTACTTGTTCGATGTCCGAAACTCTGGTGTACCGGCCAACAGACATTATATTTACGCCTTACGATGCATGTTTCTCACTTCTGTAGATAAGTCCGTATGAGTCATCATCCAAGGCCAGCTGCAAAGCTTGATGGAGTGGTGAAGTCCAAACCGTTAAAAGACCAGATTACTTGCCCTTTTGTCCAGTCTTCACCGCATTCGCAACCCTAAAAGCCGAGACCAACCACATGCACACGCCAAAAAGGCAATAGAGCTTAGCTGCATCAATCAGCTGGGGTGAAGCTTTGCACTTTTCCGTCCTCATTCTGTCTTAACATCGTGACAGCTGTTTCTGGCGCGGCGTTTGCCAAGTTCAAGGTAGTCGCCACACGTGTGTGTGACAGCAGTATACAACGACCCGCGGGTCCATGACAACGAGCGTGGAGAAAACGTAAAAGCACATAGAAGGCGTGCTCATCCTTGGCGGCCGCAGAATACTCCATCTCGGGAAGGACTTCTTCGAGCCCATTGTCCTTGGTGACAGCGACGACAGTATGGCTGTTAACTGCGAAGCGATGCTCGGGTCTATGGCTGTGCTGACCAGTTCAAGGCGGAGGATGGAGTTATTGAGCTGGATGATAAGGCAGAGGTTGTACTGGCTTCGTATATCATAACGATTGATCTGGCGAGGTCACATCGTGTGCAGGAGAGGTCGAGTTTTCGTATGGTTGCTATCAACATCGGTGTCATAACACACTGGGGTGCGCCATGAGTACAAGCACCTTGGTCGTAGACAATGACTCACTGTTTGCAGATTCGGCGGTGTCAAACACTGCGGCATGGAACTAGGAGGTAGTAAGTATGGTGTTGGTAAATATATGGCTCTCAAGGCTCTTGTAGCGGGCGGCATAAATACTGTGTATGACCAGCGGCAATAGAGATCATGGCGTATTTGAGGTTTGGGAACATAGATAAAGGTAGTATAACGAACAAAGGTTGATTCTTTGATGTTCTGGGTGAATCCTCGCGGTGATATCACCCTTTTTTACCCACAGCAGTCCGTTTGCACAAGACAGACAGTTTGGCACAGGCAGCAGCTGGCAAATCACCACCACATCTCTCACACAAGATGCCCCGAACTCGGACTGCTTTTCTCATCTTCCTACAGCACCAAACCCAACACCATCATCTAGATCAACACCTCAAAAAGGAATACACCCTCGTCGTAACTCAAGATGGCGCCTTCATCTCCGAAGCCCTCGTCCCCTATTCCCACCGGCCGCAACCGCGCCCGAACTCTCGACCACTACCCTCGCCATCATCCTCCCTCCTCGAGCCAACTCTTCCTCGACGGCCCGCGCTTCTACCCTCTGCAGTCCCACGTCGACTCCGTCCCTCTCGTTCCCGATCCTTCGGAGCCCCCCGCCAAAGAGCCCCAAGACTCCTCGCGAGGGAGCAACGCCAAAGATCCTCTGCACACCGTCGATTCCATGCGTCTGCAGGTTGTCCGCGACAAGGAAGGAAACACCCTTGGGCTGAGAGTCGTCGATATCAACTCCACCAGGGGTAAAGACGCTAATATCTGCGCCCCCCTTCCCCTTGCCTCTGCCAACACCGGTCTTGTCTTCAGTGTTGAGACCAACGAGGGTATTGATGCTGTTTACACCCGTGCGGCACAAATCACTGGCTCTCAGAGGATCATGGGTATCATGTTTGCGCCTCCCAGTGAGCCTGGAGGAATTGTCCGGGACGCGGACTGGTCCTTCCTGGATCCTCCCGAAGAGACAACAAAGAAGAACGGTCTCACCGAAACGTGGGTCAACCGCAATGAGGCACCCGAGGAGGAGTCTTTGCGTGTCAAGATTCCGGAATGGCTCAAGGATGTCGAGCTGGACGACTAACTAACGTACTTGCTACAGTGGAAATAGTGCTGTACACGCTGATGCGGGATCGCGGGTGGTGGCTATGAAGATCACATGAGATGCTTCGTCTTTGCATGGCACAGAGCAAGCGAGTCATGTTTGCTATGGATACATACTGCGGTCTTGCAGGCAGAATAAAGGCCCCCGATTGCTTTGATGCTCTTTCCGTTGGTGTTGCTTTGTTCATCGCCAGGCAGATATAGTGAAGACAATCAGTCCTTAGACTGCGCTTGAAAATCCCCATGTACTGTCTATCGAAAGGTCGCTTCGTAATTGTGATGCCTAATTCTTCCTTCCATAATTCTGTCCATACCGGCTACGCTTTTCACTGTCTTGGGGCTGGGGTACTGACCGCTCACTCCTCGAAAACGTCCAAAAGCAACCACGTCTTGCACCTCCTGAGTGAGCACCAAGTTTGGCCTTCTCCTATCCCAATTGAAAGATATACTACATCATCAGAAAGACTGTTCTTGAAATCGTGTACATTATCGGTGTAGGTTCCAAGCCTTGGAGGAAGAGCAGGAATGTGAGATGAGCCCTACAGCAGTAGAGCTTCATACGTCTCAAGCTATGTAACTACTATCCTGTCGATCTGTACACGGGAAATCCAAGCTCCCCATCCGGACTTTCTCCCTGTTCGTACCTTCAAACGCCTATGATCACGATGTCATCTATAGCTGTAACTTACGTTTACACTTCTTATGTTCAACTCGGCACGGGATGCAAACGCTACTTATATCGGCCACTACAAACGTAGATGATATCAGTATCGTTATTCAAACGGCGAAGTATAACAAATGATTATTTAATCTCGAAACCCTTTCTTCCTCTCATAGAATGAACTCAATACTGTACAACTTCACTTCGCGCTTCGATCAAGGTAAGAGCTTGACTCCTGACTCCTGACTCTCGACTCTTATGATCTAACATCCATCTTCAGATCACAAAGCTCTTCATTATACAACCCTTAAACAACAACACTCAAAAACTCCCTTCAGATCTCTCACCATGTCTGAGACAACCACCGTCGTCCGCGCCGACCACTCCCACTGGGCCTGCAAGAAGTTCAACGACCCTGCCACCGACACCTACTGCAACGCCTACAATGAGATGGCAGACGCGGATTGTACGGAGTGCATGGCGGAGCGCGACATCGGTTCACTCGCACTGAACAAGTACATGGTAGAAATCGGAAAGCTTGTTGGCTGGGACGTCAATGGTGTTGAGGTCTGGAAGTACCTTGAGTACTTGACCAACGGTGTCAGCCAGACTCCCTGAGCTGATGGGGCTCATGAGAGCAGTGCTGTTCACGAGTAAGCTGAAGTCTCTTGACAGCCCATAAAGGGAGGGGCATCTTAGAAGGCAGAGAGAAATAGTCTTATGGCTTATGTACTGAAGCTTGTGGCAGTGATAATACCATATAGCAGTAGATGAGGGTCGTGAGCCACTGTCTGGTAGCGATAAACAACTGCAGTTCAAAGCACAAATGATACAGTGAACGTGTATGTTCTTACCTGCTACACAATTAAAAGAGACATTTGTCCAATGCTGTGATTCATGCGTTCAAGTACAGATACGAAGCCACGCAGTCGGCAGAGCTTCCGTTCTCGCACGCCTTACTGAATAGCTACTGTACGCTGATCTCTGCGCAACGGTCGATGAAGACACTATAGATAGCATATTCTGCTCAGATTGTTTTATTCGTGATTATGTGTGATATCCCGTCGCCACTGGTATAAATCCTGGGAGGTTTTCCACCTTTACTTGCTGTACCGCCAGCAATTAGACAAACCACAGCGCAACTACCAACATCCACATACTCCCACTGTTATATGTTTCTTCACCTACCTCACCATGACGTCCAATATCAACAAAGATATTGCCCACGAAAAGATCCATCCTGTAGATTTCACCCACTGGACCTGCTTGGCCGTCCAGGAGGACGGAAGACGCTGCATGCAAATCACCCCACTGGAACTGCGTGCGTGTGAAGTTTGTCATACGGAGCGCGGCGTCGGCACGCTTGCCGTGGCTCAACTTTGGGTTGTCAGCGGAGAGCTTGTCGGGAGGAATGATAAGGGCGAGGAGATCTGGGAGAAAAGGCCAACGGACACGCTTAGCGTTGACGCTCCGGGTAGAAAGTAGGGCCAGGTCAAGTCGTACGTGAGGAAGCCTCTGGTCAGACTTTGGACCGCATACATGAAGTAATCGACCTTTCTACATTGATAGTCCTAATATGTCGTTACCCATAGACAATCAAGGTTATGAAGATTCGCACTTGATCGAAGATGAGGACCTTTGCTTCCTCTCTATAGCCACTCGGGTTGGCTGCAATAAGACTACTTACATATATACAGAAGAGACACCCAGTTAACAGTTCCAAGACAGCAATAAGCATACCGCCGAGAAGCTTAAAACTTCGATATCAGCCTCTGGCCTGAGGATAGTCGATTCTATCGTATGACCTCCGCAAATGCAAAGATCAAAAGTACCATTCACAGCTATGCGAAGTCTATCGCAGCTCATCAGCTACTATACTGCCAACTACTGCTTTCATAGTTTCAAGTCATAGATTAGCGGCAATACCCTATATATCATGCGCTCTGAATGCATGTCTGATCAACTATGTTGATCAATGATTGACTACAAAAATAGGAGCACAGGTGTATGTGAGCAGTACGCAAACATTCACTTTAGGTTCGAGGGGAAGTGAGTAAATGACACAGTCCGATATCACTTTAGCTTCGCAACGGAGTCGGTGATTCTGCGTTAGCTCGCCTGTATGAGTTTGTATATCGTCTTCCTCAATCCTCTCAACTAAGTATACGTCAACCAGCGCTTCGTCTATCATACAACCCCAAATCATCAAGCAACGCATATATAAGTACAGAGTACCTGACTCCCAAAACTTCATTCTCAAGTAAAGAGAAATTATAGATGCAAAACTAAGATGACTGTCGATTTGTTGTCCCCAAGTCGAGTAAAGTATCCGTGACCTCAAGTTAGTTTCCGTAGAGATAGGCTTCTTTAGCCTCATCAAGAACTGCAAGAACGGATTTGATACCTAGAGAAGTATATATTGGTTCCTGTAAACTTTAGGATCTTACTTAAAATAGTGTGTTGCATAGCTCTTCTCCCTCTTCCCGTATATATCAGCACTTTCAGTGATAATCTACCGCATCTTGTGTAGCACAGAGGCCTGAGCAAGAAAAGCACCAAAGTAATCGCTACTCTAACACGACGATGACTGTTCCAAGCACTAACGCCTAGATTCGTTAAATCTTCATCTCTTTCAATGCCGTTGATGTATGTGAATGTGAGCATTGTATCGGGGTAAACACTCAAGCTGTGTAATGCAGTGCATAGGTGATGCATCTCGTACCATTGTAACTGTGTGTTACTATCCTGTGATTCATACGCAGTCTTTCCCACAGGTCCTACATATCCCAAAGCTTACTGTACTCTACGCTATTCCCACCAACTACTTCACATGATACATCATCATCTCTGACTACCCATACGATCATAGATCCTAATCCCCCACTCCATTAACAACGCTACGATCATGTCTGTTTCAACCCTTTCTAAAGAGCTCCACGGGGAGCACACGCAATGGCGCTGCATCATGCGGATCGCCGCCAACAACTTTTCACTATGCCACGCCATTACCGATATGGATCAGAAGGTGTGCAGCGGTTGCGGTGCCGGACGCGCACTCGTATCCAAGGCTATAGCCAGGAACGGGGACGAGATTGGATACCTGATGAACATTGCTGCGGATGGGACAGAGTCCTGGCACTACATTTACAGAACCAACGGTGTGAAGCCTGAACCTGCTACGTGAACAGCAGGTGAGCGATCTACGAGATCTTCTTGTTATAGAGAACTGGAGTAGAAGACAACATAGTAATAAAACTTACCATTTCGTATCATCCTCAAGTAAACCCACAGTCCATGCTAGCGCCTTTTCTATTTCCTCTTGCAGTTCTGGTCTCCTGCATCTAATCT
The DNA here is from genome assembly GCA_012977755.1 of Fusarium nurragi. Lineage (NCBI taxonomy): Eukaryota > Fungi > Ascomycota > Sordariomycetes > Hypocreales > Nectriaceae > Fusarium > Fusarium nurragi. The sequence continues at coordinate 139,078 of JAALXI010000029.1, forward strand.
TCCCTCAGAGACAGAGGTTTCTGATACCAAGCGCAGCTGGTTACTATACATTGGCAGGCTCACGACACCTCAAGCTTTGGTCTCCTAACAGCAAACATCCTCCCGATAGTAATAGGCCCAAATAAGGTAGCTAAGTTAAAGTCAAGGCTTATCATCAAATCTTATTGAGTATTTCCGAATTTATTCCCATTCATGACAATCTGATATTGTTTAGTCTACGTTAAGTCCATATCAGTTCACTCAATAACGCGCCCCATATCTAATACACATAACGGAAGCTCAAGTTCTCCTTATCCGTAAGATCCTCCCAAGCCTGGCCCGTATAAGTCGAACTAGCCTCCGCAACACCCGATGCAGCCAACTCATCGCGCTTCTTGTTCTCCCTGCGGAGGTACCATCGCAGAGCGACAATAACAATGACGAGAAGACAGTAGCAGCCAAGATGGGTGGCAAATGCGATAAAGTAACGAGGTCCATCGTAGGATAGGAAGACTTGAGGGCCAATGGCGTTACCAGCCGCCCAGACAATAAAGTTGGTGGCGACGACAACTGTCTTCTTGGTCTGTCCAGCGATGTTGCGGGAGATCATGGAGAGTGCGAGGGTTTGTGCTGACCAGAAGGAGAGAGTTATGTAGTACGAGATGAGGAGACCGACGTGTTGGGCCATGGTCTTATTGGGAAGGGTCATGAGAAGAATTGTGCCGATGAAGGAACTGGGGCTGTCAGTAGATTTCTAAAGGCGAATGATGATGAGACTTACGGAATGCAGAAGCCGAGCATGACCAAGAGGTTCTGGTTAGTCTTCTTGACAAGCCAAGCAGACGACAACAGCACAATAACGATATAAAAGCCCAGCACCATCGCCAACAGCTGCGTCTCAAGGGTACTAAACCCAAAACTCTTGATAATAATATTCGCAAAAGCCCCAAGCCCAGAAGTAGGTAACGTAGTGCACAGCGCGATAAGAGCGTAGCCCCAAGTCTGGGGATCCTTGAGGCCCTCGATGAACTGCTCTTTCTTGAACGTCTTGTTCTGGATGCCCGTCTGGTTGTCACGCACGCGCTCGACCATCTCGTGCTTTTCCTGCTCGGACCAGCATTTGGCGCGCATGGGCGAGTCGGGCATCCACCAGCCGACGAAGACACCGAAGATGATGGATATCACGCCGTAGGTCAGGAAGAGCCATTGCCATGATCGCAGGGGGCCGGATTTGATCAGGGAGAAGCAGTAGGCAAGAAGACCGCCGACGATCTGTTGCATGCCGTTCATCGCGTACCTAAATCACGGGTGTTAGTACCTTGCTCATATAAAATGGCTGCAAACATACCAGTAAGTTACTCGAGAGGTTTGTTCCTCACGGCGGTACCAAATCGCCGACAGGATAACAAAGCATGGCTGGCAAGCAGACTCAAAGATACCAAGCAGAGTTCGCACAATTACAAGACCGGTGAAGTCTTTGCAGGCAGCATGACAAGCCAGGCAAGCTCCCCAAGCGACGATGCAGAAAGAGAGATACTTGGCGATAGGAACGCGGGCGATGAGCCAGTTCTGCGGGTATTCGACGACGAGGATGGCGAGGTAGATACAAGTCGTAAGCCAAGAAAACTGTCCACTTCTGTTAGCACGGTACAAGAATTGGAGTTGGGAGCGAATGCAGTAACTCACATGTTGAGAAACGGTTCCATCAGGATTCTCCAATCCCGTATCAGCTGTCAGCCCCATAATCGAAGCAAACGACAAAGTCCCCTTATCAATAGCCTGAAGAAAGTAGGTAAAGATCATAATGACCAGAACTCTCTTGTCGATCATCTTACGCAGCTGAGCACTGCGCTCAGGCGTGATGTTGATACGCACGTCGGAGACATACTGCGCGAGCTCCTTGTCGACTCTCCCAGAGTGCTGGGTGGGCTTTTCGAGGTCCTCGACTTCGTCGATGGATCTCTTGCGTTCGATCTCTGAAGCCATTCTTACGGATTGATGAGGATGTCTGAATGAAAGGAAAGGGAAAGGAGAGTCCGGATGAGGCAGGCTATTATATCCTGTGCGTGGGCGGGAATAGACAAAGTCTGGGGTCCCCGGAATGTCAGCGTTACTTGCGACTCCAAGACCCCATCGCCCCAGTTTCTCTTCAGCCTGTAATTGAGTTCACCACTAAAAGGCCATTCTCTCATACAGGATCCTCTTTCTCGCGACAGGTTTGTCCCGAGGCGCCGAGCGATGATCTCAACACCTACAGTTCGGCAACGCGGCATGTCCAGCATTTGTGCTGGTTGGTGTATTGGGGGGGCAGGATCTCCGCTTCTCGACGATAAGAAAGACCTTGTTTGGTTCCTGGAGACGGGAATCAACCTTCACCAAAGACGTATATGATCATCAATCATGACATGACTCCCAAGGACGGTTGCAACAGCCTTCTACAGTGAGGTATGTTGTCATTGTGGTGAAGAAAGGCTCTGCTCTTCCAACAGATGTTTGAGTCGATGGCGGATTTGTTTTCCATATTCCGATATCTTGAGACGGTGCAATACCCAATCATTCTGCCCAGCTATATTATTCCTTCAGGGTGTCGTAGTGCAAATGCGGCTCTTGATGGACAATCCAACAGCCGGTGGCTTCCCGTGCCTTGGCGATAAATTGGAGAATCCAAGCAAAGGCATCTGGACCTTCCTTGTTCTTGGTTAGCAGCAAACAGGCAACGCTCCCTGGTGGTTAGCGGTGTAAATAAGGTAGGCCCACTGTGTCCGAGGGTAATGCACTAAATCCGCGGTTGCTTTAGCGGTCCTGGCGATGTGACAGTATCGTAGAACTCACCTCAACTGCAATGTACATTCGCCTTTTCTCGGTAGGAATCCACGATTATGCAACTATGTAATCACTCATCATGAGTATCCCCGCACCATCAGCACTGATTCCTTCACCAAATATCAGACTTCAACGTCACTGTCTTCTCCCCTTGGTCTCTAACTCCCGTCTCCGCCCCCATCTCTTCCGTTGATCGAAACCCCCAGTTTGTGCCCCACCCCCACAGTCGCAAAGTGCGGAGAGGGAATGCAGTGAAAGAGGAGAGATCTTCTCGGTATGCTTCGGACCGAGCATGTGGACTGCCAAGAAGGACTTCGGGAAAGCACAAAGCGTTGCGACCAGATATGTAAAAACAAATCCCTTGGAATAACCCTCTCATGGAGCTTTCCCCGCTGATCTTTCTCTCTCACTTCTGTTCACCTCACTTGATCGGGACACCAGTAACAGTGACTTGACCACAGTAGCCCATCATGCCTACTCACGTTCACGACATCGCGTCGCGAGACGTCCACAAGCAGATCCGCCAGCTCATCCACGAACTCGTCAACATCACCGACACCACCGGTGAATTCCTCATGACCCTCGCAGACGGCCAGGTCATCGACACAAAAGGCTGGAACGACTGGGAGTGGACCCACGGCATCGGCCTCTACGGCATCTGGAAGTACTACGAGATGACGGGTGAGGACGAGTGGCTCAAGATCATCGAGGACTGGTTCCAGGCTCGCTTCAACGAGGGCCACAAGGGGAAGAACATCAACACCATGGCCGTCTTCCTCACGCTCGCTTTCGTCTACGAAAAGACCCGCAATCCGACTTATCTTCCCTGGCTCGATGCTTGGGCTGAGTGGGCAATGCATGATCTTCCCCGCACAAAGTACGGCGGGTTTCAGCATATTACTTACCTTGAGGTCAATGAGCAGCAGCTCTGGGACGATACCCTCATGATGACTGTTATGCCGCTTGCCAAGATCGGTCTTGTGCTTGACAGGCCGCACTACGTCGCCGAGGCAAAGAAACAGTTCCTCCTCCACGTTCAGTATCTCTTCGACACCAAGACGGGCCTGTTCTTCCACGGCTGGACCTTCAAAGACGGCGGCCACAACTTCGCCGATGCGCGATGGGCTCGCGGTAACAGCTGGGTCACCATCGTGATCCCCGAGTTCCTCGAACTCATTGGTATCAAGGAAGACGACCCTATTGGATCCCACCTCATCAACACCCTCGACAGCCAATGCGAAGCCCTAGCCAAGGTGCAATGTCCGAACGGTCTATGGCGCACACTTCTCGATGTCTCAGAAGAAGAGGGTTCATACGTCGAAGCCAGCGCAACAGCAGGTTTCGCATACGGTATTCTCAAGGCAGAGCGCAAGAGATATATCGGCAAGCAGTACTCCGAAGTAGCTGTGAAAGCTATCAGGGCTGTGTTGGAGAACATTAGTCCAGAGGGAGAGCTGCTCAATACATCGTTTGGAACTGGTATGGGTCATGACTTGCAGCACTATAAGGACATCCCCCGGACGAGTATGCCGTATGGCCAGGCTATGGCTATGATGGCGCTGGTAGAGTTCTTGAGGGCATATAACTAGTTATGATAATGCTATAAATTGATAATTCAAAATTACTGCATTCCATAGATTTGAGCAGAACTAGATCCGATCAATGTTCAACGGTTCACCAGTCGTGTGCTTCATTCTTTACTCATCACTAAAATACGATGCTTCAAACCGGAGTATCTGCCTTGAAAGTCCCCGTCAACTTCAAGTCCCTCGAACTCTCACCAACCGCAATTGTGAAGTCTCCATCGTCCGTCACTCTCCAATTCTGCTCATCGACATCCCAATAACTCAGGTCTCTCCTGGTAAGCTCGAACTCGACAATCTTGCTCTCACCCTTCTTCAAGACCACCTTTTCAAATCCGCGCAGAACTCGAACAGGATGGTCTACCTTGGAAGTCTCAGGGTATGATAGGTAAAGCTGGGGCACTGCCTTGCCGTCCACGGAACCGCTGTTTGTGACGACAACGGAGACAGTAACTACAGTCTTCCAAAGGTCCGGGTTTCCGCCTTCTTCTCCTCCGGCTGGCGAGGGAGGTTGCTCGATGTCATAGCCATCAGGGTATGGATAATCGCCGTGCTTGATGTCATCGGGAGAGTCAATGTATGGGTAGATCCACTTCTTCAGTTTGCGGATGTTCTTAGGCCAGAGGCCCTCCTTGACATCTGGGATCTTGTCGTCAAGTTTAGGCGGCTTTGCAGTGGACGACGAGGCACGCGAGGCCGGTAGCTGCGGCACTGCTTCCTTCAGAGAAATCTTCAAGTCCTTGTACTCAAAGGTAGTGTAGGAGAGACCATACCCAAACTCATATCGAAGATCGACATCGTGCTTGTCAAAGTGTCGATAGTCAATATACAGGCCCTCATCGAAGTCTTGCTGTGGGATAACGCCGTTAGGCAGGTACAGAACCTGGCCCCCTGCGCCGTAGTCCGCGAGAGCTTTGCCAATCGTGTATGGAAGCTTTCCACTAGGACTCTCATCGCCAAAGAGGATGCTTGCAATGGCATTTCCGCTCTCCTCACCAGGCAGATTAGCTGTCAGCACAGCCTTAATGCGCGGGTGGTTAATCCAGCTCTCCACCACCACAGGCCCAACGGCATGAATGACCACAATGGTTGTACCGGCTCCGTTACCGCAAAAATTCGCAACCTCCGTGATGAGCGCGTCGCCTCCTTTCTGCAGAAAGAGGTCATTGCGGTCGCCCCGAATGCTGCTCCACGAGAGATAACCCTCGCCTGAGTCAGAGTTGGCAAACACCAAGCAGACGTCCTGTTCAATCACTTTCTTTGGGTCTTCGACCTTGTTGGAAAGGAACTCGCTGACTTGGACCTTATCCTTATTGAAACCCCTGTGCAGAGCCTCTACGGGAGTGACCAGGAACGGGAAATCAGCAGCACCGCTGCCCCAACCTGATCCGAGAGTACCTTCATTGCATCCTTGGTCAGGGCAGTAGTTAAGTCCTTTTCCAGGACCAGCATCGTCGCCGAAAATGCCAATATTGATCTTACCATCCTTCTTTTCAGCCTGATTAGCCAAGCCGCCCTTGCGGCTCAGAGGAAGTACTCCGTCATTCTTGAGGAGGACAGTTCCTTCGATGGCAATCTGGCGAGCCAACTCGGCGTGGTCCTCTTGCACATTCACGTAGTGGTTGACGACCTGCTCCTCCTGTGGTGAGGGGCTTCCAGGGGCGAGTTTGCCTTTCTTTTCATAAGTCCATGAGGAAAAGTTAGGACCCTTGTTTTGGTCCTTGTCTTGTCCCAATTGGTAGAAAGAGGCGACAATTCGAAGAGCCATATCGTTAATCCGGTCAACTGGCAAAGAGCCGTTCAAGACAGCCTGAGTGAGGCGAGGGCCCCAGAGGGAATCACCATCCTGCCACTTGAGTCCATCTCCGGGCATGCTCATATCCAGGCCCGCCAGAGCGCTTGCAACGCCTGACCGCTGGGCCAGCCAATCCGACATGACAAAGCCCTGGAAACCCATCTCATCTTTGAGAATGCCGTTGAGGAGCTTGGAATTTTGGCAGGCGTAAGAGTTGTTGACCATGTTGTATGAGCACATGACACTCGCAACACCAGCCTTGACGGCGTTCTGGAAGGGCCATCCGTATATCTCGTGCAGTGTTCGATCGTCGATGTTGGACGAGATGGCATTTGGAAGACCCCACTCCCACGCCTGGCGAAAATGTTCCTGCTCGTTACCAATAAAATGCTTGATCGTTGCCATCACCCCGGCATCCTGGATGCCTCGAATTGTCTCTGCTCCAGCAATACCCTGCAGGTAGGGATCAGGGCCAAATCCTTCCCAGTTGCGCCCGCCAGCAGGAGCTCTTCCAAGAGGCCCAATGGCAGGACCAAGGATGACATTGATACCTTTGCCTTTTGCTTCCTTTCCATGAGCCTTACCGCGCTCATACATCAACTTTTTGTTAAACGTGGCTCCCACTGTAATTCCAGCAGGCCAAGCAGTCGCGTTGTCTGCGAATCTTATGCCAAGTGGCCCGTCCTGCAGGGCCAAGGCCGGAAATCCGACGTTGACCGCAGCGCCCGTTGTGCCCACAGCCAAGCCCATGCTCCATCCTGTCCCAGTGGTGATGTTGACTTTCTCAGCCAGTGTCATTTTGCCGACCAGTTTGGCAGCCAGACTGTAGCTCGTCTCCCAGTTCTTTGACGAGCCACCCTTTGGGCTTGGGTACCATGGCGGTGATTGTCCATCAACAGGCGGTGTTTTGATCTTTTTCCAAGCAAAAGATCCAGCCGCTGAGATGATGGCCCCGACAACTATCAGTGTTCCAATGACGGTCAGGCAACATGTGCTTGGGCGCCATCGTCGAAAGAATCCAGAAGGTCGCACTCGACGTTTGAAGCGAGCGGCTGAACCCCCAGATCGAGTGACGGCATTTCTGGTGAGGTAATCTGTCGCGTCAATTTCCGAGTAAGCATCGGAAGAGTCGCTCTCATCAAAAGATGTCCGGTTGGCTCCATTGAGGAGGTTTTCCCTACTGGGATCCATGTTGGGTATCAAGCTTTGGCGATTTAGTCGCGGTAGGACATGAATTCTTTAAAGAGGATGATAAGGCATTGGCATTGTTGAAAGGATGAACCAGGCTGATTGCTCAGGCTCAATGAAGTTTTATTATGGTAGGTGCAGATTGTTTAGCTAATCGTACTGGGAGGCTGCGTCACATCACATTCCAGGCTACAGCATCCCCTGGACGCTTTGGGGATCGTCCAGGGGCGTTACACCTCTGCCTACATACCCTAGATCTTTCAAGCTCAACAGGTGATGTTTATTACTTTGTTTTCTCATAAACTTTTATCTCGTGGATCGGGGCTTATTGTGCGCATGCTGTATTCTACTGGCTTTTGACTAATGGCGACACTGAGAATGTGAGCTAATCAAAACTGGTCAATGGTTCAAAGTGATTCAATTGACCAAGATACATGTCTTTTCTCGATCCCATCAAAAAATATATGTCAATCCGTTGCCAGTCCTAGGTGTCGAGAGTGCACCGTACAACCCCACACTTTAATGTCCTGAGCTAAATCAGACCGGCTATTCCTCGGCAAGCCAAACCCACCTCGAAGTTGGCTTGACGTGATCGCAACATCTCTCGACCAGCTTCATCGTTGACATCCCAGCCCCAATCGCCCATCATGTCCATGTTCCGCGCCAAGAAGCTCGATCTGGGCTGTTTCGTCAACGTCCGCACCCTGCGCGACCATACAAAGCGCAAGGTCTTTGAGGCCCACGAGACTGAGAGGTGTGCAAAACTCTTTCCTTGAACCGCAACGCATCACCACGAGCACGATTCGATTTCGAGACAAATGCTGATTGAAACCCAATAGACAAGCTCTCCGATACATCATCCGCAACACAACCCTCCCTCCCCGAGTCCGCGCCGAGGCCCAGCTCCAGTTGACCCAGATGCACTGCTACACCCGACCGACACAGATCCGAAACCGATGTATCATGGGTGGTCAAGGGCGTGGTGTGCTGAGCGATTTCAAGATGTCACGAGTAAGTCGACGAGCGAAGCGGATGCGAACTAGGGCAGCTGGACTAACGATTGCAGTACAACTTTCGAATGGAGGCCATGGCTGGAAACCTGCCTGGTGTGAAGCGAGCCAGTTGGTAAAGAGCTTGGGACGGAAGCGATGGGAAAGAGAAATGTACGACTACGTGATGACTCGGAGGGAGTTCTCTAAACGGAGCGACATCTTGACATATCAGACATGACTGTATAATACAATATAAAACTCATTGGAACGCTACACTGCGAGGGCATATTACGGAGCATATTGCAGAGCTGCAGCATCATGCTCCATGCCTAAACTCCCAGAGAGTGACGGCAAATGTGCATTGTGCGCAAGAGGCATCCATCATTTGTAGTATACATGGCGCAGGGGGGTCTTGCCTACTACTTTGGTAGTGAGTTTGGTGCCATTCTTTTATAGTTCTCACGAAAACCTTTGATCTCAGTAGATCACAAAGTTCATTGTAAGTGATGGTTCAAAATTGTATTTGAGGTTAAACTCAAACTACCACTTTGACGTAAAACTTGGTTTAGGTAACGTATGAAACTTTGGCATTTCACATTAGCTAAGATGATAACGAAAACTCTTAGCGAATAATATAATATCATTATAACTAATTAAAGACAGCAAGTCATCATAGAAGTATCGTAGAACAGAATACTTAGACTACCCAAGTTAATTGGCACTCTCTTTCACTATAAGCAGGCCGATAAGCGATAAGTGATAAGCGCCGATAAGACTTTTCTAGAGGTTGGGATGGCTGCCTCAAACAATCGCCACCCCACTGCACATCCCCATCACCCATTATCTTCCTCTTTCTTTTGCGCCCACCCTTCCTTTTTTCCCACTATCATCAACACATCATCAAAATGGGTGGCGGAGATCTCAATTTGAAAAAGTCCTTCCATCCCGCGCTTCGGCGCAACCAGCAGGCCGTCTGGGACGAAGAACAAAAGGCCCTCGCCGAGCGCAAGCGAACGCAACAGCGCATCAACGAAATCAAGGAGGAGCGCGCAAAGGAAGAGGTTGAGAGGCAGCTCGAGGCGGCAGGAGGCAGGAAGCGCGTTGACCGCGTTGACTGGATGTACCAAGGTCCTAACGATGGACAAACTGGCACAACAGAAGAAACCGAAGCATACCTGCTGGGAAAGCGACGCATCGACAACCTCATCAAGGGCACAGAACACAAGAAGTTGGAAAAAGATGCTGGCACGGAGAGTTTCATGGCGTTACAGAACGCAAACACTGCTCGAGACACAGCTGCAAAGATTCGTGAGGATCCTCTACTGGCCATCAAGCGACAAGAACAAGCTGCCTACGAAGCTATGATGAACGACCCGGTCAAGCGCCGCCAACTGCTCTCCTCGATGGGCGTTGATGACGAGAAGAAGGAAAAGTCACGGAGGAGGGAAGACCGACATGATAGACACCGGAGGAGACACCGCCACCGCAGCGCAGACCCGGACGACAGACATCACAGACGAAGACGGTCTTACTCACGATCGAAAAGTCCACGACGTCGCGATGGTTCCAGAGACGATCGACACAGGCGACGCAGCGACGATAGTCGAGAGAGACTCTCACGCCGAAGACGCGATGATTCAGGAGAGGAAGATTCAAGACGTGATCGCCGGCATCGTGATGAGCGACCGCGTGATAACCGACGGGATGCGCGACGAAGCTACCACAGCGACTCCCGCGACAGGCGTCCGCGACACAACGAAGAAGACGATAAGGCCAAGGAGGAGGAACGTCAGCGCAAGCTGGCTGCCATGCAATCTGCGGCAACAGAGCTCGACGTTGATCGCCAACAGCGCCTCGTAGCTTTGGAAGAACGGGAGCGAGCGCTAAGGGATGCTGACGATAAAGCGAGAGAGCGCGGAGGTGATCGCGGATTTGTGAATAAGTTGCATCAACAGGCTGGACATAAGGGTCTAGCTGAGCGCATGGGTGGAGCGCGTCGTGGATATCAAAAGGATGATGATTAGGAGTGCATTGCTTCGATCAACAACTTTGGTACGTTGGTGTTGGGGGGCTACCGTATCTTGATTCTGGTCTGGGTGTTTGTGGGACGTGAAGCTCAGGACTGTGATGCATGAGGCTGATGGAGGCCGTCAAATATTATCGCCAGTATGAAGCGATGCATGGCTAATGGATATAAACTTGGAGCGTTACATATTGCTTAGTATTGAATAAACTGGCTTTCCCGTGTTCAATACCTCAACGTCGTCTCCCCCTTGACACTTGCCTCTTCGTACCTCGAGACGGAAATAAATGAAGCCACTGTACGACATACCTGGGCCGTCAGGAATTGTTAAAAACAAGCCCATCCAACCAAGCACAAACCCGCCAAGCGACCTTGACCTTGTGATCACGTTGTCGGCTACGTAAAGTCTGTATCATCGCACTTGAGTCTACTGATCTCAGCCCGTCGGGCTTAGACCAATTCGGCTCCATGATCCAGTAGAGTACTTTAAGGCAATTTGCGATGGGTGACGGGTCCAGTGGCCAATTAACGCACTTGTTTGCGCCACTGCAGGAAAGAGTTCCACACGACGTACAGAAAAAAAGGGGACACTTTTTTGAGGGGCTGCCAAAATTACTAGTGCATCTCACCCGTGAAAGCACTGTGAAAGAGGATGATCTTTTATGTCTTCCATAGATACCCTCCAACAATGGCGCCGAAAATAACAGTGGGTAACCTTGTTTAACCTACCCAGTCGCTGTTGTCGACTCCACTGGCTCAAGGTCCAGGTCCAGGTTCTGGGCTGCCCCATTTACGCTGGCCTTTGACCTCTCTGACTTCATCTACCGTTTACCCTCCCCCTATCCCCTTGGCTAATCCCTACCTCAACTTCTCCATTCACCATTGCCTCACTTCGCGATACGTATATCTAATTCGCCCTGTCCTCTATCTGCACTTGCGCGAACGCCGTCTGCAATTACTGTTGCTTTCTTCGCCTTCGCCTTGCTCCGCCACGATAACACAGCGCCTCGATCTATGCGCTGACGATTACTGCTGCCGAAATCGAGTCCATTGATCTGCGCGCCACTTAAACACCTTCACTTCCACCTTCGAACAGGGCTCCGCGAACCGAGATTCATCTTATTTCTTGCAAACTTGCGCATTACACCAATTCTTCCCTTTTTTTCCCTTTTCCTACCAAACAACTACACCTACGAGTCGAATACGAAATCAAAGTCACAATGCCTGCTCTTTGCGGAGGATCCAAAACTGTTCAGCGAAAGCTGGTGCTGCTGTGGGTTTCAAGCACGATGGTTGTGTTGGAGAAGGATTGCGCTGACTGAAATAGGGGTGATGGTGCTTGTGGAAAGACATCGTTGCTGAATGTCTTTACGAGAGGGTATGTCTTCTCCGAGGTGCTGGTGTCATACAACGAGAAGCTCATACGATACCAGATACTTCCCAACAGTCTACGAACCCACCGTCTTTGAAAACTACGTCCACGGTACAACACACGACTCCTCTACGCAAAGCATCACTAACAGAAGCGCGCAGATATCTTTGTCGATAACGTCCACATCGAACTTTCACTCTGGGACACAGCCGGCCAAGAGGAATTCGACCGATTACGATCCCTCTCCTACGGTAAAATCCCTTTGCACGCATCATCTATGCCTGACTAACTCCCCCTAGACGACACAGATCTCATCATGCTCTGCTACTCAGTCGATAGCAAAGACTCGCTCGAGAACGTAGAGTCCAAATGGGTGGGCGAAATCGCCGACAACTGCCCCGGCACCAAACTCGTCCTCGTGGCGCTCAAGTGCGATCTCCGTGAGCAGGGCGACGACGAGGAGAATGCCGAGACAGGCGAGCCCCGCGAGAAGCGGCCCATGATCACCTATGACCAGGGTCTCGAGGTGGCGCGGCGCATAGGCGCGTTGCGCTACCTCGAATGCTCTGCCATGAAGAACAGGGGCGTCAACGAAGCCTTCACTGAGGCTGCGCGCGTAGCCCTCAGCGTTAAGAAGGATCGTGAGGATAGCAAGTGCACAGTCATGTAATGCCACTTGTTCACGACACGACACGACACGATACGAGCGTTATATCGAATACGAGCCGACCACCCACCGAAACGAACGACCATCGACGTTTGAAAAGCAGAGATTACTTCGACTCGGCTCCATCCATTCTACTCTGCCCTTCTCACGGGTGTTTCACTGTATATAATGTGCGGCATATATGCACATAGGGACTTTCGGTGCTTTGCGTGTTTTTTTACCGTCTCTGCTTTAGACGTAACAAATCCAAGGCTGTAAGAGGTACAATTGCGAGGAGTAGACTGCTGGGAAAGTTACACTTTTTGTCCTGCCTTGTCTACCATCGCCATGACACTATTTTTTATGTCGGGAACCTTTTGTCATCATCCATTAGGCGGGTGGTGTTATTATATCTAGCGCATTCTTAATGAACTTCCAAGATGATTCTTCTGGTTATTTCACGCATGTGTGAGACTGCCCAGACTTGAGGGGCAAAACGAGCTGCACAGCCACGCCGAGAAGCGTGTCGATACCGTCAGATCAGATTCACCCGGGAATACGAACCAAGCGGATCAAATTGTATCCGCCCACTAGAGTCGTGATGTTCAGGACAGATCTTGGTCCACCGAGATCTTAGTCTACGTTACCAGGCTAACCCCTGATGGGACTCAAAATTAGGTTGCGGAGTGTAACCGTTGTGAAGTTTAACTCTCAACGTCGCCATTGAAACTCCCCATTCTCGGCAGAGTGACGATTACCTAGAGCTGTTTCAGTATAGCCCATTAATAGTAATGTTGTTCTCTTGGGATTATGATCTCAGAGGTCCTTCATGCACGATTACCACCACGATAGTAACTGCACCAATAAGGTCATGCCCCATCCATCACTTGTGTAAGGGTCTCTGTTCTATGTCATCACCCATTCCTACAAAACAAAAGAAAAAACCGCCACTCCCTGCGTCACCGTCGAGAGTGACGCTTGTCCCCGTGCCTCTCCAACAACCCCCGCCAGTCAGACGCATTTTATCCGTGTCATCTCCGCGTCGTGATTGGCCCGTCAAGCGTTGGACCCTTGCTACCCTGCACGCATGCATTGACGTCACGGGCCGCCTGCTAGAATGGGTTGTTAGGTCGTGTGGGAAAAAGCAGGTTTGCGATGTTGACGATCGTGGAAGAGAATTGCATCAAGGAATTGAGGGTGCATAGGGGAGAAATGTGTAAATAGAGGCCAAGAGACGCCCAGGTTTTGGAAAAGCTTCTTTCTATTCTCCATCAGACTACAGTATTACACTAGACTATCTATCATCTTATCCACTTCCACTTACACCGGCTTACAACACCCTACACCACTTATATACTATAATTCATCAGCAACTTCACCATGCCTCTCTTCGGTCGTCGTGAACCCTCCCCTGAGCCCATTCGCGAGGAACCTCCCCGCAAGCACGGCCTCTTCAGCTCCTCTCGCCACGAGCCAGCCCCTACCACCCATGCCTCAAACTCTCACCACCGTCACTCGCGCGGCTCTTCGTCCTCCCACGCCCGGAGCTCGACCTCCTCCTCACGCTCTCCCGAACGTCGCCGCAGCACCGGAGGCGGCCTCATGTCTCGTCTCGGCGGCGGTCGCAAGGACGTCGACCCCGCTGTTCTCGAAGCCCGCGAGCGTGTTCAGAGCGCCGAGATGGCTGAGCGCGAGGCTGATCGTGCCCTCGAGGAGGCTCGTCTGAGTGTCCGCGAGGCTAGGGAGCATGTGAAGAGGCTTGAGCTCGAGGCCAAGGAGGACTCGAGGCGGGCTAAGATGAAGCAGACTCAGGCTAAGGAGATTTCCAAGACGGGACGATCCCTCGGACGTAAGTGTATTGAATATCATGCGGAATACTTGATGCTAACAATGGTACAGGTCACGGATACTAAGCTTTGTTCAGCGCAAAGAATATTGGAGTTGTCGGAGTGTACGACTAGTTTCATTCCTGTAATAACATTGTATGACCCGGAAAAACACAAGTATATGACGGAGGCTATCAGGGAGTTATAAAGACGCGTTCATAGTTTAAGCAGTTCATATTTCACGAATACCACTTTGCATTTCAAACATTATAAAATGCCATATATGCAAGCATGCGCGTGATCATGGAATGCGTCCTAATTCTGTATACTCATAACACTAGTCATCCATAGCAAGTCAAAGTTGATCTGTAACCCATCAACTTACACACTGGTATCCGCTCCCGCCGAAGTGTGTCACTGATGACTTTGTATACCATCGTGAGTGCGTGAGAAGAATCACTGAGTGGCGAATCCATCTACTGCTTCATTACCCGCAGGCCCTTCAGGTGGTTCTGCTTCGCCCATCACTTCAGCCACTTCTCCCAATCCATGTGTTTCAGTAATCGTATCCTCCGTCATTCTGGCACCACCGGGGCACTCGTCTCTTCTCTCGGTTCGATTGCAGGCGTGGTTGTGTCCTGTCTGATTTCCTCAACTGGGGTTTCCATTCCGTTTACGCGAGCAATGCCGTTCAGAAGTCGATGATGGGCTCATACAGGAGACGCAAAACTGCCTTGAATTATGCCTGATTATGGTTTTGCAGTCGTTAAGGAGCTTTGGCAAGGACGGAAGTGACTCTTGCTCCAACCACTCTCCAAGTGTATTGTACTCAACCCTACCACAAATTAGCTCGGCAAAGCTACCCCGTCTAGCCCGTCTCACGTCAGAAGTTAAACCGACGATCGCATCTCACGATAATTACTCCATTGGGAACTTACACGACATGTAAGCCATCAACATCCAGAGCCTCAATGTGTACAACCTCGGAAACATGAAAAGAGGCTACACTTTGTGTAACTTGCACATTCATCCCGCGCCCCAACTAACACACAGAATGACGCAATGCTTCTCGCACTTCGGGCGTGACACAAGCCCGATGGGGCAAACAACGACGTGCGCGTTGCGAGCTGCTGGTGAATTAATAATGCTGCTTTGCTGCTGTCCCCGATTTCCGAGTATTTAGGGTGGACATGTAGCCATGGCAGTTGTTCGACCCATTCTCCCCAGACGTCTAGGCCAAAGAGGTTTCTTTAAGCACCTGAATAATCGGTATATCAACACAGCAGCGAAGATGGGTTCTCAGCCTCAAGCAGACATCACTCTCTACACTAACCACATATGCCCTTGTATGTACTATACTGCACAGTCTATATTAAGCGTCTGGTAATCGCTGACTCCTCCCAGTCGCGCACAGGGCACATATCACCCTCGAGGAAATCGGCCTCCCTTTCAAGGAGGAGATCATCGACCTGGACACTCCGCGCTCCCCAGCGTATCTGCGGATCAACCCGCGTGGCCTCGTTCCCACCATCATCCAGAATGGCGAGACCATCACCGAGTCCGCCATCGTTGCGCAGTTCCTCGTAGATGCCTATCCAAACACTCTTATGCCTGCATCCTCGGACCGTAATGGAGCTTTGGTCCGAGCGAGGGTTAGCTTCTTTGCCGATACCTACTCTAGCAAGGTCCAGTCGCATATCGGCAGGGCTATCTACAGGGCGAAGACGGATGTTGAGATCAATCAAGCTGCTGACGATGCTGTTGCTGGTATCGTCAAGGAAGTCGAACCTCTTCTCAAGAACGCAGCTCCCTTCTTCGGCGGCAGCGACAAGCTCACCTTCGCAGAGGCAAGATAACAGCCTATAGCAAAAGACCTCAACTAACAAAAGCGCAGGTCCTCACAGCCCCATTCGTCATTCGGATGTTGACCCTGTCCAAGCACGGCGTCCTCCCGACCAATCTCATCTCGCGGCTCGAGCATGAGACCCCTAACTTCTACAAGTGGGCGCAGGCCATCAGCAAGAATGCCAGTGTGCTGAAGATCTACAGCGAGGAGCAGATTGTTCAGGGAACCAAGAAGAAGAGGGCCCAGCTCCTGGCATAAGCTGGCTACAACGAGCGCATCAATGTATGGCACAGCCAGGTAGATGAATAATGAACTATTCATTATGCGTCTGCCTAGCAAAACCTAATCGCAATTTAATGCACGTTGGGACAAGGATGCATATCTTTTAATGTATTTGAGACGTTGGGGAAATAAGACTTGTCGTATGGTTAAAGCATCAGCATGTGGCGCTACAGAACGAGCGCATGCTGAACTGTGCAAGCTGCTACATACGGATACATAGTAGGTCTCCAATCTGATCAGTTCCTTTTTTAGACCTATTTCAGATCTTGCATTTCACAAGCACCAATGACTCTCAAAGCCTCCATTTCCCCCTGTCGATCGACGGCTCGCCACTAGCCCCGACACTTTCCTGCGAGGTTCCATTGCGATAGACATTTTTAGCAACACAATCTTAACCAGAAAAGCGAACAATTCGACGGCCCTGGCCTGCTAGCTTTTCTTTCCCGCGGGCCCTGCCCAGAATCTCCAAGTGGAGTCCGAAACCATGGCTTAAATCCGCTAGTCTCCCCCCCAATCTCAAGCATCAAGTTAGCGAAATGTCCCTTCCCGCCCGGCCCTTGGCACGTCTCGAAAACCCCTGCAGGTGACACGCTCCGGCTGTAGTAGCGATATGGGGCTCTTTCTTGGCTCAGGGAATTGCACTGAAGCGTGATCCATCTGGTGTGCTCTTAGTGGTCCGACTTTGCAGGCCTGTTCGATCTAGAGACTAGAGGTTTTGGCGATGGCCTCCTGAGTTCCGGGCCTGATGGGACCCAAGGCCTCGGCACTCTCATCTCCTTTTCTATCTTTTGCCGGTTCGCTTTTCTTTTTTCTTCCTCTCTCTTGTTCATTCCCGTCTAAGTAGGTAAAAGAAGAATCTCCCTTTTTTCTTTGAGTCTTTCCTTGTCTGTCATTCATTGTCATATTGCGCTTTAATCTTTGGGTTGTTTCATTCGTTTCAACACCCAGTCACTCCTTGATCCGCGACAGACAGACAATCATTCACTTTCTCAGCTTTAACCTCGACTTTGCTTCTTCATTTTCTCTCTCGGCTGTTATATAGACTCAAAATCAACACCATGCTTTCGCGTTATATTCTCTCGGCCGCCGCCATCTTTGGTCTCGCGGCCGCTCAAACCACAACCGACTGCAACCCACTCAACACGACCGACTGCAAGCCCGACCCAGCTTTCGGCACGAGCTATCTCTGGCACTTCAACAGCACTCCCTCTAGTGACCACTGGGATAACCATGTCGGCCGTGTTACCTACGATGAGGAGAGCGGCGCTTCTTTCACCGTCGCTAAGAGGGGCGACTCGCCCACTCTCCGCACCACCTTCTACTTCTTCTTTGGCCGCACCGAGCTCATCATGAAGGCCGCTCACGGAACCGGCATCATCAGCTCCATGATGTGGCTGAGCGACGATCGCGACGAGGTCGACTGGGAGATCCTGGGCGCAAACGACACACACGCTTCGACAAACTACTACGGAAAGGGTGTGGAGGACTTCACCAAGGCGGGATGGCACTTTGTTAAGGGTGGTATGCAGGAGGAATACCACAACTACACGACGACTTGGACGAAGGAGGAGCTTAAGTGGTACATCGATGGAGAGAACGTGCGAACCGTGGTTGCCAAGGACGATATGGAGAGCTATCCTCAGACACCTATGAGACTCAGTCTTGGAATCTGGGCTGCTGGAGACCCTTCAATGCCTGAGGGAACTCGCCAGTGGGCCGGTGGTGGTAAGTCTTGACTGATGCCTAACGATCCAGAATCGTACTGACAAAATGCAGACACCGACTACGACAAGGGACCCTACACCATGAACATCAAGAGTGTGTACGTCGAGGACGCCAGCAGCGGAAAGGAGTACGTCTACGGCGACAAATCCGGCAGCTGGGAGAGCATCGACATCGTCAAGTTAGTCCCCCCTCTTCCCAAACCGCCGCAATACTGACCAAGCCCAGGGGTAACTCAACCGCCCTCGAAGCTATCAACAAGAAGCCTGAGCAGACCACCGGCGAGAAGTGGGAGGCTCTTCCCAGCGGCACAAAGACAGGCATCTACGCCGGCGGCATCGGCGCCGCAGCCATCGGCGTCGGAGCCCTAGCATTCTTCTTCTACCGCCAGCGCGCCGCAGGTGCTAACGAAGCCAAGAAGGCCGCCGCCGAGGGAGACGACCTCATGTCCTACCGCGCGGGCGAGGACACGACAAACCAGGGCTTCGAGTACAGCGCTGCGAAGTGGTCCAAGGTTCCAACCCAGGCGTCTTAGAGACCGTCACGGCAAAGCATGTCTTGAACAATCAAATTTTCTTACCTCTTTCTATCTTTCTTCATTTTTTTTAATTGGCATTTCCAAGAGGGGGTGAATACACAAGACTTTTTACAGGTTCAGTTACACGCTGTAGATACCTACAAAGGAACAGGGATTTTTATAGCAGGCTCGGCGTTTTCTGATCAATTGATATGCATTGTAACTCCCAAACCTCCGCGATCGCTCAGGTAGCAACATCAATGCCGCAAGAGATCACCCGGATTTCAAAATGGTCCCGGTTGGAGTAGTCAACAAGTCAACGTTTGACTACAAGACGGTTCAACGGTCATGTAGATTAAGGCAAATGCAATGCAGGTTGTCCATCTGTCGTATAGAATTAACGAATTCGGACAGAGCTATCCCCAATTCGTTAATTCCATACGGCCTGTCAATATAGTCGTTGTAAAGGCGCATTCCCCACCCAGCGAATTTGTCAAAGGATATTTCGAAGAAATTCTCCTGTATCGGAGGCAACACTTTTTTTTAAATAATCCAAGAAGCCCAATTGATCTGATAAACTCTTCTTCTCATTCTCGAACAAAGCAAGCATTCATTTTTACACTTTAAATCACAATCAAGAGTTGTTCTCATCTCATATCACACCACGTCTCGATTGAGATCATTCACCAACCAAAAACTCACTTACACACTCAAACACAATCTTACCTCACAATGGCTCTCGTCACTTTCCGCCCCGCAACCCCAACTGACATCCCACCATTGCTCTCCCTCATTGTTTCCGCCTATAGAGGCCCCTGCTCCCGCGCCGGCTGGACCACCGAGGCCGATCTGCTCGCCGACGAGCGCATATCCGCCGAAACACTCCGGTCTAAAATCACCGACCCAACAGGCATCGTTCTCCTCGCTTTTGCTTCATCGCCCTCGTCAACGGGTACGTCTACGCCAGAATCGGAATCAGATAGCGATCGCGGCTCTAGACTCGTCGCATGCTGTGAGGTCCTCGAGAAGAGTGACGACCGTGCGTACTTTGGTCTCTTTGCTGTGTCGCCGAAGCTGCAGGCTGGTGGAATTGGAAGACAGGTTCTGCAGTATGCGGAGAATTATGCTAAGAAGCAATGGGGAACTAAAATTATGGTTATGTATGTCATCTGGACGCGTGCAGAGTTGATTGCTTGGTATATGCGGAGGGGATATGTTCGCACTGGTGAGAAGAGTCCGTTCCCTTACGCAGAGCTTGTGAATGGCAAAGCGTTGCGGGATGATCTGTACTTCGACCATTTCGAAAAGGAGTTGGCATGAGACCATGTGTTTGTATCACTGGGCGCAATGGTAGGCTGGAACAACGCAAGAGTAAGAGACAACCAAACACATAGACTAATAAGAGACATGCATTCAACATTTCAATTATATCATTGCATTCACACGCTTGCCAGAAACAACCTTGGACAGAAAGCAATTCGTCAATCATCACAGGCTATCTTATCTGCTGCGGCGCGCTATATTAAGATTCAAATAGATCAGAAATCTGATCGTTGATTTCAACTTTTACTTTTGGTATCTTTGGCTTTTTATTGACCCTCAACCTGCTTGAGGATACCCTCGAGGTTGATGCTCTTGGGTCGCTCAATGGGCAGACCCAGAGCTCGGTCCCAGATCAACTGGGCAAGAGGGCCGAGACCACGCGATACACCGAATGTGGCAGTGTAGTAGAGAGTCTCGTGGAAACCGTAGTGGTGGAACAAGACTCCGGAGCTGCTGTCGACGTTCGGGTATGGGTTCTTGGTCTTTCCATGCTTCTTGAGAACCTCAGGGGCAATTTGGCTGTTCTTCTGGACCAGCTGGAAGACAGGGTCGTTAGCGATCTCAGGGCGAGCAGCAGCGTAGTCCATGAGAGCCTCGAACCGGGGGTCTGGCTTTCGGAGAACGGCGTGACCGTAGCCGGGAACGACGCGGCCAGAGTTGAGCGTAGACCAGAGGTAGTCGTTCACATCCTGCTCGGTGTAGTTGGAAGGAATAGCCTCCTTCATCTGGATGATCCATCGGAGCACCTCTTGGGCGGCAAGACTAAAGACAGGTTAGTTCCGAATTGTCAACGTAGTAAAAAAACCCTTACCCGTGGAGAGGTCCGGCGAGACCCTGGAGACCGGCACTGTAAGACAGGAAAGGGTCGGAGAGAGCGCTGCCAACCAGATGGGTGGCGTGAGCAGAGACGTTACCACCCTCGTGATCACCATGGAGAGCGAGGTAAAGACGGAGGAGATCTTGGAAGTTCTCATTCTCCTTACCACCCTTGCCGAGCATGGCAGCAAAGTTGTAAGACCAATCCTGCTCAATATCAACCTCAGCGGGGAGAGCGCCACCACCACGGTACGAGTTCTGATAGATCTTGGCGGCAATAGTGGGCAGCTTAGCCAGGAGGGAAATGCAGTCGTCGAAGGTAGGCTCCCAGTAATCAGCCTTGTTGAGGCCCTGCTCGTAGGCCTTTGCGAACTTGGACTCGTAGTTGAGAGCAGACACGGCCATGGCGAACTGGGTCATAGGGTGAAGGTCCTTGGGGAAGTCATCAAGCATTTTTGAGATGAACTCGGGAATTTGAGCCTTCTCTGCGAGCTCGCGAGAGAACCCGCGGACCTGGTTCACAGAGGGAACCTGGCCTGTGAGGAGCAGCCAAAACATGGCTTCGGGGAGCATTTCGGTGCCGGTCTTTCCCTTGGGAAGCTCCTTTTGGCAGTCCTTGATAGTTCGGCCGTGAAACCGAATACCCTCATTCGCATCCAGGACTGAACCCTCCCAGACCATGGCCTTGAGCCCTCTCATGCCACCGAGAGTGTTCTCAACCTTGACTTCTCCAAGAACCTTGTTGGAATGAGCCTTGACCTTCTTGAGGAGCTCTCGCTTGGCGGGAATGGCCTCACGTAGAGTGGCCTTGAGATCCGGCTCAGCAGTGGCATAACCGCGGGTGCCCGCAAGAGCGGCACGAGTGAGGGGCTGTTTGAGGGTCCAGTGTAAGTTCGTAGTGTTTAATCATCACATGTAACCCGAATTGGAGGCGCGTACCTTGAGCGAGCCTAGAGCCCGGCGAGAAGACGTCAAGTTGAGAGCCATTGTGATATGTGAGTGAGGTGAATAGAGGAATGAAGCAAAAGAGAAAGGTCAAAAGATAGAGAGGGAGAGGTGAAGTAAGTAATATGAGTTGAGCCGCGGCTTCCCTGCTATAAACGAGTAGAAGCGGCAGGTGGGGGTCCGAGTAATCTGGGGTAACAGCCGGGGGAGCGGGGGGAAACAAACCAGAGCTCCTACACGTGTATGGTGCTGATTTATTTTGTCATGCGGGGTTGGGATTAACGGCAACCATGACGCAGTTTTGGGTGCGGAGAAGCCTCGACATACCCGAAGTTCACATTATACTACCAAGGAGCAGATGTTCAGGATAGCACAACCTGGTGGATTAAGAAACTCCTCGTTAGGGGAGGATGTTCTACTTATCGAAGCATTCCTGCACCAAGCTTCAACCATGATACACCCAATATCATCTCTCTGTTCTACGGTTATTACGGTGACAACCGAGGAAACCCGCCAGGAACCGACAGCTGATTACCACGGCTCAAACACGCCTCTGGACCAATCAGCATCGCGAGTCTTTACCGTACGAGCTCGTCCATTGGTCAATTGCGTCGGCAATGCTCTTCGTTAACCAAGGCTTTGCTGACAGAGAATTGTTGAGCAATGAGTACCCAAGCTGTCGGCTGTTTTTGTCAAGTTCCCGTGGATAACGTACATAAGAAGAGTCTTATTATTCGGTTATAGAGCTCATTTTCGGTAACCGCTCGGCGATCGAGTTGGTGGATTGAAATTGTTCCTCAAGAAAGTGTTCAAGCTGTTGGGAAAACATTATGATAGAGACGAATAAAGAAGCGACCAATACTTATTAAAATGCGTTCACTTAGCTAGATATCTTACTTTGGTTCATTCGCCGACACTTCAGCGGTTGACCAGTATTCGGAGAGTGCTCGACTTTATTATTCAGCCAGACCCATCCAATCCACCCTTGTCCTCCTCAAATTCACACCACCACCATCCTCTTCTTCCTCCATCATTCCCTCTTGCCATAACCAAACACTCAAAATGATGCGCAGAATATCCGCAAGAGCTCCCCAGCGAATAGTCTCCGCAGCTTGCAAGCCTCGAAGCTGCGCACCCCTCCTCGCTGTCCGGGCTATATCTACCACATCCGTCGCAAAGATGTCGGCTCTCAGCACACATGCGACACAGCCCGCCGACGCTTTCCAGCTCCTGCCCGAGTCGCAAAAGGCTGGTGAGGCAGAGGATCGTCTTTATGAAGCTACTGTTAAGGAGATTGAGGCTTGGTGGGCTTCTCCCCGGTATGCAGGCATCAAGCGGCCCTATAGCGCTGAGGATGTAGCTACCAAGCGTGGCACCCAGAAGGTTCAATATCCTAGCTCTGTCATGGCCCAGAAGCTCTTCAATCTTATCCGAGAGCGCGAGACCAAAGGAGAGCCTATCCATACAAGCATGTCTCTCACAACACCCCTCCGATGTACCTGACTAACACCATCCAGTGGGCGCGATCGACCCTGTCCAGATGACCCAACAAGCTCCTCACCAGGAGGTTTTATACATCTCAGGATGGGCCTGCTCCTCCCTCCTCACCTCTACCAACGAGGTCTCCCCCGACTTTGGCGACTATCCCTACAATACCGTCCCCAACCAGGTCCAGCGCCTGGCCAAGGCGCAGAACATGCACGACCGAAAGCAGTGGGACCTTCGTCGCAAGATGTCCACGGAAGAGCGCACAAAGGCGCCATACGTTGATTATCTTCGCCCCATCATTGCCGATGGTGATACCGGTCACGGTGGTCTATCGGCTGTTCTCAAGCTTGCTAAGCTGTTTGCTGAGAACGGTGCTGCTGCGGTTCACTTTGAAGACCAGCTTCACGGCGGCAAGAAGTGCGGCCATCTTGCTGGCAAGGTCCTCGTCCCTATCGGAGAGCATATCAACCGCCTAGTCGCCACGCGCTTCCAGTGGGATGTAATGGGCTGTGAGAACCTCGTCATTGCCCGAACAGACTCCGAGTCTGGCAAGCTTATCTCCTCAGCTATCGATGTGCGCGATCACGAATTCATCCTCGGTGTTGCAGACTCCTCGATTGAGCCTCTTGCTGAGACCATTCAGGCCATGGAGGCCAAGGGCGCTGTGGGCGCCGAGATCGATGCTTTCGAAGCTCAGTGGGTCAAGAACACCAAGCTCATCACTTTTGATGAAGCTGCTGTCGCGCACATGCAGAAGGAGGGTGTCGCGCAAGCTAAGATTGACGAGTATCTGGCCCAGACTGAAAAGGACCATGACATGGGCATTTCCCGCCGTCGAAATCTCGCAAACAAGTACACCAAGGAGCCTGTTTATTTCAACTGGGATGTCCCTCGCACCCGAGAAGGCTTCTACCACTACCGCGCCGGTATGCGAGCGGCTACCAAGCGCGCTCTCGCGTTCGGTCCCTACGCGGACCTCCTCTGGGTCGAGACCGGCGATCCCAACGTGGAAGTAGCCAGCAAGCTCGGCCGCGCTGTTCGCGAGGTATACCCTGGTAAGGGTCTCGTGTACAACCTCTCCCCCTCATTCAACTGGATGGCCCACGGTTTCAACGATGAGACACTCAAATCCTTTATCTGGGACATTGCGCGTGAGGGCTTCGTTCTTCAGCTCATTTCTCTTGCCGGTCTGCACTCCAATGCGACCATCACAACTGAGCTGTCGCGCGAGTTCAAGAAGGACGGCATGAAGGCATATGTTGATATTGTTCAGCGTCGTGAGAAGGACTTGAAGTGTGATGTGTTGACACATCAGAAGTGGAGCGGCGCAAGCTACATTGATGGTATCCTGGGGGCTATTCAGAGTGGAAGCTCGAGCAGTAAGAGTATGGGTGAGGGTAACACCGAGGGACAGTTCCATTAGAAGGAAGTGGAGGAAGAGAAGCAAAAGCATGGCCGGAGTTTAAGAATCCTTGTTGTATATTCACCAATACCTTACGAATGACATTCCGTATATGATCAGCCAGGTGATACCCTCGCAATCGTGATTATTGGTGCAAAACCTTTGTGGCATGACAGATTTCTTTCATTATTGGTTTCATACTAATCGTTACTACAGATACCCTCAAATTCCTAGAGTTTACCCGCGCTCAATTCCCAACGTCTTATTCATTTATTTCTTACAACGAATCCTTGGTAGCATTGTTCTGAGGAGGAGGTTGCGCAGGGCCCTCAGCAGTGACATAACCCTTGGTCATACCACCATCAACCGCAAAGTCATGACCATTGACAAAGCTTGACTCGTCACTAGCCAAGAACACAACCGCATGAGCCTGCTCGACAGCCTCGCCGAACCGTCCCATGGGGAAGTGCACCTCACGTCGGTGGCGCTTGGCCTGATCATCACCAAGCCAGTCCTGGAGAAGAGGTGTGTTAAGCGGCGCAGGGCACAGGCTGTTGAAGCGGAAACCCTCGCGCGCGTGGACCATGGCAAGCTCACGGGTGAGAGCGAGGACGGCGCCCTTGCTGGCAGTGTAGGCAAGCTGGGGCGTGGCAGCGCCGACGAGAGCGACGACCGAGGCGGTGTTGATGATAGAAGCCCTGGTCTTCTTGTTTCGGCGGAGGGAGAGGACGGCATGCTTGCAGCCGAACCAAACACCCTTGACGTTGATGTTCTGGGTGAGATCCCAGATGTTCTCGGGGGTGTTGACAGCATCGTCATCTTGAGCGTGCATGATACCGGCGTTGTTGAAGAGGATGTCGATTCCGCCCCAGGAGTCGAGGGACTCGATCATAGCTTGAACCTCTGATTCTTTGGAGACGTCGACTTTCTACAAGCAAGTCAATACGGCAATTGGTAAGATGCGTGGGACGTGTGACATACCAGGATCTCGACGCGGGGCGCATCGGGGACAAGCTGCTTGACCTTTGCGGCAGCCTTTTCAAGAGCAGGCTGCGAGATGTCGGACATAAGAACCGACGCACCCTCCTTGGCGAAGAGGATGGAGGTCTCAAGACCAATACCACTGAAAATTGTCAGTATTGCTCAACGACGTTGTGGGTGTCGCGACTCACCCGCCGGCGCCGGTGATGACAGCGTTCTTGCCTGCGAGACGGCCACGGGGTTGCTGAGAGGTAGACATTGTGCGATTGAGTGATGGATATGAGAAAAAGAAGTAGAGAAGAGGTGGGTATAAGGGCAATTAAAGAAAAAAAGATAGGTGGACGTGGTGATACAAGCTGTGACAAGAGGAGGGGAGACGCGGTGAGAGAGGGGTCTTAAAGCTTTCTTATCAAAAGCGTCTGGAAGGCCACGATAAGAGCACAGGGCGGTAGAGCTAGTCTAAGTGGTTCGTCTGATGGGGATCTGCGCCCAGTCATGGAAAAGCCAATGGGTCTCATGGACCTTTCTCGAACGCAGCCATGATTCCGACAACGGCGCAAGAAGCGGTAGGCGGCTCATGAGGTGGGCTCTGCCAACCCGGACCTAGGCTGAGCTGTCATCGCGGCTAATTATTATAGAGAATACAGTAGTTTGGCGGCTCTGATTACCATATGGATCATCGTGAGAGAATGGGGCCGTGGCGGGGGTTTTGTTTTACCTTGCTCGATATTGAACAAAGCATAACTACAGTATCTGGACCTATGGATGGTGCTCTGGAATGCTTTGCTTGATGGTCTGGTCAACTAAGACATTGGAAGACAGCGCACTGAGCTCTCAACGTCATATGTCTGAAACTACAGACACACCCGATATCTACCCTTGATATCTCATTTATTACTATCTACAAATGCAGTCAGATCAAGGGTCCCTTTTCGGGCGTCAGATCTCAAGCCTTGCAGCCGGTGACATGCAGCACCCCTGTCAAGCGATGTCGGCTACAGTCACGAGGCCCTTCAACGTCAGCCGCCTGGACGACCACCCTTGACGCTCACGAACAAAGCGCGGTTAGACGTTTGCCATGTAGATTACCCGTGTTGGCCAGAGCTTCAAGATAGGAATCTGATCTAGAATGCGGGGAAACGGAATCTTGCTCGTTAGCCGTTGAAACGCGGCAATGCTAGATAAGAAGCTATTCGACCCTAAACACTCAGCACACAGTACATGCGTCGGCTGCTAAACTCAATTGGTCCTAGAGCGGCAACGCGCACCGAGCCCCAGCTGTGCGCGCCACGGCCTACGTCACTGAAGCATTCCCTTGCTTATCGATGAGCCTCTTATCGTAGCCGCGCTCCCATGGACAGTAACAAGCCTGATTACATTTGTCTCACTTCCCGTGGTCTTTCCCCTCCTTTTTGTGTGGCCTTTTTACCTTTTGATCGCGGTAGACTTTTCTCCATCTTTTTAACCTCGATTCTCTTGGCTTCAACTCCTTCACCAGCCTTCAACCGCGCGCCTCCCAACGGCTTGTACCTTGTCCATAGCCCGTGAAGCGCCGCGAGAAACTACTCGGGCCTCTTGCCGCGCAGCTTCAACTCCTTGAATACTGGCTTCACTTCCCCTGCTGGCATATCTCCATCCATA
Organism: Fusarium nurragi; assembly: GCA_012977755.1. Taxonomy (NCBI): domain Eukaryota; kingdom Fungi; phylum Ascomycota; class Sordariomycetes; order Hypocreales; family Nectriaceae; genus Fusarium; species Fusarium nurragi. Next base: position 166,268 of record JAALXI010000029.1, read on the forward strand.
TTCATACCTCATCCTTGCTCCCTCCCTTCTACACAGCCCAAGCTCACATATCCAAAATGGCTTCACAAGATCCCAAATCCATCACCGCCGAGTCCCTCCCTCAGCTCCTCGAGAATGACACAATGGTCAAGCTCGCAGGCGTTGACGTCGACGGCATTCTCCGCGGAAAGCTCGTCTCCAAGAAGAAGTTCCTCTCAATCGCTTCTGCGGGCTTCGGCTTCTGCTCAGTTATCTTCGGCTGGGACATGCACGACCGGACATACATCCGCGAGCTCAAGATCTCAAACGCGGAGAACGGCTACCATGATCTGCTCGCCATTCCTGATCTCTCAACCTTCAGGCGCATTCCCTGGGAGGACAACGTGCCTTTGTTCCTAGTCGACTTTCTCGATCCTGATACTGAGAAGCCTATTTGCGCCTGTCCTCGTGGCTTGGTCAAAACACAACTTGAGAAGCTCAAGGGACATGGATATGGTGCCATGGCTGGCGGTATGTAGCCCTCCTTAACTCTTCCTTCTTCGACTTCGACTAACAGGCCTCAGCTGAATATGAGTTCTACCAATTCAAGACCCCCGACCCCTCGTCATCCTCCCCCGCCGCCTACCTGCAACAAAACCCTCCCCACCAGCTCCCCTCTCTAACAGAGGGCATGTTCGGCTACTCCCTCACCCGACCTGTGCATAACCAAGACTACTACTACGACGTCTTCAATACCTGTGCCAAGTTCTCGTGCGACATTGAAGGATGGCACACCGAGTCCGGCCCTGGCGTCTTCGAGGCCGCTCTCGAGTTTGGTGAGATCGCACAGATGGCCGATCGAGCTGCCCTGTTCAAGTACGTTGTCAAGAGCGTAAGCACAAAGTACGGCATCACACCTTGCTTCATGGCAAAGCCCAAACAAGGTCTGCCCGGAAACAGCGGTCACATGCACGTCTCGATCGTGGACAAGGACGGCAAGAACCTATTTGCGCGCGAAACCAAGGATGAGAACGCCAAGTGGGGTGACATCGCCAGTCTGTCCGATATGGGCCGTCACTTCCTGGCTGGTCTTTTGGTCGGTCTCCCAGACATCATGCCTCTTCTGGCCCCGACAATCAACTCATACAAGCGACTGGTCGAGAACTTCTGGGCTCCCGTCACCGTGTCATGGGGTCTGGAGCACCGCGCCGCCTCCATCCGCCTCATTTGCCCCAAGCCCTCGGCTACGCGCTTCGAAGTCCGCGTTCCTGGCGCAGACACAAACCCCCATTTTGTCCTCGCTGCTATTCTCGGCTGTGGATGGCGCGGTGTTGAGAAGAAACTTGAGATCCCCAACCCACCGCTCGCCATGGGTCAGGATGTCGGCGGCGATGCGGATCAGGGTGAGAGGTTGGCCAAGAGTCTTAAGGAGGCTACGGCGCGCTTCATGGCCAAGGATAGCATTGCACGAGAGGTGTTTGGAGATGATTTCGTAGAGCATTTTGGCGGAACAAGAGAACATGAAGTCCGTCTATACGACGAAGCAGTAACTGATTGGTATGTGCCCATCTCCCTGTCACTATCTAGTTGACTAACAATATCCCAGGGAAATGAAGAGATACATCGAAACTGTATGATTGGGTTTACCGGAGTTCTTTTGTTATGGTCATGTTCAAATGTATGGGTACACGGGGCGTACTTGCGGGCATCTCTGTAGCATATGACATGCGTGGACTGAGTGCAAACGAAGTGAAACGAAATCTAGTGTCGGGAGTTATCCCGATAGACGAATATACCTGACAGCCTTGCCAATTTTACTCTCTTTGGCCTACCCGGCACAAGGCCATGCTTTTATGCCGTCAACAGCGAAATAAGTTGGATGCATGTTGGAACGATTATCTTGTGAAACTACCGTGACTCAAATCCTCGATATAAGTTACACCCTCCGGGAAATGGATACCTAACTCCGAACTCGCTCAGCGGTACGCTCCACCTCTATTCGAGCCAAACATGTTCCCTTCCTTGGTAATACTCCGAGCCCTCATTTGGTTCGCACCATCCACCTTTTCTTTCGGCGCTCGCCCCAGGCACAATGCATTGACGCCACGTTGACCCATAACTCCGGTATATGCACGACTCTCGATTCTGTATTAAACTTGTTTGCTGTTACCCATTGACTTTCGGGCGGTGACGAATGTTCTACTTCATGTTAGCCACGAACCCTATCCAATATCCGTGAAACTTACACTTTAGCCAAACTGCGCAACAGGGGATCATGCATTTCTCCTTTGACGCGTTCAAGCAAAGCCCTGGTAGCCTTTTCCTCCCAGCCACCAAGTCCAAACAGCCTCAACGTCCAATTCTCTATACCTGGTTCATCAAGATTAGTGCGAGTTTCCCATGTTCCAGATTACTCATCACCTACCACACTCAACCATCTCCGCCAAAGTCTTGCGCTTCTGTTGGGTGACCGGATCACTTCCCCAATTCTGTATCGGCAACCAATCCACCCGTTCCCGGATGAGCTCGGCCCCCAAACCTGCTAAATATCTAGGAACTCGGGGTATAGGATCGCAGTCGATACCAAGTCTGATACACGTCTCTTCGAATATTCTTTCGTATTCAAGACAGGCGCCACCAATTTCAGGCTTCTCTCCAGTTTCGGGATTTGGTAGATCGGCTTGTTCTGGATCGACGTCGAAGAAGTGTGGTCGAATCTCTGTAACTTCCAGCTGACCCCCAGGCTTGAGATGTTCATATGCCTCGGCAAGCAGAGCGCTCCAGTCGCGAACACCACCTCCAGCGAGACTTCGCATATGGATAAAATCGTATGTGCGAGAAGGCCATGGATCTGTAGCGTCGGCAATCTCAAAGGTCACATTGGGAGGGACATCTTCAGGTAGCAGGGCGCTGCTCAGGTCGATACCGAGTATATTGACCTGAGGGTACCGCTTGGCCATATCGCAAGCCCATATACCGGTACCAGCACCGAGGTCTAGTATTTCGAAAGGGGTTTCGGGTGTATATTGATCGAGTGGTAGCTTAGCGTCCACAAGGCTGCCGTCGAGGCACAATTGGTAGAGCTCGTGCTGAACAGCCAGACGGTGGGCTTCGGAGGCATCGTTCGGCGTGAGGAGCTGGCCAGAACCGTGATATGTGTGGCCGTATTCGTGGATTGAAGGAAGCGCGTCTTGGGATATGGTCGAGTAGTTGGAGCTAGTGTCGCTAAAATCGGAATCGTCCTCGGCAGGGCTTACATCGTCTACGGGTAGTCGATCGATCCTATGCCACTTATCGTTTGACTGTGCCATATCGCTATTCGTAGTCGCAGAAGACGCTGTTAAGGGAAAGTGCTCCGTATCGTAACGGGACATTTGGCTTGAGTCCCGGTTGGAGGATCGACAAGGGGGTATTAAAGCTTATGAGGTCAAAGTGTTGGAAGCGAGGCTTGTTGCAGTGGAGCCTCGAAGAAGCTGTCTTGCTGTATATACTGAGGAGAAAGAAGAAGCAAGTCGTGATAACGTATTAATATCGGAATAAGGCGAAGAGCAAAGAGAAGCTATCCGGAACACGCAAGGAATCGAGGATAGTTATCAGTCGACGACGAGTCATCCATGGCCGAGGAAAGGAAGAGAAGGAGAGAAGAAAGATTGAAGAGAAGAGGGATTAAAGAAGGAGGGGGGATAAAGAGGAGAAAAGAGAAAAGACCAACAAGAACGAGGATGAGACGACGCAACGGAATTAATTACAGATATGTCAAGTTACAGTAGTGAGTTACCTTGGAAAGTGGAGGAAAGTGTCATGTGTGGAGGAGGTTTGCAGGTGGCAGGTAGGGTCCAGGATGTGCCGTCCCTACCTTATCCTAGCACAGTCGTTGGTCGCTCTTGCCCTAGGAAATACAGTCGTAAATGATAACTTAATTATAGAGTACTATTTGGCAGCATAATATATGTATCCGTCTTCGTAGTTTACCTTACTGTAGCATAGCTCAGCGAGAATAACTGCCTATCGGCGAATTAAGATCAGCTAGACTTATTAAGAATGAAACTAGAAAACCTCACCAGCTTCCAAGTCCCTTTCGGCCGTCGCCTTCGCCGATTCCGCAAGCCCACCGCTAATAAGTAAGCTTTCGAAGTTTTAATGTCGTAAAGCAAGGCCTCAATTCATCACCCAACTATCTGCACCCTTTTGCTCTTCTTCTCTAATTGATGCTATGAGTCTGGGGAATATAACCGAGACGGCTCTCAGGCCGCGTTACATCTCGGCCAATTCCTGAAGCGGCCTGACAACTACAATGACCTTGCTGAATCCAATCAGTCATTGGCCCAGGATCCTGTCTAATTTACACATTGGAGATGATATGTACATAATAACAGCGGGATTGGCAGTTCTGGGCGCTTATACGCATGCTAAATCACGCAGATGACAGGATAACAGCACGTGCATGAGCATGCGCATACGCATGTTGAAATGACGCAGCTTTTACAAAGATATCCATGTTTTGCTAACCACTTATGATAGAAACAATGCCGTCTTTGATATTTGCCTTATCAGACTTGTCTAGACCTCTTGTTAAGCGAGGTCTCATTTCAGTTTCCATTCCAGCCAACCGCCAATACCGTCTGTTGTATCGTCCATAATTTACGGATACCTTGACCCTGGACCCTGCCCGGCCTCTTTTTTCCGCCCTGTTCCCACGAGGCTTGCATGTCTTAGGGGC